>VYXB01002176.1:5849-48494 GCA_013397135.1 Pachyramphus minor | reverse complement strand
TCACTTCCAACCCAAACCATTCCATGATTCTACAAAAGACTTGGGATGCAAAAATCCCTGGAGATCTCCCCCATCACCTACCGACGACCTTCAAGGTCACTTCCAACCCAAACCATTCCACGATTTCACAACTCCCACGGGATAAAAACCATGAAATACCACACAACCTGATTCTGGGATGGATTTTATGATGGAATTTTTTTTGGAGGGAAGTGAATCCCTGTATCCCGAGGCAGGATCCAAGGAGCTCTCCGGGGCCGGCTCTCTCCGTGGCGGGAATTGGAGGCAGCATTTGGAGAGTGCGATTCCTCACATCCTTTTCTTTTCTCATCCCCTCCAGCCCTTGCAATCCTGCTGCTCCTGCTACTATTTACTGCTGAGGGCGGCGGAATTCCGGAACGCTTGGCCTGAATTCCATCACACACACACAAACACACACACACACATTCCAGGGAGCATCCCACCTCCAGCTCCGGCAGCAGAGGTGGCAAAAGGGAGGAAGAAAGGAAGAAAGACCAAAAAAAATGGGAATCCGGCCTTTTGTTTTCCAGCCATCCCTGTTTCTTGCACGGGAAAACCAGGGGGAGGAAAAGAGGAGATACGGGGGTTAAAAATTATTGTGTTTTCTGGGGACCTTCCAGGGTTTTTGCCTTGTTTTAGTTTTATTTTCTTACTTTTTTTTCTTCCTTTATTTTTTCTTCTTTTACCTTTTCTTTGTTTATTTTTTCTTCTTTTCTTTTTTCCTTCTTTTATTTTTTCCTTCTTTTATTTTTTCCTTCTTTTATTTTTCTCTCTTTTTAAAATTTTTTCCTTTTATTATTTCTTTTTTCATTTTTCCTTCTTTTATTTTTTCTTCTTATATTTTACCTTCTTTCATTTTTTCCTTCTTTTATTTTTATTTTCCTTCTTTTCTTTTTTCCTTCTTTTCTTTTTTCCTTCTTTTTTTTCCTTCTTTTATTATTTCTTCTTTTATTTTTCCTTCTTTTACTTTTCCTTTTTTTTATTTTTCCTTCTTTCATTTTTTCCTTCTTTTATTTTTATTTTCTTTCTTTTCTTTTTTCCTTCTTTTTTTTCCTTCTTTTATTATTTCTTCTTTTATTTTTCCTTCTTTTACTTTTTCCTTTTCTTTATTTTTCCTTCTTTCATTTTTTCCTTCTTTTATTATTATTTTCCTTCTTTTCTTTTTTCCTTCTTTTTTTTTTCTTCTTTTACTATTTCCTCTTTTATTTTTCCTTCTTTTACTTTTTCCTTTTCTTTATTTTTCCTTCTTTCATTTTTTCCTTCTTTTATTTTTTCCTTTTTTTTTTTTCCCTTCTTTTATTTTTTCATTTTTATTTTTCCTTTTATTATTTCTTCTTTTATTTTTTCCTTCTTTCATTTTTACCTTTTCTTTTTAATTTTTTTTCTTCTTTTATTTTTTCCCTTATTTTATTTTCTCCTTCTTCTATTTTTTCCTTCATTTATNTTCTATTTTTTCCTTCATTTATTTTTCTCTCTTTTATTTTTTCCTCTTTTTAAATTTTTTTCCCTTCTTTTATTTTTTCATTTTTATTTTTCCTTTTATTATTTCTTCTTTTATTTTTTCCTTCTTTCATTTTTACCTTTTCTTTTTAATTTTTTTTCTTCTTTTATTTTTTCCTTTCTTTTTTTTCTTTTTTCATTTTTTCCTTCTTTTATTTTTTCCTTTTTTTTTTTTCCCTTCTTTTATTTTTCTTTCCTCCTTTTCTTTTGCTCTTTCTCACACTTCCCCTTTACCTTCAGCCCTCGCTTCTCCCAGTGGAAACTCCTGCTGTGGAAACATGAATTTTGGTGTTTTTTTTTTTAATTTCTGTGGTTCTTTGCACCTCTACAGGAGAACTTTTAGTTCCCTGGATCCCACCAGACCCTCCCCTCTCCTATGATATCTCCAAGTGCCCTCAGAGATCCTTGGCCTCTACTGAGGGCTCATTTTTCTGCCCCCCAAAACTCCTTTTTTTCTGCAAACTTTGCAGAAAAGTCGTTCCCTTCCCTGCACTTCCCACCCCTTTGCTAGATTTGGTAGAAATCAAGGAACAAAAAATTTGGGGAGAGGGATCAACCACTGGAATGGGCTGCCCAGGGAGGGGGTGGATTCTCCATCCCTGGAGGTGTTTAAGGTGAGACTGGATGTGGCATCAGAGCCATGGGCTGGGAACCACGGCGGGGTTGGATCAAGGGTTGGACTGGATGATCTCAGAGGTCCTTTCCAACCCCTCTGATTCTATGATTCCATGATTCCATGATTCTATGATTCTGGATGGGACCTCTGGAAATCTCTGTTTCATTCCTTCAAGAAGGGGCGGCTTTAGAGCACAGGTTTTTGTACTAAACTTGTGGGAAAAACTTGATTTTTAGGTAAAAAAATAAAATTAGGAGGATTTCTATTTGTAATTTGCCATGGGAAAAACTCTTCCTCTCCTGCTCTGAGTTTTTGGAAGCATCCCAACACTTTTCAAGCATCTCCATGTTATCCAGGAAGGTTAGGTACTAGGAAAAGGTTCTTCTCCCAGAGGGTGGATTGGCACTGGAATATGTTCCAGGCTCCCCATGGAAGCAGTCATGGCACTGCCAGAGCTCAAAATTCTCTGTTTCTATGATTCTATGATTTGGACAACACTCTCAGGCACATGGGATTGTTGGAGTTGTCCCATACAGGGCCAAGAGTTGGATTCTATGATCCTTGGGGATCATTCTGGCTATTTTGTCATTCCATGACTCATGAACTCATCTGTATCCTACTTAATCTCCCACAGACTTTCCTGGGAATCATTTAATAAACAACTCCACGTTCCTGCTCCCCCAGGAAGATTTTCCACGCTCCCAACCCCCGCAGAGGGAAGCAGTGGGTGCCCTAATATCCAACCTTACATCATCCCAAGCTTTATCCGTCTCACCTGGGACACTCTGCAGCCAGATGGACAGGTAGGGATGGGCATTAAGTGCCTCCTCTCCAAACCCATCCGAGCCCCACGGATCAGCTTCAGGGATGCAAATCGGATCAACTCTGTCAACGCCCCTGGAGGGTTCCACAGCAGCCCCCAGACCCGGCCCTCTCCGTGTTCCTCTGCAGCCTGGATTTATCCAGCTCATCTCCAGGATATCAGTGATAATCTTGGCAGTTTTCCCCTCATGAATGGCCTGGAAGCTGCTCCTGCAGGGAGCACCGGAGGGAAGGAGCCAGATCTCCCGTCTCCGATCGTTTTCCACCAGCAGATCAGGGATGGAGCTCTTTTCCCTGCCTCCTTCCTCGATATTTTCCAGCATTAACCTCACTCAGCCTCCAGCAGGGCCTGGGAGACCAAAGCAGGAAGATTCACTTATTATTCCCCGGCTGCTCCACGCTGGGAATCTCAGGGAACAACGGGATAAGGAGGGAGTGCAAAGCAGGACAGGGAAATCCTTAAAGATTTGGTCACAAAGGGGGGGATTTTTTTAAACAATGTCACTTCCCCAGCGCCACCAACCTCTGCTGAGTCAGGAATCAAGGAATTATTCCTTGTTATCAGCTCCCCACTGAGGGCTGTGACCTCATTAGCTCTCCCAGAGCAAGGAAACAGGGATGCCAGCCAAGGATGCTGCAGGAGTGGGAAGAACACGGAGCAAGGGATGCTAATGATGCCATGGGCAAGGCAGAATTCCCTGTGCCTGAGTTAACAACCCTCCAGCATCCAGGTTTCCCCTCCTCCAGCCATCCCAGTGCTCATCCAGAGGGTGTCTGCTCTCCGAGCGCTTCTATCCAAGCCTGAATCCCACAGGAATGCTAAAACCCCTGAGTTAGCAGGAGCTGGAGCCACAGGGCTGCCCAAATTCAGTGTCCATTAAGTACTTAACAAAATTCCCTGTGCCAGGCCCTGCCTGCAGCACATCAGAGTTAATGCTCTTCCTCATTTCCAGGCCTGGAGCCAAGGCAGAGCTTGGCAGAACTGTTTTCCCTCCTATCCTTGGAGTATTTGGGTTGGGAAAGGTATCACAATAAGCTTCTAGTTTAGGCTGAGCCTTATTAAACCCACACCTGCATCATAGTCCTGGAAATATCCAGAATTATTCACAACAGCCCTTTGCAAGGTAATTCCATGAAGAAAACAGGAGGCACCAGCTCCTCCTTGGAAAAATCCACATTCTGTGCTGAGCAGGACAGCAAATTTCTGCACTTTCCTGCTGGTTTGGGGTTGGTTTTCAGCTTCCAGATGCCATTTGGGATCCTCAGTTATTCCTAATCCCTGGGATATGGGATTCCTGGAGGCTCCCAAGCCTGGTCATGAACCCATTGTCATTTTAGGGTGAATCCTACAATGTTTTCCTATTTCTGCTCTGCATTGTGAATTCACCCTGTTACCCAGCTCCAAATCCAGTTTATTGGGAAGCCAGCACATCCCTCAGGAGGGCCAGTTTGGCAGAAAAACCTGAATGTGACTTTTTGGGGTGTTTTAGATCCTCTGGACCCTTCTAAATTCCCATTTGTGTCTCCTCCCGGGAGCCACCTTTCCTCCCTCAGCCTGGAACTCTTACAGCTCCAAACCACAATGAAAATTCCCACCCGACCCAGTAACTCCTTCCCCCCACTCACCCCTCCCCAAACCTGCCCTCTCCGGGATTCCCATACTCATATTCCACATTTTGATGGTTTTAGTGAGCAAGGGGCACTAATTACGTGTTAATTTGAACACTGAAGTGGGAGGAGTTGGCTGAATTTGGATTGCCAAGCTCAGGAAGCACCAAAAACCCTCTGAAGAGCTGATATGACAACAAGAAGGGTCTTTGATTGACCCTGACAGTCCAGATTTTGACTTCCAAGATATGAGTGACAGCTCTTTACTCCTTCCCTGGGATTGGCTGGATGTGAAGATTCAGCTCCACACATCTGATTTTAAAACCTTGGGATAATCAGGTCCCTTTTTTTGTCACTTTTGTGTCAAAAAGAGTGACCAGGGAAGGGATCACCCACCCTGTGCTGGGCACTGCTAAGGCCACACCTCAAATCCTGGGGGTAGTTTGGGGTCCATCAGGAAAAGAAGGACATTGAGGGGCTGGAGAGTGTCCAGGGAAGGGATTGGAGATGGGAAGGGGCTGGAGCAGCAGGAGCAGCTGAAGGAGCTGGGGGGGCTCATCCTGGAGAAAAGGAGGCTCAGGGGGGACCTTCTGGTTCTGCAACTCCCTGACAGGAACAAGCGACAGGATGAGAGGGAACGGCCTCAAGCTGCACCAGGGGAGGGTCAGGTTGGACATCAGGAGGAATTTCTTCATGGAAAGGGTGGTCAGGCACTGGAAGGGGCTGCCCAGGGAGGTTTGGAGTCCCCATCCCTGGAGGTGTCCAAGGAAGGACTGGACGTGGCACTCAGAGCTCTGGGCTGGGGGACACGGTGGGGATCAGGCACAGGGTGCACTCAATGATCTTGGAGCTCTTTTCCAACCTAAATGATTCTGGGATTCTATTCCATGATACTCTGGGTGGAGACAGCCCAGACCTTTACAGAGACCTCCTGGTTTGCCCCTTGGGATGAGGAATTTGGGTGAGAAAGGCTGGTGGGACCTGGGTGTCAGTGACCCTGTGCATGGCACAGAGAGGGTGGCACAGACACTTCACCCCAAGTGAAGCCCCTTGCAGACGTCCAGGTGAGCTGGTTTGGGACTTCCCAAGGACTCAGTTGTTCCATTTGCACCCCCTTGTGAACTGGATTCAGAGAAGGCTCTACCTCACCTGCAGCAAGGTGGGTTCAAATCCTTCTTTGGGATTCCCAGGTCTTGCAGCTCTGGGTTAACTGGAGTCCTTGGATGAAGTCATGCAGTTCTTCTTCCAGTCTCAGGAAAGAAGAAATCCCTGGGAACCCATGAATGAGGCATTTCACACCTTCACAGGGTCTTCCTTCAAACAGCTGGAGATAAAGTCATCGTCCTCTTGAGCCAGAGGAGACACAATCCCTTCACCTCCCTGCCCTGAGTGTCTTATGCCAGAATTAAATGGAATTTTCTTGATGTTCTCACTCCATGAAACTCTCTCTGGTCTCCAAAATTTTGAGGTGTCCTCCCCTCTCCTTTGTGCGTCCAAGTCTGGAGGATTCTGACCCCTGGGGTATTTCCAACTGCCCCACCACATCTTCCTACCCCTTGTTTTGGGAGTCAGGACCCAGCAGGAAGGACCCCGAAGAGTTAACCTTGCTCCGTGGCCTATCCAGGTGCATCTCCCAGCTCCCTTGGAGCCAGGAATTCTGCTGAGCTTTCCGACAGGGCGACAGAGCCACTTAGTCCGCGCCGCCGTCGGGAACAGAGTGGGATGGGACTGAAAGCAGATCCCACTTTCAGGTGACACTGAGGAGGGGAGATTGGGTTTCTCCTGGGGGAGGAGGGAGTGAGGAGCAGCCCAAGGAGAGGGTGGGAACAGAGGGTTGGGAGGCAGAAGGTGGCATCGGTCACGGTCGCACAACTCCGGCCGTTTTCCCTCAGCGTTTCCCTGAGAGCTTGAAAAGTGGGATAACCAAGGGTTAAATGATTGGCTGGGAATCATCAGGGAAGGATGAAGAAGTCTCCACCTCTGTTTAAGCCAGGTCTTTGATGGGAAGCTCAGGCAGGGGCAAAGAAGAGGCTCCTCCCGGTGTGGGTGAAACGATCCAGAACCTGTGCACGGAGGAGATCCAAGGGCAAACCCTTGGTGCACCCTCAGGAAGGTCACACATGACACAAAGCTGGATGGGAGTGACCTCCTGGAAGGCTCTGCAGAGAGATCTGGACAGGCTGGATCCATGGGTAAAGGCCAAGGGGGTGAGGTTCAGCAATGTTGGCCCCTAGCAAGGGCCAAGTCCTGCCCTTGGGTCCCAACAACCCCACGGAAAGCTCCAGAACTGGGGAAGAGTGGCTGGAAAATGGGAAAAGGCCCTGAGGGTGATGGTTGACAGTGGATGAACAGGAACCCAGGTGCGCCCAGGTGGCCAAGAAGGCCAGTGACACCTGGCTTGTACCAACTGTGGTGTATCCAGAAGGATCAGGGCAGGGATTGTCCTCCTGGGCTGGGCACTGGTGAGGCCACACCTCAAATCCTGGGATCAGTTTTGGGCCCCTCACAACAGGAAAGACATGGAGGGCCTGGAGCTGGAGTGTGTCCAGGGAAGGGAACAGAGCTGGAGAAGGGGCTGGAGCAGCAGGAGCAGCTGAGGGAGCTGGGGGGGCTCAGCCTGGAGAAAAGGAGGCTCAGGGGGGCCCTTCTGCCTCTGCAACTCCCTGACAGGAGGGGGGAGCCGGGGGGAGGTCGGGCTCTGCTCCCAGGGAACAAGGGCCGGGACCAGAGGAAATTGTTTCAAGCTGCACCAGGAGAGGTTTAATTCAGATATTAGGAAAAATTCCCTCATGGAAAGTGTTGTCAAGCACTGCAACAGGCTGCCCAGAGAGGTGGTGGAGTCCCCACCCCTGGAGATATTTAAAAACTGTGTAGACGTGACACTTTCCCAGGGAACAAGGGACGGGACCAGAGGAAATTGTTTCAAGCTGCACCAGGAGAGGTTTAATTCAGATATTAGGAAAAATTCCCTCATGGAAAGTGTTGTCAAGCACTGCAACAGGCTGCCCAGAGAGGTGGTGGAGTCCCCACCCCTGGAGATATTTAAAAACTGTGTAGACGTGACACTTGGGGACACAATTTGCTGGTGGCCTCGGCAGTGCTGGGGCAATGGCTGGGCTCAAAAATCATGGGGGGTTTTTCCAACTTTAGGAATTTTATGATTCTAAAGCAGCCCCTGGCCAAGAGGTGACAGGTAGATGTTCCCGACCAAGGTGACCACGTGGTTGTCCCCACATGGACGTGCTGGTCTGAGGCTGGAGAGCTCAGGGGTGGGTGTGGGACATCCACCTGCAAACCCCTCATGGGTTCTCAGCATCCAGGACCCTCCCAGGCAGAGGAGAGGGACGACCCAGCAGCCAAAGCGTTAAGAGAAACCACATCCCAGAAGGAAAAGCCGGTCCAGCCGGACCTTCCCTTTATTCCCCCGCCACCCCCCACCCCCCGTTTGATTTTATGGGCTCTGAAATTTTGCCCATCTGCCCTCGGTGTTCGCTGCTGCTTTTTAATTGAAAGGGACAGAGGGTATTGACTTCCTATCAAAATTCATATCTCGGCAACATTTCATCTCCCGTGGCCTCAGCACCTCTCCCTTCTCCCCCCAGCCCTCGGACATAACGGCGACTGTCACTTCGACAAACGGCCCCTAATGGGGGCCGGGCAAGGTGGGAGAGCCACGGGTGGGACAAAAAAAAAACAACCCCTCAGCCTGCTAGAAAACTTCATCAGGCAAAAGAAAAACCACCCCAAAAAAAACCCCCCACCCTCCAAAGGCTTTTATTTTATTTTATTTTTAACTAACCGGGAGATTTCATTAATTGATTGACTATTAAGGTTAATACAACTTTGATGATGTCGCCCGTCTTCTCCAGCATCGATTTTAAGTCAGTGGCTCTTTCTCGCCTTTTGCTTGTATTTTTGGTGGTGGGGACCCATCGTTATAAAATCCAATCGAGTTTTCACTATCTCTGCGCCGTAAGCCGGATGAGCCCGAAAGAAGGATGGAAATGAGTGGAAATGAGTGTTATTGGTATTTATTCCATTTATTCTGTTGAGCATTTGCTTTCTGCTGGTTTGGCTCTTCCCTTTTTTTTTTTTTTTTTTGTTTTGCCTCTCGCTGATAGAGAGAAAGAAGTGCCCGTGGTGTTTATCATGAATTGAATTTTCACTTGCTTTCCCCTCTGCTTTAAGTGACTTCGGTAATGGGAGAATTTCTTAATCCGAGGGAAAACAGAGAAAAAGAGAAACAGGATCCAAAGCAGAGCTTTGTTTCTGGTGCTGACAGCAAATAACACAGAGGTCACCAGCAAGCAAAGAGCTCAGCCTTGTTTTCACGGCTATGTTGGTGCCCAGGTGGGGGTCTCAGGCACAGGGTCCAGCTGTGCCACCGCAGAAACTGGTGCAGCCCCTTTTTTCTGGTGTCTCAGAACTCTTTTGTCACGTCTGCAGGTGCTCAGACACCTCCTGCCCCGCCCCTGTGGCCTCTTTCCGTGCCTCCAGCAGCAAAGAAATTAGGCCAGGGACGTTTTTCACGGCAAGTGACACTCCCGGGCCGCATCCAGGTGGCTCAAGGCTGGTGGAAACCACATTGGAGAGGTTGTGATGGTTCACACGGACCTTCTCTCTCCATCCCCAGTGTCAGGGGGAGTTGGGTTCCCAAATATAGGCAACACTTAACAACAACTCGCAGGAAAGAGCCTGGGTCCTCTCTGGTGGATTTAAAACCCGTTTTTGGCCGGTTTGGAGGTGGAGAAAGGTCGTCCTAAGCCTGATCTCCAGCCTGGGTGACGCTGGTGAGGCAGAGGTTCTCCTTGCCGCCGGCTCTGTCTCTCTGACACATCAGGGTGGCGTTTTGCTGGCAGTGCAGGTTTGGGACCCTTGTTCTCTGCATCAGCAAGTCCCCAGTTCCTGTCACAGCAATCCAATCACCCTCAGCAGCCACTCAGGAGATCTTCGGGTCGAGACACCAGAGGTGAACGAGCCCCGTTGCCACCAACCAGCATGACCAGTGCTGATCCTTGTCCCCAGCCCAGCAGCTCCACACTTGGGCCCAGTTTGTGCCTTGAATCCTGTATTCATAGAACCATAAAAACACAGAATATCCTGAGTCAGGAGAGACCCATAAGGATCACCAAGTCCAACTCCTGGCCCTGCACAGACACCCCAACAACCTGAGGAGCCTGATCAGTGTCCAGCCACCCTCTGGGGGCAAAACCTTTTCCTAATATCCAGCCCAACAGAATCCTGACCTTTATCCCTCACCAGCTGACCCGGGACAAGCCACACCAGGCCTGTGAGTCCAGATGGGTGGATAACGATGTACAACCCCCCAGCCATTGCATGTGGACTTTCTCCTTGACCTGCTGCCCTCAAATTCCCTTTCTTGATGTTCAGCTGGTGCAGAATGTCCAGGAATATTTGTTCCAGCAGTCCCACCTACGCCACAGGGAGAGCAGACCCTGGCACGTAGACCAGAAAGACATCAAGATGATGGAGCGTGTCCAGGGAAGGGAATGGAGCTGGGAAGGTCCTGAAGCAGCTGAGGGAGCTGGGGGGGGGCTCATCCTGGAGAAAAGGAGGCTCAGGGGGGACCTTCTCACTCTCCACAACTCCCTGACAGAAGGGAGGAGCCAGAGGGAGAGTTGGGCTCTTCTCCCAAGGAAGAAGCAATAGGACAAGAGGAAATGGCCTTAAGTTGCCTCAGAGAAGGTTTAGGTTGGATACTGGGGACAACTTCTTCACCAAAAGGGTTTTCAAGCACTGGAACAGGAAAGTGGTGGAGTCCCCATCCCTGGGGGGATTTTAAAGACATGTAAACATGACACTTGGGGACATGGGTCAGTGGCAGCCTTGGCAGTGCTGGGTTGGGCTTGATCTTAGAGGAGTTTTCCAACCTAAATAATCCTGTGATTCCATCTTCCCCCATCAGGGACAGTGGAACATGATGCACCATGTTCCTTTTGGAGGCCTTTGGGCGCCTCCTGAACAAAACCAGCCCTTCTCCTTCTCGAATTTGGCTTCAGGAACCTGCTCCTCCCACCAATCACCAGGCGAGACACTGTCACCAGCCACCGGTTTCCTCCTCCCTGCCACCCCTTCCAGGAGCTGCCTGAGCAGGAATAAATCCCCCAATTAAACCAGCATTAGGACATTAGCTTTTAAAACCCCCGTGCTGTGAAATAATGGCCCCGTGTCAGGCGCGGCGGAGGCAGAAAAGCACCGGGGGCGTAAAACTTTTATTATTAAAATTAACATTTAAAGCCCAGACCCATGAAGTAATGGGGGGAGGTGAGTGTGGATAAATCAGTTGGTTAAACTGGTGTGGTAACACTGGCAGTTAGAACCAAGCCCAGGAAATAAAGCCAGGGTTAGGACACGGATAAATCAGATGCCTTGGGTGGAGCTTCTTGGTAACACTTGGAATTTTTCACTGGGGGGTGGAAAAGGGGAATGGGGAAATTAAATAGGGTTAAATTATCTATACAGGACCTGATTCAGGAATTGTGCAGCTACAGGATGAAGAATAAGAGGATAAGGGGGGATTTGGGATGGTTTGGAAGCTGCAGGGGTGTGCTGAAAGGTGGGGTAGAGACACCTCACTGGAGAGGTCCAGCGAGTCCCAGAAGGTGCTGAGTTGGAAGGGACTCATCAGGATCATCCAGTCCAACTCCTGACCCTGCACAGGACATCCCAGAAATCCCACCATGTGCCCAGAAAAGTCCCTTTCTCCTGAATAAAGCTTCAAAGGAAGGTCTTCAGGCAAGGAAGGGAGGAGGGTGTGTTTGCCAGCAGCTCCAAAGCCTTTTGCAAATCCAGAGCAACTCCTCATCCAGCTTTTGGGGAAGCACCAAGGTGAGGATTTCAGAGCAGCTGGAGTCCCACCACCCTTCAAAAGGGTGTGGTTTGGACCCATGGGGCTGAGCACGGTCACGGTTTCAGTAAATTCGGCTCAAATCCATCCTTCAGGTCCATCTCCTGGGGCAAATCCAGCTATTGGGAATATCTGAGTGGTGCCATAGCCCTGGCCATGGCTGGAGTTGGTGCCAGGTGATTTATGGTGGTGCTGAACCGATCCAGGTTGGTCCCGAAAGCCCCACAGAAACTGACACCACGGGAAAAATGCACCTTGAAGAGAGGAAGTGGGGAAAAAGGGAATATAGGGAGTAAATTTGGGGCATTTGAGTGTCTCCAAAATGCAGGAAGGGTTCAACAAGTCACATATAAGGGGGTTTTTTGGCCTTCTCCCATGAAAGCTGCTCCTTCCCCAGTGTGTTTCTCTGGCAAAGCACTCAGAAGGTGTTTAGAGATGTCAAGAGGTGTCCAAGGCCAGGTTGGAAGGGGCTTGGAGCAACCTGGGATAGTGGAAGGTGTCCCTGCCCACAGCAGGATGTGGAATGGGATGGTCTTTAAGGTCCCCTCCAACCCAAACCACTCTATGATTCCATGATTCCATGGTCCCTCTGGATCCTGCCGAGATGTTTCCCAACCCTCACACGGCACCAGTGCCACCAGTGGGGTGGACTTGGACACCAAAGGCCATGATTTGCACTGAACCTGTGGAAGAAAGGCCGTGGGGGGGATGCCTTGGTTGGCAGTTCTGCCTAAACACTCCTCTGCTCCCAAAAAATTGCTGTTCCTGGAGGTTTGGTTGCACGTCCCGAGGGTGGCTCTGCTCCAGGAGAGGCGGTGACACTGGGCCAAAGCTGGAGGTCCTAAATTGCCACCCATGGGCCACCAGGAAAAACTCCCAGCCCTGCTCCACACTGCAGGATCCTTCCTTACCATCTTCTGCCTGTGAGACCCAGGCCTTGCTTTCTCCCACGAAGTTTTCTGGGATCTTTATCCGTGTTTTTGCCCCACAATCCTTCCCGTGTAGAGACAACTCCAAACTTCTCTCCCTGATCCAATAAAACCACCACAGGATGATCAAACTCCCCAGGGAAAAGCTGGAGACTGAGAATGATGCCCAGGGTTTATTCTCCTTCCCGGGATTGGCTGAAGGGGAGGCGAAACCCCTGGATAACAGGGATTGGGAATTCTGTTTCTAGGAGTGGGAGGGGGGTCACAGAGCATAGTGCCGAGGTGTCCCCAACTCCTTTGCTGCTGGAGAAGGACAGGAAAGAGGGAAGGAAAAGGCAGGGTGGGATGGGAGCAGGGTGGGTTATGATGTCATCTTCCCACCCCCAGGGGATCCCTGAATTATTAATGGGAACAGAAAGCCGGCCCTGCAACCCAAGCTGGGGCAGCTCTGATTTCATCTCTCGACAGCTCTGGCGCTCGCCTGCGCCGGCCGGTCCCGCTGCCGGATGGGAATGAGCCTCCCAGGGAGGGATGGAGGCTCAGGGATGGCAGGAATGTGCTGGGGGAGGAGCAGCAGGAGGGCACATCTCCAAGGAATCAGCTCCAAGATCAGCCACGACCTCCAGCAGCATCCACAGCCCGTCCCGGGGGCTGGAAGAGGGAAGGAGGTGACCTGGTCCCTCCCTGCCGCCCGTGGGGCTCTCTTGGAGTGGATGGAGCTTGTTGGGTTCATCCCACGGGGTCAGGAGAACGATCCCAAGCTGTTGCAGGTACTGAGGACATGGTTTCTTATGGATACACCCAGAATTTCCTTCATCCCAGTGCTTTGCAGCCACTTTTTGGTGATTTACACACTGAGAGCTGCACAGTTCTCAGCCCAGGAGCAGAAAGCTGGGCTCAGAGCAGCGTTTTCAGCACCAACTCTGCTCTTATAACCCAGTCCCACCAGCCTGGATCTATTCTTCCACTCCCACCTTGCCCCTTTCCATCCCTTCCTTCCCATCTATGGGCTCCACAGACCAACATCCCGCTTCCAGAGACCAAAATCCTTTCCCAGTGGCTTTGCTTTTCCCTCTCTCCACCCCTAGGAATGACAATTCTGAAACACCTGGTGGCTCCTATGGTGCCCCAGGGCCAAATCCTGCCCTTTGCCAGCACTGTGAGAATTCCAGAAGCATGCAACTCCAGAAAACTTGGTACCCAAGGGGGGGAAAAAAGATGAGGAATCACAGAAGGGAGTTTCAGCATCTGCTGAAACACCTTGTCAGCAATTCATCCCTTTTTGGGTGTGAACTATTATTATTGCTTCATTTAACAGTAAATTGTCACCAACAAAAGGGTGGCTGGGAAGGAGTTGGAGGTCGGGGCCAGGACTCATTTCTAATCCCAGAAGGAAGAGTAATTCCCACAAAAACTCGGATTTCTGTCCAGCTTGGAGGGTGTCCAGCCCCACTGCAGACCCACAGCTCGTGGCTGCTGGGTCCACACTCTCCTGCAAGGTTGGTCCTTGGTTTGGAGCTGGGAAAAGGGATGATGAGGAAGTCTGACCTTCCTGCTGAGCTGCTCCTGCAGGTCCCAGTGGTTCATCCCCTTCATCTTCCAACACTGGGATCTTCTCTGAGGAATAAGAGTCTTGGGGGATTATCCAAGCAGGACAGGAAAGCTTTTCCATTTCAACTCCCATATCCAGAATTCCAAGCCAAGAGGTCGGAGAACTTGCATCTATTTTTAATTCTGCAACCCAACAGCATTTTCTCCCCCTGAGGTATCCAGGACTGGGCTGATTCAGCTGGAGAAGCACGGGAAGGAGTGAGGTGAGATGTGTCCTGGACTCCAGCTCGTGAATTGATCGTGCACCGACTCCAGAGGTAGCCCAAGGAAACTGTCCTAAAGGTGCAGGAGATACTTCCCTACAGTCACATCAGTGAGGGTTAAAGGGAAAATGATCCATGTGGAAAGCTGGTGGTCAGGTATCCATCCTTTTGATCTTCCTAGAATCACAAAATCATGGAATTGTTTGGGTTGGAAGGTACCTTAAAGATCCATCTCCTTCCAACCCCTGCCATGGGCAGGGACACCTTCCACCAGCCAAGTTTTGCTTCAAGCCCCATCCAAGCTGGCCTTGGACATTCCAGGGATGGGGCAGCCACAGTTTTTCTGGGAAACCTGTGCCACGGCGTCTGCACCCTCCTAGGGAAGAATTCCATCCCAAAATCTAATCCAAACCTGCAGTGCTGCTCTGGGCTTGCCGTGAGACTTGAGGCGACATCCGTCCCTCATTCCCGTCTCCCGCCCCCTTCGAGACCGTTCCTTGCAGTTCCCCATCTGTTCCTTGGCAATGGGATGAGAATCATCCACGAATTCTGGGATGCACCCAAGGAGGAAAAGCCCTTTCAGCATTTTCCTGGCGTGTTCTGGTCATGAACTTGGAACACGTGTGTGTGTGTGTGTGTGTGTTCACACGGACACGGGGAGGTGCACGGAGCTGCCGTCCTGGAGGAATCCACACCAACACGCATCCATGTGCAAATCTGAATTCCTAATGCTTATTTAAGCCAGGGCCCCGGAGCCCAGCTGGGACCTCTCGCGGTTCCTACCACGGATGGTTACTCGGAAAGGCTGATGGAAGCACTCGGATTCCCGGGAGACCTTTCACTCTCTCTGCCTCGTAAGCGGAGTGGTTTTCCCGGGAGGTTTGAGGATGCAGAAGGGAGCTGCTCGCTCAGCAGCTGAGCTCCAGGGAGCCTTTCCTGATGGGGCACTTCCACCGGGATCGATGGGGCAGAACCTGCTGCTGGGAGGAGGAGATTTGGGGAGGAGAAACATTCCCGATCTGGTTTTAAGGGATACAAGCGCAGCTTTAGGTGTGTCCTGCTGTTTGGAGCTGTGCTGTTCCAGCAGAAAACCTGTCCCGGGTGCTGAAAGTGCTCATGGAAAAATCATGGAATCATGGAAAGGTTTGAGTTGGAAGGGAGCTTTAAGATCATGGGATTCCAATCCCCTGCCATGGGCAGGGAAACCTTCCACTAGAGCAGGGTGCTCCAAGTCCCATCCAGCCTGGCTTTGGACACTTCCAGAGGAGACTACAACCTCTCTGGGAAGATCCTGGGAATATTCACCTACCTCTGATGGTCCAGCAGCCTCAGACAGAAGTCAGGATATCACTTATTAAATGTGTTTTTCCCCCCACTAAAAAACACCAGGAAAACAGGGAATGGTCTTGAGTTGCACCAGGGGAGGTTAAAGCTGGACACCAGGAAAAACTTCTCCACTGAAAGGGTTCCCAAACACTGGATCAGGCTGCCCAGGGAATTAGTGGAGCCACCATTCCTGGAGGGATTTAAAAGCCATGTGGATGTGGCACCTGGGGACATGGTCAGTGGTGGCCTTGGCAGTGCTGGGAATGGTTGGACTCACTGATCTTAGAGGTCTTTTCTAACCGAAGTGATTCCATGATTCAGACTGCCCCAATTGCCCTGTTAGACCCAAAAATGTAGAGCCAATACTTAGGAATCCTCCATGGATAAGAACTATCCCAATCCAGCAGCTTTGCACAAGCCTTTCCCGAGGAAGCTCCACGACTGGGGCAGCGAAGAGTGGATTTAAAGTTCTTGGATCTGCAGTTTAACCCTCAGATTTTCCAAGTAACATTTGCTCAGTGAAACATTTCCAGGAGCGGGATTTACTGCCGTAATTAATAGGTTATGATTAGGTCAATAACTTTCATCAACCGAGCAGGGAGAGAACCTATTAATGAAGCTGTAAAACAACGTAAACTCCGTGGAGAGGAGAGGAGGGAGAATTTACAACTTCCCAGAAGCCTCAGTAACTAAAGGGACGATTTACAGGAAGCAAAATGAACCGGGTGCCCATAAAACACAATCAAAATTACACCCATATCCAAACAAGGCAAATTAAAAAGGTTCAAGTGGATTTCTCTGCCCAAATAAAACGGAGCATCTCCACCGAGAGGAGACTTTTCACGTGGCGTTTTATGGAGTTGTGGCAGGGGAAGAAACATGGGAATGTGAGGGAGTATGGAGCAGGTCAGCAAGAAATCAGTGGCATGGCCTGACATTCCTGATGATCCTTCAGTCTCAGCCCATGGGATGTGGTCCAGAAGCCAGAGACAACTCTAGAGCAGCTCTGGTTGGAAGTAGATGAGACTCCAAGTCCCTTCCATCCCAAAACATTCCATGTTCCAACAAGGCACCAAAGTCAGGAGCCACTTTGGCACCACAGCCAAAATAGGAGGTTAAAACATGTTCATCCTGAAGCCTGTGGAAAAGAGACCTTTCCATCTGGGATGGCTTCAGAGGACATTGCCCAACACGATGTCTGGGAATTCCAGGCATAACATCCTGGGGAAAAAAATCCATGCATGAAACAAAGATTGCTGGATGCTCCCTGTCCCAGTTGAGGGAAGGTGGGACACCAGTTACGTGAGGACAACACAAATCCTTGCAGGAGCCAGTTTATCCCCATGGCTGAGGTGCAACCCTACAACAACAAACCACCTTCCAGTCCTCCCTTTGGATGGCAAGTCCAACCACCATTATGAGTCAGGGTTAATTTCTTCACCAACACGTGGCTTTGAGGGTCAAAACCCCTCCACTGTGACCAACTTCTCCAAGACCTTGGATAACGTAACTTCCCGTCCTGCAGGAATGTGCTCTGCAGCGGTGACAAATTCCTTGGATTCCCACCCCTCCAGGAAAAGGACAAACCGCCTGTTTGTTCTTCACGCTGCACAAATGACACTTTATTAAACAAAACTCCTCGATTTAAACATCCCCCCGCCACCGCCCCCGGAGGCCCAACCACAACCCTCCTCAGGCTCCTCCGGCGCTTAATTATCCTCCCTCCCCTAATTGTGTTTATAAAAGCTGCTTAATTTGACAAGACCGATTTCCCATAACCCCCTGCTGATTAGCATCATGTTCCTGTAATTCTTTATTAATCCAGCCCTGCTGAGGTGCTCCTTCATTTTCCCGGGACTGATCTTAGAGGTCTTTTCTAACCGGTCGTCCCCTCTCCGACGTTTTTTAACGCACGACACCAGTTTTCTCCTCACCCTTTGGATTTTCCCAGCCCTCCGGGGCACCTGGAAAACCAACACCCCTCCTTGGCCACATCCCACAAAACGCCTGGATATGGATACAACTTGGATATAACTCCAAGGACGGATGGAACTTGGATGCAGTTAAGACCTGCTCTGAGATCAGTGGTTTTTAAGAGGGGCTATTTCGTCTGCTCCAAGCTAAATGCCGGCCTGCAAACCATCCCTTCGCTTTAATCAGAAACAAATCTGCTTTTCTCCCCCCAAATACAAAACAAATATCTCCCGAAAATGCCTGCTTTGCACATTTCCCTTCCAAGGAGGAATCAATACCGCGGTTATTATAGCTCCTTCTGTTCCCAAAGTGTTTAAACTCTTTGCTGGCCTCAGCTCGACTGCCCAGAGATGCCTCACATCTTTTCTGCTCATCTCGCTGATTTTCTACAATTCCAGTGCAAATTCAATGTCCTCTGCTCCTTTTTTTTCTCCCCCCCCTCGACATTTGATGTGTCTCTCGCCGCTCTGCCTCCAAGTCAAACTGGTTTTTCAAACCACTGCCAGAATCAGTGGGAGGGGGTTGAAATCACCACTTTGGGGGCATTTCGGTTGTTGTTTTTAACCTGTTCCCCTTTTCATCAGCCACACACTTTCCCCTTCTGTTTCCTGGTTTTGTTTTTCACCAGCTGAATCATCCTTTAGGAGGTTTTAGTCTCCCCTGAGCCTTGTAAAATAATGGATGAGCTGCTCCGAGTTATCCATGAGGGTGGGGAGGCCCTGGCACAGATTTCTCAGAGAAGCTGTGGCTGCCCCATCCCTGGAAGTGTCCAAGGCCAGGTTGGACAGGGTTTGGAGCAACCTGGGCTAGTGGAAGGTGTCCCTGCCCTTGGCAGGGGGTTGAAATTCCACAATCTTCAAGATGGTTTGCGGGCAAGTCCTTGAGGTGCCGCTCAGCCCCTTTGTGGAGGGAAGTGTTGTGAAGGTCCAGGCAGCACCAACCAGCACAGCTCCTGCCCCTTTTCCATCAGGGCATTGATCCATGAATATTCCAGATCATTTTTTCATCCCAAGGCTCACAAATGCATCGTGTTGTCTTGACACTCTCCCCAATTACCCTGCACCATAACCAGAGACCTGAACATGCCACTGGTTAAAGCTGGGGGAACAGAATCCTCCAAAAAAACACTTTCCATGGAAGAATTTTTTTTTTTCTTGCAAAAATAGAAGTCTTGGATAAAAAGAAATTTCTCCCCTTAGTGCTGCATCAGGGTCCCACTAAATTTTACGAGCTCAAAACCTGTTTATTTTCCAGGCTCTGAGGGAAAACACTTCAACTTCCACTGTTTCATTACACTCCACCCTCTTCTTTCCCCACTTCCTCCTCTCCCAGGTTGTCCAAAGATAAAAAGGTTCTCTGAATCTCTTTTTTTGGTTTGTTTGCTTGCTTGTTTTCCCCTGTCCTGGAGGCTGCTCTTTGTATTTCCAGCCCCTTCCACCTCTTCTCCCCTCAGATCCGCCAGGTTTGCAGTAATTTGAGATTCCCCCTCAAAGGAACTGAGTCGCCACTAACGGGACCAGGACAGTTCTGCTTGGAGGTGACCCCCTGAGCTGGTGCCTCTCGTCCTGGAGATTCCAGGATATTGGAAGCCATTCCTTTATTTCTCCAGTCCCTTTTCTTCCCTTCAGATCCCCCTGGAATTACCCCAACGGGGTGGATTTGCCAGTACACAGCAGCAGAGGGTTTCCCATAGGGAGACAACAAGGAGATCTTTCCCTTTCTTTACAACAAGGAGACATTTCCTTTTCTTTTCAACATCCTGGATGTTTTATTTTAAATTAAATATGGAATTAAATACCCAGGAAAACTGGGCAACACAGACCCCAAAACTTGTGCTGTCTGATCAGAACCTTCATGTGAGGAGCAGAGGCTCAAACCCCACTGGACTGGGCCAACTCTTGGAAAAGGGGATGGAAGCAGATCTGGGGGTCTCTGGACAAAGTTTGTCCTCTGATCCTTCAGCAGCTGGAATTTCTCCTCTGAGCTGTGTGGACTCTTTGGGGTCTTTAAGGGGTTTTTGTGATTGCTCAGCTCCACTGACTGAAAATCCCACCAGTATGGCTTCAGAGGGGAAGAGTAGGTTTGGGTTGGATATGGGGAAGAAGTTCTTCCTTGGGAGGGTGGGGAGGCACTGGGATGGAATTCCCAGAGAAGTTGTGGCTGCCCCATCCTTGGAAATGTCCAAGGCCAGGTTGGAGCAACCTGGGATAGTGGGAGGTGTCCCTGCCCATGGCAGGGGGTTGGAATGAGATGATCTTTGAGTCCCTTCCAGCCCAAACCATTCCACGACTTCACGATCCTATAAATATTTTCTCGGCTCTTCCTGCTGCTGATATTCCTCCCATTGATGACCAGGATGAGTCATGGAGAAAAACAGGTGTAATCCCCAGTGATGTGGCCCTTGGACCCCCAACCCAACAACCCATGGAGTTGCTCATACTTTCCTCAGGGATAAACTGGAGAAGAGCCAGGTGCAGTGCATGGAATGAGACAGAACCAGCTGGAAAACAAGCAACAACCCTGCAGGAGAACGTTGGTGTCTGGGATGGGCAGAGCTTTACTCCCAAACAAATGCCTTCAGGATTGGTTGGAGGCACGTTTAGCACCCAGGTTTTTAATTGGTCGGCTTTTCACACGTAAAAATGAATGATTACACGTGTTAAAACATCATTGCATGTGTAAAAGTAAATTATTGTGCACGTAAAATCTTTACTGCACATCTAAAAGTAAATTATTGTGCATGCGAAAGAGATTCCTGCAATGTATTTTTTTTCCCCCCTCTCTCTTGCACCTCCCAGTCCTTATTTTGGGAACACTTGGAATCTCTCCCTCCCAACGTGTTGCACGAAAACATTTCCCTCTCTCTTCCCTTGAGAAGTCTTCAAAAGGATTCCCGTCCACTCCCACCCCTGAAGAGGAATATCCCTAAATTTCTACGTGAATTCCTGGCAAGGGGTGTGTTAATTATGGTCACAAAGCTGCCAGACTCCTGTAGGGGGCCGAGAGCCTCGTGCCTTCACCTTCCTGCCGGGAGCGCGGCTTTCCATGGCCAGAGGGAGATTTATGGATAACATCTTTCCCCTCTCCCTCGCTCGAGTTTAAAAGCTTTGGCCTCCAGGGCAGGCCAAGCTCCTGTCACATTTTGCATTGCTGTTCCAGCACAAAGCAGCTCCGGGGCTCAGCAAAGCTCAGCCTGGAGAACCTCCACGGCCCTTCCCGACGGCAGCCGGGACAGGGATAATGTGGGAATGTGCTGGTGTGTCCCGTGAGATCACTGAGAGCCACCACAGACCCAAGATGCCTCGTCCAGGGCCCAGCCCCGCAGATCCCGGGGCTTGGTTCTGTCCCAGGCAATTCCAGTGTCAACAATGAGTTGTAAAGTCACAGAATCGTGGAATCTTTAGGGTTGGAAAAGACCTCCAAGGTCATCGAGTCCAACCTTTGACCAAACATGACCTTGTCACCCAGACCAGGGCACCGAGTGTCCAGTTGTTCCTTGAATAATTGTCACCCAGAGGACTCCAAACCTCCCTGGGCAGCCTCTTCCAACCCTTTCCATGGAGAAATTCCTCCTGATGTCCAACCTGACCCTCCCCTGGCACAGCTGGAGGCCGTTCCCTCTCCTCCTGTCCCTTGTTCCCCGGGAGCAGAGCCCGACTCCCCCCCGGCTTCCTCCTCCTGTCAGGGAGCTGCAGATCCAGAAGGTCCCCCCTGAGCCTCCTTTTCTCCAGGAAAGCCCTCCCAGCTCCCTCAGAGGTTTCTCAGAGGTTCCTCAGAGATCCTAAAACCTCCCCCTGGACTGTCTTGACTCCATCTCTGAGTTGTGTTGCAGATGTCTCCCCTATCCAGCCTCCACCATGGAAGATGTTCCTGCAGATTTCACTTGGAGGGTCCTCCAGAGCTGCACAATGAAGCTCCAGGGGGCTGGGAAGATGCATTTCCGTGGTTGAAGTTCTGGGATAAGCCTGGGATCAGAAGGGTCTCAGATTCACTTCCAGGAGAAGGACTCCGGGAGAAATTCTCTGCCAGAAGTTGGCTCAGACTCCTGTGTGGAAATGTTTAACTGGAACTGGACATATCCAGCCCCATCCTTTGAGGCCCATCCATCATTTTTCAGGTAATGGCAAGCTCTTGGTCATGGGAATTCAGAGTGGTGCATCATGCCAGCATCTTACCACAAATTATGGGATAGCCACGTATCCCACCAAAGCTCCTTGTGGTCTTGTCCAGGAGGACGAGTCCTTCATCCAGTTGGGATGAAAATCTCCCCCCTTTGCCAGGTACAGCAAAATAAGATGATGGAACCTTCCTGAGACATCCAAGGATGTCACCAGTTCGGGATGGAAGCCTTAATAAATCCAGATGGGATGGGATGTTGCCAGAAGGAAGCAGCAACGGTGAGAGATTCCATCCTGGAGGCACCAGCAAGGTAAGGAAATAGTGAAACGTTTCCCTTATTGATGGATGCTATCAAATCATGGAATCATGGAATGGGAAGGGACCTTCAAGATCATCCCATTCCAATCCCTTTCTACAGGCAGGGATGCCTTCCACCATCCCAGGTTGCTCCAACCTGGCCTTGGACACTCCCAGGGATGGAGCAGCCACAGCTTCTCTGGGCAACCTGTGCCAGGGCCTCCCCACCCTCCCAGCCAAGAATTTCTTCCCAATATGCCACCTAAACCTTCTCTCTGCCAGTTTGAAGCCATTCCCCCTTGTCCTGTCAGTCCAGACCCTTGGAAATAGTCCCTCTCCATCCTTCTTGTAGCTCCCTTCAGGTCCTGGAAGGTCACAATTAGTTCCCCCCAAAGCTTCTCTTCTCCAGGCTGAACAGTCCCAGCTCTCCCAGCCTTTCCTCCCAGCAGAGCTGCTCCATCCCTCTGATCCTCTTGGTGCCTCCTCTGGACTCTCTCCAGCACCTCCATGTCCTTCCCGTGCTGTTCCCAGGGCTGGAGCAGCTCTGCAGGGGGGTCTCACCTGAGGGGCAGAGGGATGGAATTCCCCCCTCTCCTGCTGCCCACACTGTGGAATAAGCCCAGGACATGGTGGCAGCCTCATGTCCAACCTCTCACCCACCAGCACCCCCAAATCTTTCTCCCCAGGGCTCCATCTGCTCATCCCCTGGGTTGATCCCGAGGATTATCCCAACCGGGATGCAGCACCAACACTTATTAAACCACATGAGATTCCCATGGTTCCACTTCCTGAGCTTGTCCACCTCCCTCTGGATGGCATCCAGAGCTGGGAAGTCTCACTGGCTCCTCCTCCACCCTTTATCTCCAGCCCTGTCCCCACTTCGAGCAGGTGACTCAGGGGACACAAACCACAACTCCCAAGCAGAGCATCCCATGGAAGTGGGAACAGTTTTCTGTCTGCCCTCTTCTCCCACTGCATCCCATCCCATAAATCCCAGGGCAGTTCACTAACCCGTATTCCCAACCCTTACCAGTTCAGGGACCGGTCTGTGGGGAGCAGGTGATGTGCATCCCACCCAGAAGGCCTCTGACACTCCTGATTAACGACCTACAAACCGGAACGATGTCGCCGCTCGTGTCGCACCCTGTCCCCTGCTCCCTCCCTCCCCTGCCCAGAGATCCCTCCCTCTCCTCCTCTCCCCCCCACCTCCTCCCTTCCCCCTTTGCTCCTTATCTGACGAAATCATCAAATTTATGGCCAAATTGAAATGAAATGCAATTTAGTTCCGGTTCTGCTTTCAGTCCATCACCTCGCCGGCCGGTCCCGGAGGATCCCGTAACCCAATCACCACGCGGCCGTAACTTCATCAGGGCTGCCAGCAATCCCCCGCTTTCTGCTGTGTGTGGCTTCTGGAAATCATGGCTGACACCTCTCCCTGGGAATTACTGGAAGGAAGCGAGAGCTCTCTCAAGTTTTTCTGGTTCATTCCCCACTTCTGCTCCCTCAGCAAATTCGCTGCCTCGGGGTGACGAGATCGTCGCCGGGGCTTCCTCGTCCAAAGGCCTTTCCAGCTCCCAAGATGGGAGCACAAGGTGGGGAGAGAGGGGCTGAGATGCAGCACAGCTCTGTTTCCCAGAGAAGCTGTGGCTGCTCCATCCCTGGAAGTGTCCAAGGGTTGGACAGGGCTTGGAGCAACCAGGGCTGGTGGAAGGTGTCCCTGCCCATGGCAGGGGTTGGAGCTCGATGATCTTTGAGTCCCTTACAACTCAAACCATTCCATGATTCCATGAACACCACACACAGTGCCAGGTCACCTTGGGATCTGTGCCCCTGAGCAAGGGGATGAGCAGGGAAACAGTTGGAATGTGACAACACACGGCAGGAATGAGCAGGAGCATCATGGAGCAGAAACCCCCACGCTACCAAACCCACCAGCCCTCTGTAGCCACCCCAGCACTCGCCCACCTTGCCCGGTGAGCCGGCCAAAACTTCGGAAAATACATCCAGGTGGATGTTTATCTTCTCTGCCTCCCTTCCCGTGGGTGAATCCACACTCTCCTTAAGCCCTTCTTGACACATTTGTCCTCCAAACCTCCCGCCCTGGTGACACCACCCTTCCCCCTCCTCCCAGCAATTAATCCCAGCCCTTCTCGATCCCCACAGCTCTAAATCTCCTTTGCTGCTTTTTAAGCTCCTTATTCCTTGTCCTGTCCACAGGGAAACGTGTCCCTCCCTCCCCTTCTCGAGGGAGCCTTTTACATAATTGCGGCCTGTTATCCCACCTCCCTCCATTCCCTGGGCTCAACATTCCCACCTCTTCCCAACCTTTCCTCCCAGACCATATTTGACCCATGGGGAGGCTTTGGAGGTTTATTTTCCTCAGTGGGAAGATCTGGTGCCCCTCAGTTTTCCACGGGGCACAAAGAAGAAAACAGGGAAGGTTCTGGAAACGCAAGGATCCGGATCTCCTCATTCCCACATCCCACCAAGTCTCCCCGATCTCCACAGCACTGCGGTGGTTTTGTTGGAGGAAGGTGAAGTGACTCAGGGACCTGGTTTGTAAATCATCCCAAAAATATCCTGCGCCATCCCCTCGGGAGAAACACAAACACGATTCCATGGAGCCAAGGACCAACCCAAACAGGGAAAAACAACGAAAGAACATTTCATCAGTTTAATTTTTTTCCCTTAATTAGTTGAATTTTTTGCCTTGGTTGCAAATGAAGGGCTTGGGGGAGAACGTTAGAGAAGCTGGGCTGAGGTTTATCCTTAAAAAGTTGGATAATCTCCCAATTAAAAATCTTCCTGAGATTCTCACTCCTGAGATTCCTCTGGATTTCTCCCAACCTGCTTTCAAGGATTTTTTTTAAAGTGTTTGGTCAATATTAAAAGGGAGGGGGGGTGAACCCAGGTGTGAAAATCTTCCCCTAATTCCCTAAATCCTTGGGTAAAACACAACGTGCTCCTACACCTGGACACCCACATATATAAAAATACATTTATAGGAATATAATTGTGCATCTGTTTGTATTTTAGGAGTCAAATTCTGACAATTCAGCTTAAATTTTGAGTCGAAACTGATCTGATTTATTCCTTTTCCCACACCTGCTCCAAGAGAAAACCTGGATCTGGGCCGGAGGAGCTGTTAATTCCCAAAGGCAGGAAGCAGAGAGATCCCAAGGAAGGTGAGTCTCATGGACACAGAGCAGCTTAGCAGGAAAAAGGGAATGAGCAGGAATGTCTGGAGAGATCAGGAGGGTTGTTCGGGGTTCAAGCTGCTCCTGCCTTTCCCAGGGAGGAGCAAAGGGTGGCTCAGAACACAAATGGGAATAAAATAGATCCAAAATAAATAAATAAATGGTAAAAAGAGGCAAGGAAGAGGTGAGGGAGACTCAGTAGGTGGTGCTCTTCCCTCTGGATCCGCACAGGGCATGGGAAGGGGGTGGCTGGGGACGTCCAGGTGGAAAAACAGCTGGAAAAACGGCTCCTGGTCCTGACTCCTGGCTCTGGGTGGATGAACCACCTCAGCACCCGCTGTGTTGCATCCCAGGAGCAGCTAAATTTTGGGATATGGTGGCGGTAAAGCCCAAATCCAGGTTTGGGCTGCTCCTAACCCCCTAAATCCACTCGGATATTAAATACAATAAACGTCAGCAAGTGACTCCAGTCGGGAGTTGAGCTCCCAAGAGGAATTCAGGCTCCACCTCATTCCTGACTCAACTGATCTTTTATCCCATCCAGGGCATCTCCAGCACAAAATCCTTGCAGGAATGGGAGGAGTGGATTCACCTGGTGTTTTAGGAGAAGGGATTTGAGCAACCCCGGCCCTGGATGGGCACAACTCCCGCGCTGGAGGGGTGGGGAGAGCGGGATTGATCCGGGAACACGGAGCCATAGATCAGCACAGCCTCCCCCATTCCTTTCCCTGATGGATTCCCATCGGATGAGCTGATGTGAAGGTGATAAAGGGAAGAGCAGAGCGTTTTCAACACACCACTAACTCCAAAACCGGGCTCAATAATCCTGCAGATGGATGGCGGCCGAGGAGAGGGGAGGGAGAGGGGCCCGGGCTGGGAGGGGAGTTTGTTTAACACTCACAGCAGCAACAGGACACACATTTCTCCAGGGAAATCAGGGACCAGGGCAGGGGATGTTTCTCCTGGGGCTTTCTGCTGGGTTCTGGGGCAGGGGAGTGAACCCATCCCCAGGAATGGCTCAGATCCAGGGTAGGAAACTCTCACAGGACCTCAGATCTGGGGTAGGAAACTATGAAAGGATCTCACATCCAGGATGGAAACTGTCAGAGGATCTCAGATCTGGGATGGGAAATATCAAAGGATCTTAGATCCAGGATGGGAAACTATCACAGGACCTCAGGTCTGGGGTAGGAAACTATGACAGGATCTCAGATCCAGAATGGAAACTGTCAGAGGATCTCAGATCTGGGATGGAAAATATCACAGGATCTCACATCCAGGATGGGAAACTATCACAGCATCTCAGGTCTGGGGTAGGAAACAATGGAAGTATCTCAGATCCAGGATAGAAACTGTCACAGGATCTCAGATCTGGGGTGGGAACTCTCACAGGATGTCAGATTTGGGATGGGAAACTGTCACAGGATCTCAGATCTGGGGTGGGAACTCTCACAGGATGTCAGATTTGGGATGGGAAACTGTCACAGGATCTCAGATCTGGGGTGGGAACTCTCACAGGATGTCAGATTTGGGATGGGAAACTGTCACAGGATCTCAGATCTGGGGTGGGAACTCTCACAGGATGTCAGATTTGGGATGGGAAACTATCACAGGATCTCAGATCTGGGATGGGAAACTGGAGTTTACCCACACAGAAATAAGAGCTTTCCCACAATTCCCTTTTCCCCCCCTTCTCCCTCGATTCTCATGCCCTTGAGGGCCATCCCATGGTCACCTCAGACACCTTCAGCCTCAACAACACAGCCCTGGGCAGCAGTGGGACGCTGATTCCTCCTTCTCCCGCCTGCAGGAGTTTCCATTCCCGTTGTCCTGGGGTTGAGAGGGGACCAAACACCCCCTCACGGGTTTCTCCATCGTGAGGAACATCTTCTCTCCCCAGACCACGGACTTATGGAATCCTTTCGGCTGGAGAAGACCTTAGAGACCCCCAAATCCATCTGTTAACCCAGCACTGCCAATTCCAAGCCCTGAAGTGCCACATCCACACATCTTCTCAATCCCTCCAGGGATGGTGACCCCACCACCGCCCTGGATGAACTTTTCCCGCACTCAACAAACCCTTTCCACGGGAAAAATAAAAAATTTGTTCCTAAAATCCCACCCAAACCTGGCGGAACTTGGGGCCCTTTCCCGTTGTCCCTCCCCAGTTGACCCTTCAACCAGGGCCAGGAGATGTCTCCCTGCTCCTCCCGGGCTTCACAGGAGCACAATCCCAGCTGGAATTCTCGTCCTCCTCCATCATCTCCCCACTCCCACCCTCGTCAGGACGTGGAGCCAGCGGGGGTTTCGATCTCAGGAGGCGGCTTTTGTGCTGTAATTAAACAGCAATTGATTGCAAACAGGCTTCTTTTGTGTTTGGGATTAATGAGAGGCGAGAAGATAAATCTGGTCACCAGTAATTAACCCCAATTACAGAAGCAATAAATTAGGAGCATCCATTGCTGGTGGGGAGGGCTCTGGATCTTCCCCCTGTTCCTCTTCCTTGATTATTTTTTTTTTTTCCCCTACAAGCCTGTGGGGTTTTCAGGAGTGAAATGAATCCAGAGAAGGGTTGTGGGAGCAGTTGGATACGCTGGGAATGGTAGGAAGAGTTGGGATTTGGGCCATGCAGGGAGCATGAGGTGCTGCCATGGGAAAAGCGAGCTGGGAGAGGCTTTTTGATCCCTAATTCCCCGATGGGGACTCGATGATTTCACTAATTTCAAGTCCTGGCATTTTTGAAAAGCTTGGATTTCGCTTGCTGGGTGAGCAGGAGCAGAGTTTGTGGGATGGGAAACTGGGATGTGCTCAGCCCACGGATTGGGAATCACCTGCTCTTGCTGCTTCCTGGGGGTGAGATCCATGTGCAGCCAGAGGGGGAGTGGGATCATCCCCCTGGAGCCCAAAGCTGAGCACGACTGGAATTACAAAGCTTTCCTTGGCTTTATCTCCATCCTGGGGCAGAGCCGCCAGGCTGGGGAGTGATATCCCGCTCCCAGCATCATTCCTTAGGCAGGGAAGGGGTTTTCCCTCTCCCTGCTGCCTTCCCCTGGTCTGTGTGGCTCCAACCTCCATCCTGCCTGGTGTCCAAAAGCTTTTCCAAAGCATTTCTGGCTTTAACCTCTACTGCTTCCAGTGCTGAGCAGCTTCAGGGTCGTTGAGCCCTGAACCAACAAAGGATTAACGCAGGTTCTTAAGGGTTTCCCAGGCCCTTCCAAGCTTTTCTTTCCATGAAAACCCTGGAGCTGCCAGGAGGATTCAGCCCCTGCCCAAAGAAGAGCAAGTCCTGGAGTGCAAACCCCTCATCCTTCACCAGTTCCAAGGATATTGATGAAGGAGCTTTGGGTTTCAGGAAGGTCCTTGTGCTCTCAGAAAACTGCCAGAGGTGTGGGAAGGGCTGTAAAAATATCTCTGCAGTGTCCCAGCCCCACTCCAGAGAGGAAGACAGTGCCTAAATGTCAACCTAAAATCCCCAGTAGCATCCCTGGCACAGCTGGGACAGGTGGGAAGGGCTGGGCCCCACCTGGAGATTTAATCCAGGTTTAATAGGTGGCAGTCTAGATGTGTTTCATCCAGGTTTAATATGTGAGACTGTTGAGTCTCCCAGCTCTGCCTCAGCAGAGGATGGGAGCTTAAAGCTCAGCCTAAAATGGTGGTGCTTAAAACTCAGCCTGAAAAACTCAACCTTAAAACTCAACCTTCAAACTCAACCTTTAAACTCAACCTAAAATCCCCAGCAGCATCCCTGGCACAGCTGGGACAGGCAGGAAGGGCTGGGCCCCACTTGGAGATCCTGCATTCCCTGGGGACATCCCAGATCCTGGCCCTCATGCCTGGGATNGGGACAGGCAGGAAGGGCTGGGCCCCACTTTGAGATCCTGCATTCCCTGGGGACATCCCAGATCCTGACCCTCATGTCTGGGATCCTGCATTCCCTGGGCACATCCCAAATCCAGGCCCTCATGTCTGGGATCCTGTATTCCCTGAGGATACCCCAGATCCCGACCCTCATGTCTGAGATCCTACATTCCCTGGGGAAATCCCAGATCCTGACCCTCATGTCTGGGATCCTACATTCCCTGGGGACATCCCAGATCCTGACCCTCATATCTGGGATCCTGCATTCCCTGAGGACATCCCAGATCCTGGCCCTCATATCTGGGATCCTGCATTCCCTGGGGACATCCCAGATCCTGTCTCTGACTGTCTGGGCTCTCTCCCCTGCTCTTTCCCACCGGGAGCAACTGCAAAGCGCTGAATCCCATCCTTCTACCTCCCTTTTCCCAACTTTTACCAGGAACTATTGCCCTCCCACCCTCAGGGGAGGGGCCACATCCACGGAGCGACCCGCGGGTGCCGGCGCTGGGAGGCCGGGGCACATCTCCATGTCTAATTCCCTAATCCTCCCCCTTTTCAGGCAGCAGGAAAGCCCCGGCCCGGCGGGATCCCTGTGCAGACAGGGCGGAAAAAAAGCCGGGCAGCTCCAAAGCAAACACTCCCACATCTTCATTCCTTCCACCCTATTGGCCATTGATTTGGGATAAATATCCGGCCGGCCCTGACAGGGCTCAATTCTCCTAATTATGGCCCTATTGACACGGGATCTTCAGCTGCTCAGCCTGTCAGGAACCATCCATCAGGCCGCCGGATTCCTTTGGCTCCGGAGGAAATGAGCTGGGAAAGGGGGGAGAGACGAGGAGCAGGGGTTGAGGAGGGGAAAAACGCCTTTATTCCCGTGCCTTATTCCCCATTTTCCTTGAGGAAACCCTGTGGAGGGTCCTGAGTTAAGGTTTAAGTTAAGGCCGGGGTTAAGGTTTAACAGCTCCTGGTTTGGGAGGGGCACGGGTGGGTCGCTCCAAAGGATTGTTATGGATGGGCAGCTCGGGTTTCCCGGGATTTTCTTCTTCTCACGCAGCAGCTGAACTGGTATTTCCCAGGTTTTTCCAGCATGGAATCACCCAAGGTGCCCCTTGCCAGGCCACTCTCCCCCTTGGCTCTGGAATTCCACAACCACAGGGAACTCTTTGCTGCACGAAATCGGGAATAGAGATCAGGATAACAGGAATATCACAGAGGAAAAAATCCATCCCCTCCCACAATATAGATGGAAAACCTCTGGTTCAAGAGGCCGGGATTGTTGGCAGCAGGGAGGACACTTTGGGAATTCTCTATTTGCTTGTCCTGCCTTGCATTTCTCCCAGTTTCAGCTCTGGGATGTTGCCAGAGACACGGAGCAAGACCAGCCCTGGAGAGAGGAAAACTGGTGTTTTCTTCTCCCAGTCCCCAGCCTTGGACTGGTAATCCAAGGGCTGGGATTTGCATGCCAGGGATGTGGCCAGGAGACCTGGAAGGGGTAAAATTTGGTATCACACCCCTTTGCCAGCCTTCCTTGTGGTGCTTTGATAAGTGGATTTATAACTGGATTTTATTGGTGCAAAAACCAGGTCTGGAGGGTCTTCCCAGCTGCTTCCCGTGTTCTGTGGGTTTCCTGGGTAAAGCCATAAATTCTGTGGACCAGGAATAACTCTTTGAGTCACTCACAGAGCCCAGGAATTATGAAATAATTCCTTTTTTTTTTTCTCCCCCGGCTGTTTTTAGGATAAACTCAGCACGAGCACTGAACTCTGGAGAGTTCAGTGGCTGCTGTTGGGGATGAAGGAGGAATCGGGAAGGATGGATAAGGAATAACTCCCTGGCTGCTCCTCCTCTCAGAGGAGGTGGAGGTCACCCCCTGCTCCCCATCCCGGGCGGTGTCAGCCACCACCGCCAAGGGCTTGGATCAGGGAGAGATCCCTGGGAGCTGACTCATATCCTGGGCTCTGCGCTGTGAAAGGACCCAGACAGACGGAGTGTCTGGAGATAAGAGCCCTTCCCGGGGAGCCCTGAGAGCTCAGGCTTCCTTTACAAAGCTCGGCTTATTCGGGCCGGGCCGCGGTATTGATCCATCCCCACCCCCCCCCCGCCCCCCCGCTCCTGCCCCAGCATCAGCCCATCCCTGGAGAAATCTGTCTGCAGGACCCGCTCCCACCCGGCTCGGGTGTCCTCACTCCCACAGCACTTTTCCAGTGGCAGGGATCGGTTTGGGAAAAGCGCTGAGTGCTCAGGAAAAGCGGAAGGAGGGGAGGGGGAACGGCTCCCCCCTCTCCCGCTCCGGGAAACGGGAATCTGCTCCTGCCACAGGAAAACTGAGGCACGGAAAGGAGGGATTTCCCAGCCCCTTTGGTGCTCATTTCCAAGGTGGACTCACCTGAATATCCCAAATTTCATAGAGTCACAGATGGATTGGGTAGAAGGGACCTTAAAAATCATCTTGTTTCACCCCTTTTACATGGGCAGGGACATCTTCCACTATCCCGGGTTGCTCCAAGCCCTCTCCAGCCTGGCCTTGGACAATTCCAGAGATGTGGAAGCCACAGCTTCTCTAGGAAGCGTGTGCCAGGACCTCACCACCCTCACAGGGAAGGATTTCTTCACAAAAAACAACATCAAAACCCCTGAAAAGACGCCAGAATCCCTGCCTGAGCTATCCACACCCCTGCCTTCCTGATTTCCCTGCCTCCTGTCCATGCTGGTCCACCCAAAATCCCCCCAGGAAATCCTCATCCCCGACCTGCAGGATGGAACAGGAATGTTTAAAGCCAGATCTCCCCAATTCTTTCAGTGTCCCAGCAAAGCTTTGTTTTCAAATCCCCCCAGGCAGGAGCAGAACGACACCTTTGACTCCTTATTCGAGCAGAAAATTTGGGAAAATGGGGAGGTTTTGGCTCAGCCCTGGGAGAGCTGCTGGCAAATCCAGTGCCCCATCCCTGCATCCTTTCAGTCCCCATGGATACAACAGGAATTCTCAGGTGATCAGCTCTGGACTCTGGTTCCTGATTCCAAAGGGTTAATTCCAGAGGGAAAACCTTGTGCAAAGTCAGGAAATCTGGGCAAAATGGAAGCAGCTCCAGGCACAAGCCAAGGCAAGGATAAAACAATCCCGGGGGGCTCCAGAGGGTGGCAAAGGGGATTCCTAGGACCAGGAATGCTGGATAGAGACTGACTGATCCTGATTTAAGCCATCCCTCAGCATCCTGATCTCTCCCTCCATTCTGGGAATGGGGGAAAATCAGTGTTTTCACCCTGCAAAGTTAAAATGCAACTCAGACTCCTTACAGAGAGGGAAATGGCAACATAAATATAGGGATGAGGGGGTTCAGGTGTTCTCTTTCCCCTCCTGCACCGATTTGACACAACTGGGGCATCAAATCTCCGAAGAGTTTGGGTTGGAGGGGACCTTAAAGATCAGTTGGGCACAACTGTGACATCATGAAATCACAGAATGGCTTAGGATGGAGGGGAACTTAAAGATCATCTCCTTTTCCAGGGCAGGGACATCTCCACTACCCCAGGATGCTCCAAGCCCCGTCCCACCCGGCCTTGCAGCCACCCCTGAGTGATTATCATGATTTATGCACGATCAGCGCGACCAAAGCAAGGTCCTGACACCCAGTTCACGCCCTCTGGGCTGACTTTGATTAATGTCAGGCCCAGTCCCAGGGTCCTGGAGCAGGATTGGTGCCCGCAGGATCAGGAGGGGGGTGCTCAGCAACAGCTCCACACCTTCCCCCCGCACCCCACGGGCACGGAAAAGGCGATGCCTCAAAAAGGTTTTCCTGTGCCTTGCCGGAGAGTGGAGAGACATGTGCTGAGTCAGCAGCCCCGTGCTGCCCTCCCTGCCTGCGACATCCATCCCGGGAAGAGGCAAAAAAAGCCCCTCCCTCTCTCCAAAGGCGCGAGAAAAGCGCATCCCCTTCGCCCCCAGGGAGGCTCCGGTAGATCCTTCGCTTCAACATCCTCTGAGTTCCAGCTCTGGGCCCCGGGGGCTCTGCCGCTCATCCAGGAGGCTCTGGAAAAGCAGGAGAGCAGAGTTAAAAATCTGCACGTGTGTCTCGTGGAATCAGGGCTGGGAACGGAGTGGAGCTGTCAGGGAATGTCTCCTCACCATCCCAAGGTGTTGGATCGGGGGCCCGTCCTCGCCACGGGGAGCAGGGAGTGATATCCAGCTCCAGCTGCCCACGCTGGGTTGGCACCAGCTGCTCCTTCCGGGGTGGGAATGATGTTTTAATCCTGGTTTTTTCCTGTGCTGGATCAAGTTGTTGATGGTTTAAGGACAAGCTTAAGGAATTTAAGCTTTTAGGGAATGCAGGAACAGCAGAGAGTTTCCAAGGGCAGGATGGGGCTTGGAGCAATTTGGTCCGGAGGAAGGTGTCAGTGCCCATGGTAGGGGGTTGGAACGAGATGATTTTTAGGGTCTGGAGCCCCTCTGCTCTGGAGCCAGACTGGGAATGCTGGGATTGTCCAGCCTGGAGAAGGGAAGGATCCAGGGAGACCTTGGAGCCCCTTCCAGGGCCTGAAGGGGCTCCAGGAGAGGTGGAGAGGGACTGGGGACAAGGGATGGAGGGGCAGCACACAGGGAATGGCTTCCCAGGGTTAGGTGGGATATTGGGAAGGAATTCTTGTCTGGGAGGGTGGTGAGGGGATGGGATGGAATTCCCAGAGAAGCTGTGGCTGCCCCTGGATCCCTGGAAGTGTCCAAGGCCAGGATGGAGCACCCTAAGACAGTGGAAGGTGTCCCTGCCCATGGCAGGGGGTTGGAATCAGATAATCTTTAAGGTTCCTTCCAACCCAAACCATTCAATGATTTTATGGAATAGGCAAAGGAAAAAACACTTGGCTTCAGGATCACCCCCTACCCAGCCCCACCTTCCCCCGGGAGCACCCAGCCCCTCTCCCACGGGACACTCCGGCACCTCCAGACAACACCCAAACCCCTCCAGGGGGGAAAACAGGGCGAGCAGGGAAACAACGCTCCGAGGTCGCTTTAGTTATCCCGTGGCACGATCCCAAAGGCAGCCCCGCCGCTTCCCGGGAATCGATCCCAGCTCCCCCCGGCGGGAGAGGGGACTGCAGGGACCCTCGGCTTTCCTGTAAAGCCGGGAAGTTTTCCTACCGCTGTGCCCGGCTCTGCCCGACCCGCCCCGGCTCCGGGAGGCGATCCAAGCGCTGCATATCCTGAATTATTCAGCGATCCCCCATCGCAGTTACTCACTCGCTGTGAGAGCTCCGGGCTGTTCCCGCCGAGTGTAAAACATCCCTGGATCCCTCGGTGGTTCCTCCACGGAACTCGGATCACCCGGCTCCCTCAATGACCCCCACGCACAGGTTGCACCCCGCTTTCCTCCCCTCTCCTCATCCTCACTGACCTCCTGGAAGCCCCCCCTGGCCACTGCTTCCCATTCCAAAGCTGTTCCAGAGGTGGGAGCTCGTCCGTTGCAGCCCAGAAGGATCAAGAGGCTCATCCCGAAAATCAGCAGATTGTTGTGGATGTGGGGAAGGTCCCGAGAAAAATTCCTTGTCCCTCCCTCCTGTTTGTTGGCTGGATTTGCCTGGATTCCTCTTTTCTTTCCCCAAAAACCCCGAGAATTCCGAAATCGCCATTCAGCTGTTTGGGGAGGCTCTGCAGTGGAATGGAATCATGGAATGCTTTGGGTTGGAAGGAACCTGAAAGATCATGGAATTCCACCCCCCTGCCATGGGTAGGGACACCTTCCATGATCCCAGGTNTCCAACCCCCTGCCATGGGCAGGGACACCTTCCACTGTCCCAGGGTGATCCAACCTGGCCTTGGACACTTCCAGGGATGGGGCAGCCACAGCTTCTCTGGGAATTCCATTCCAGCCCCTCCCCACCCTTCCAGCCAAGGATTTCTTCCCAATATCCCACCTAAACCTACTCTCCTTCAGTTTGAAGCAATTTCCTCTTGTCCTGTGCCTTGTTGCAGGAAAGGATTTCCTGGAAAGATCCAGCATCACTTGCAGGAAATATTTGTGGGACAAGGAAGCAGCTCTGGAGACCCCAACACAAGGAAGATGTGGAACTGTTGGAGCAAGTCCAGAGGAGGCTACGGAGATGATCCAAGGACTGGAGCCCCTCGGCTCTGGAGCCAGGCTGGGAGAGCTGGGAATGTCCAGCCTGGAGAAGGGAAGGATGCAGGGAGACCTTGGAGCCCCTTCCAGGGCCTAAAGGGGCTCCAGGAGAGTTGGAGAGGGACTGGGGACAAGGGATGGAGGGACAGGACACAGGGAATGACTTCCAACTGAAATATGGGAGCTGTAGATGGGATATTGGGAAGAAATTCTTGGCTGGGAGGGTGGTGAGGGGCTGGGATGGAATTCCCAGAGAAGCTGTGGCTGCCCCATCCCTGGAAGTGTCCAAGGCCAGGTTGGATCACCCTGGGACAGTGGAAGGTGTCCCTGCCCATGGCAGGGGATTGGAATTCCATGATCTTTCAGGTCCCTTCCAATCCAAACCATTCCATGATCCTGTGACAGGAGGGTTTAGCAGCACACCCTGACCTTTGGCCACCACCTCCAGCACGACGTGGGCCCATTTCAAGAGCCCCTCATCTTCCTCCATCCTCATCCCTTTCCTCCTCCCCATCCCCTAAATCTCCCCAGCACAGAAAGACGCTGGAGAGGGCGACTCCTGCCCGGAATTAATCACATCCCAAATCCCTCTGTGACCCTTTCTGGGCTCCCACCAGGCTGATCTCCCTCATCTGCACCACGAGCTGTGGAGCAAAGCAGTTTCCAGCAGCCCAGGGCAAGGTGAATCCCTCTCCTTCCACTTCCTCGTGCTTTCCAGAAGAGCTGAGCAAATATTTTTTTGTGGAGCATCAGAAAAAAAAAAAAAAGAATTAAAAAAAAAAATGCTGTTTGGGCAAGCTCTGAACGCTCCCAGGGAATGCAGCAAGGAAAAGTCCTCCAAGCTTGGAGGGGAAACTGGGAATTCTGGGCTTGGTTTATTTGTTGTCACGGGGGGAAACCCTGACACAAACAGGAGCCACATTTAGCTCTGAGGGGGTAAAAAACCTGCCTGTTTTCCAGAGGCATTTTGCTCTTCCCACATTCCCAGATCCCGCAGCTTTCCCGGATTTGGGGGATGGGAGTTTCAATCTTCCTTAATGCTGAATTGGCTTTTTTTGGTGGCTTTTTTTTTCCTGAGGGTTCTGATTCCTCTTCCCCTTTGTCCTTCCATCCCTTCCCCTTCGTCCACTGAGCAGGCAGAGGATGGAAAAGCATGGATTCACTCTGCTGTGCTCAGCTGTTTGTCCCAATATCCTGCAATAATCCAGGAAAAGTTGGAATATCAGGGTCATGGTGCAGAAAAATATCTCCACCCTCCAGGACTTCCTAACCCAGAGATGGGTCAATGTGTGGATCCCATGGAAGTCCATGAGACCCAGAAGTCCCACTGGCTTGAGGTTTTCTTGGGAATTCAGCTGGGATTGTGGGATTTTCCCGCCCAAAAAAAGGACTGGACACCAGAAGAGGTTTGAATGGAGCCCTTTCTCTTCGAATCCCTGGGAATAAAGAGGTTGTTTTGGATGGCACCACCCTGATTTCACTGTTTGGGGCAAGTCCTTTGGCAACAATGAGATGAGGGCAGGTCCTACCTGAGCAACCTGAGCCCCTTCCAGGACCAGGTGACCCGTCTGGATGAGGGGAAGGGGTGGGTGATCTACTGGAAGGTGTCCCTGCCCATGGAATGAGGGTGGAACAGGCCCAGGTTGCTCCAAACCCGATCCTCGAACACTTCCAGGGATGGGGCAGCCTCTGAAGACGGGGATTTTTATGTCCTTTGCCATTTTTTTTTCCCAGTCAATCCTTGAGGACAACATGTTCTTCCTCCAGGTTCCCACTGGTCTCTGCAGAGGAGATTCCCAGTGCCACCATCCCTGAACAGGCTGGAAAACTGGGAGGGGGGAAAGTGTGGGAAGCGACCGGAGCGGGAATTCTCGTAGCAGCCCAGCATGAGAACGTTCCATCCCAACCCCCATTCCCTCATCCCCTGAGCCTCTCTGCTTCTCCTGGAGAGCTGTGCTTGAAGAAACCTGCACAAGAAAACCACCCCCAGGAGCCCTCCTGCCTCTCCACAGGCTCCATTAACTGGAGTTGCACTTCCAAGGGCCTCGTTGGACTCCTCCGGCTCGGGAGGGAGCACAGACCACTCCAGAGCCTCAAACAACTTCTTGATGTTCAATCCCCCAATCTCCCAGGGCTGAATCCACCTTGAAATTGGTCTCCAAACCTCTCTTTGCAAGAGCTTTAGTGGGAGGAGGAGGAGGAGGGGGGAAGGGAAAAGAAATTAGATCTATTTTTCCACGAGGAGGAGAATTCAAAAGGAAAAATTCAGCCTCGGCGGCGGAATAACGGAGACGCTCCTGGGAAATGCTGCCCTGGGAAGGGGTAGGGATGAGGGGGAACCACGGGGAGCAGGGATGTGGGATGTGCTGGCACTGGTGACAACGCTCCAGGAGAACCTCTGCCCGGGTCAGCCCCGGCCAAGGTCAAAATCCAGAGTCCAAGGGGGAGGATTTGTTGGGATTTGCAGGCAGGGAGTGAAGAAACACGGAGAAATTCAACCACAATCCCAAGAAATAGTAAAAAGCTGTTTTTCTGTGCTGTGTGGGCATCTGAGAGGTGGGATGGGATCTGCCCATGGAGGGAGGGTCACAACCTCTACCTGGGATGCGGGACAGTTCTGTTCCAAACTCCAGGGGAAAGGTTCTGGGAAATAGGGGGGGAGGGAAAATCAGGATTTTATCCCAACTGGTTGCTCTCCTCTGGGATATCTCACTGAAGGAGACAATTCTGGCTCTCTCCAGAGATAAACAAGAGCAGCAGCTCCTTAAAATCCGAGCTGGATAGATGAAGAATCATGGAATGGTTTGGGTTGGAAGAGACCTTAAAGATCCTCCAGTTCCAAGCCCTCTGGGCAGGGATAACAGATCAGGAGGGGGATTCTCCACTCCTGGGACTCAGAGTCATTCATGTCACTGCCAGCCCGTGGCTTTCCTCAATTCTCCTTGAAAAACCCTGGCAAAGGGGTGGATTGGCCACATCTTCAAAGCTGGAAGCTTGTTCCTCATCCAGCCCTGTTGGAGGCAGGGAAAACACCAAATTCCTGCCTTCCCAGAGAGGGTGGGTTACAAACCTCTTTATTTTGGGATATAAGGACTGATCTGAGATGACAACTGGGCTGGTTTGTGCTGGAATCATCCATTTGGGGGGAAAAAGCTGTTTCTCCCTCCTCTTTTCTCCCCCTTCCTCCCCCTCAGCCGCTCCGAGCTGGACAGAGCCGTGTCCCTCAGTCTGTCACCACTGATCCTTGGATACTTTTAGTGTCACTGCAGTGACAGGACACCTCTGCTGAGGCAATAAAACCCTCCTAAGGGCAGCAGCCCCTCTGAGCAAAGTGGCTCAGTCATTCCTGGGGTCCTTCCTTCCCTCTGGAAGTGTCACAGGACCAATCAAGCCCCGCTGCCCGTGACAGGAATCGGATGTGAAACCTTCCACTTTCCTCATGCATTAAAAAGCCCTTTTGTGGGAAGTGCTCGGAAGTGCAGTGCCCAGCCCAGTCAGCCAAGCTCCCACCCCTCCCTTGCTCCCAGCTTTCCATGGATTCAGCAGCTCTTGGGATGCTCTGGAGCGCCCAGGGGGGTTTGGCTCACTCCCCACATAATCCTTCCCCATTTTGGGGGTGCTGGGGATATAATTCCACTCTTTTAGGGATCTGTGGTGCTTCCATAGAAGAGACTCCAGCTCTATCCAAGCTGGGAAATTCCAGGGTGCTCAGCTGCACTTTGGGGGGATTTGTCCTATTTTCCATGGAAAAATGTTTGGATAGTGAAAAAATGTCACCTTGAACATTGGCCTCAGGAGCAGGAACTGGGAATGTCCTTCCCCTTTTCACTCCCAGCTTTCCTCCTCACTCCCAGGATTAAGAAGCTCTTGGGACACAGATCCCTAAGAACCCCAAAAGACTGGAAACACACCCCCAGCACCCTGAAAACAGAGAGGGATTGAGTGGGGAACGAACCAAACCACCCTGGCTGCTCCAGAGCATCCCAAGAGCTTCCCAAACAGGGAAATTCCAGGGTGCCCAGCTGCACTTCCATGGACAGGGACACCTCCCACTATTCCAGGTGGCTCCAAGCTCCATCCAACCTGCCCTTGAGCACTTCCAGGATCATGGCATCCCTTTGGATGGGACGTGGACCCAACATTCCCGTGCCCAGGGTGACAGTTTAGGGCTTCCTGCCAGTTGTCCCATCCTAATTCTATCCCGAGCCCTCTGCTCCTTCCTCAAGGAATCCCGGGATCCCTTTCCCACTTGGAGCCCTGCAGAGCTTTGCTGCCCCTCTGGGAAATGAGGAATGAAACCTGTAACAATGCTATTAATGATTAATAAGCTTGTGATGAAACTTAATGATTAATGAACTCTGCAGAGCTTCAGGGCTCATCCAGGCATCCGTCTGGACCTGTTGCGTTCGAAGGCGGCGGCGCATCCCTAAATCCTCCCATCTCCAGGAAAGACCAGGGATGGAGGGGGCTGCAGGGAGGCAGAACAAGCTCTGGCACAGCCCATTGGCAGCACAGCCCTCCCAGAGTTTCAATTCCTTGGATTTGGAGTTGGAAGGTGAAAGATTGGGAGCTCAGCGCGGCTCCGCTCCGCTCAGCGATTCCGTCGCCTCCGGAGAAGAGCACCCCTGGGAAGGTGGGATGCGACATTCCCGTGCCCCTGGCGCGTGTCCCGGGCCCTGGGAGGGATGAAGTCAGCGGGCAGATGGGTGTGCTGAGAGCTGGAGGTATCCAGCAGGAGCTGGAGTGTGGATGAACCGGAACCAAGAGGCTGCCAAGTCACTGGGAGCCGGGAAGGGCGCAGTGGGAAGCTGGGANCAGAGACAACCTTGAAAACAGACATCTGTGGTAAGGGAACAAAAGTTCTTTACCAAGTCCATATACAATCATAGAATCACAGAACTGTTAAGATTGGAAAAGACCTTTAAGATCATCAAGTCCAACCATCAACCCAGCACTACCACCATGTTCACCATTAAACCATGTCCTCGAGTGCCCTAACCACATGTTTTCTGAACAATTCCAGGGATGATGACTCTATCCTGGTTAGCCTGTTTCAATGCTTTACAACCCTTTCCATGAAAATATTTTCCCTAACATCCAATCTAAGCCTTCTGTGGTGCAATTTGAGGCCATTTCCTCTCATCCCATCCTTTGTTCCCAGGAAGAGCCCAATCCCACCGGGCTCCCCCCTCCTGTCAGGGAGTTGCAGAGCTGGAAGGTCCCCCCTGAGCCTCCTTTTCTCCAGGATGAGCCCCCCCAGTTCCTTCAGCTGCTGCTGGAGCTCCACCTCCTTCCCCAGCTCCGTTCCCTTCCCTGGACACTCCCCAGCCCCTCAACGTCCTTCTTGTCCTGAGGGGCCCAGAACTGATCCCAGGATTTGGGGTGTTCCCTCAGCAGTGCCCAGCACAGGGGGACAATCCCTGCCCTGCTCCTGCTGCCACAGGAGTTTTGATCCAATCCAGGATCCATTGTCCTTCTTGGCCACCTGCACACACCCTTTTAGGGCGTCCCCAAGGCTCCCAGTAAGGAATTTTCCCAGGAAAGTGAAGGAGGCCGAGCTGCAGTTCAGGACTTTGTGGGGTTGGAGGAATCCCAGGAGCCTTGGAGGGAATGAGGAAGTCGATCTGGTGGAGGATGAGGGACAGGTCTGGCCTGGGGGGGGTCACAGGGAATCGCCAGCACAGGACCAGGGAGATGAAAACACGAGAGCTCCTGTTGTAGCAGCGGATGGAAAACCCCAAACCCCAGAATCCCACATCCCCAACAGAGCTCCCCTCATCCAGGAAACAGCCAAATTTCCTTGGATCCTGCCTTTGTCTCCAGCTCTTCCTGCACGGTGTGTCTCCACTGCCATCAATTAGAGCCACAGATCAATTAAGCATTAACGGGCAGGGAAGACAAATGACTCACATGGGCAATCCCAGGGTCCGGAAGGGAAAATTCCCTGGTGTTGGTTTATGTGGATTTTCCTATTTTTCCGGCCATGGGATGAGGCTGAAACATCCCTCAGATCCTTTCAGTTGTTTCCCTCAGGCTGCACAAGGAGACACCCTTGATTCCTTCTCTCCTCTCCAACTCCTTCCCGGCAAATTTTTGGCTTGGGAAAAGCTTTGGGAAGTGGAAAGAAGCTGAATCCAATCCTGGTTTTGCACCCTAAGAGGCAAGTTTTTGGGGATGTGCTTCCACACCAGCTCTTCCCAATGAAAGCCTGGACAAGGGAGTGTGTGTGTGTGCGGATTTTCACACGGATATTTGGATTTTACCAGCCCTTTCCTGGCTGGAACGAGTCTGGTACTCGTTTGGATTTGCCCTTCCCTTGGAAGATTGGGTGGGGGAGGTCCGGTGAAGGGGATAAAGGAAAAGAAATCCCATTGGGAACTCCACTTCCAGCACATATCCCTGTGCTGATCTTCCCTTTTGGAATCATCAGTGCTCCGTGCCTGAGCCCCCAAGCTCAGGGAAGGGTGGAAACAGCACCTCCTGAAGCCTTTGGGGGACAAATTTTACGACCCCATAACTCAGCTGCATCATTCCCAGCAAGGTGCCCTCGTCCTCTGGGAGTCTGAGCTGCAGCAGCTTCTGACCATCCTTCCCCATGGAAGGTCCCAAATTTGGCCCTAAATCTACCCCCAAGATCCAAGGGCTGTAAAACCTCCCCGGTGTTTAATAATGGGGGGTTTTATTTCTCTCATTTGGCTCCACATCTCCCCTGTCTGGGGGCACCTGCACAGTTCATTTGGCACCTGCCAGGAAAGGCAATGAAAGGAAAATCCTGCCCTTTTCGTGGCAGCTCCTGCCTCTCTTCCTGCTCCATCCTCGCTTTTCCATTCCTTTAAACCCTCCATGAACAGGCAGAAACTCTTCCTTCCCCTCCACACTCCTCCTCCTCCTCCAGCTGCTCGAGAAATTCAACCCCTCGTCCTATTAGGAAGAAAAAAGGGGTTGTTATCAGGTTGAAAGGGAAACGGGTTCCAGGGGTTTAAATTGGAGTTTTATGGATATTTCTCCCTCTCCCTCCCTTTTGTGAGCGCATTAAACTTTTCCTTCGTTAAAAACCGAGAGAGGACAGGAACGGGAAAGGAGAGGGGAGAAGGGAAAGAGAAGGTGGAGCAGGGAGGAGGGGAAGGGGGGAAATGTTAAAAAAAAAAAAGCCCTCAGATATTCATGTGTGACACAGCTCAGGGAGGTGAGACGTGAGGCTGATTTGCTTAATGCTGACAGGTCTTTCTTCTTATTGGAAAGAAAACACAGCGGGGATCCTAAAATGTGCCGTGGAAAGGTCCGTGGCAGGAGCAATTCCAATCTTCCCGGTGAGGCTGCGGGGCCAGGCGTTCGCAGAGACACATCGGGGAGGGGGGAAATAACACACCAAGTTCTCCTCGAGACTTCCATTAACCCTCTGCCTGTGGGAATGTTGAGCCTAAAGACCTTACAAAGCGCCCGGAGCTCTGGAATGTGGGTGTTGGAGCGGGGGTGGGGAGGTGTATCCATGGGTATTCCCGGCCCAGGAGGGCAGGTGGTGGGAAAAAAGGGAGAAAGGGGGGGAAAAAAAGAGGGGGAAATGGGTGTGGCAAAGCAAGGAGGGG
>VYXB01002175.1:515693-546600 GCA_013397135.1 Pachyramphus minor | reverse complement strand
GCAGATTTTTGAAGCCAGTTATCTGAGCAATAATAGGGGTGTTGAGGCTCTTCCAGGCATTTTTCTGCCAGGTCCTGACCATCCTGACTATCTTTTCCTCTTAAAAGCATTGGTGAAGTTCCCACCTTCACACCCTCTCCCTTCCTCTCTCATTTACTGTGTCTCTCTCTATAATGGTAACTCCCATAAAATATGAGTGACTTCTGTATGAGACAATAACTATTCTTTCATTCGTTATAAATCTCCAAAGAATTTTATAAAACTAACCATAAAAGTGTTGCCAGTAGATCAAGGGAGATGATCCTTCCCCTCTGCTCATCACTGGTGAGGCCACAGCTGGAGAATCTGTCCAGTTCTGAGCTCCTCAGTAAGAGACATACGTAAACATACTGAAGAGGGTTCAACAAAAGACCACAGGGATGACTGAGGGATTGGAGAGTCTTTCATTAGGAAAATCTGACAGAGTTGGGGCTCCTCAGCCTAGAGAAGAGAAAGCTTGGAGGGATTTCATCAATGTATATTAATAGTGAAGTGAGGGTGCAGAAAAGATGGAGCTCTTTCTAATCGATGATTGGGCGAGAGATAATTGACACTAACTGAAACACAGGAAAACTGAACATCAGGAAAAATTTTGCTCCTGTGAGGGTGACAGAGCATTGGCACAGGTTTCCCAGGGAGGTTGTGGAGTCACCATCCTTGAAGAAAAGAAGTCTAAACTTGGTCCTGAGCAACTGACACTAGGTGGCCCTGCTTGAGCTGGGGGGGGGTGGGAAAGATGATCTCCAGTTGCTTCTTCTACCTTCAATGATCCTGCAGTTCTTCTGTGAGAGATACTTCTAGCAAATGAAAACATTTTTTCCAGATGCTGTGTTTTTACCCAGCAAAAACATAGAAAATATGTAACAGGCAATTCAAATTGTGTTTCTTCATTGAAAAGTTTTTCTCTGAACAGAGTGTGATTTGATGAAAGATGAAGGCCAAGGTGTAAAAAAAAAATCCTCCCAAAAAATTATTTTGAAGTGGAAATCTTAGAAACTACAGCAGTTAGCAGTGGCACCTATTTAATGAAGAAATAAAGCAAGACGTATTAAAAACAATTAAAGAAACTAGAAGACTTTGATTTGCTCATTTAAAAAAAATCAAGTTACTAAACAAAAATTGAACATTCCTCTTATAATGTCTATTAGCCCTTTGCACATCTCCAAAAATGAAAGATTTTGCTAGAAGACCAAACCTGCCCTTTGATAGTGACTCATTACAATATGCTGCAAAGTTCTGCCGAAAGAATGTGCTGCTATAATGTGACCTTCTTTCTATTAAATAATGCCAAGACTTAAGTAAGGTGCTTGTTCAAACTTCTAAATTAATCAAATCCAAGCACATTTTTCTAATTCTGATATTATCTTACTAGACAGAACTCATGCAATCACGAACTTTACTGTAATAGTGCTCTGGGGTGTATTGTCATCCAGTCTCAATATTAGAGGACAAGAGGTAGGAATTTGCATGGCAAATTTTGACATTTAAAAAAAAAAAATCTGAATCTGAAATCTTCCGGAAAACAAATTGAGCTGTTTCTTACAAGATAATAGATGACACACACACACACATATTGCTCCATCTTAGATTTCTGTTATCTCTTTTCTTAAATATCATCAAATGGCACCAACTCACAGCCATTTTGTGCAAGCTTTAAGCTTTACACCCTCTTTTCTGATGTGATTTCTATGGACTCTGTGCAGGTTCTTTGATTTATGCCATCAAATATGAAATCTGAATCCAGACTAGTCCAAGCAATAACCTACTTCCTGCAAATATGGCTTTTCCAAACCAGTGAGTTAGCAATCCAAATGCACATGTGGGGGGAAAATAATTAAATGAAACACAAACCCCAAGCTTTTTTGCTTATTTGTCTGAGAAAGAAGTCACATTGCGAAAAATATAATCTTCTAAATTTTCTCAGTTATCTGGGATCCTGACCACTAGAAAAGTTTTAAATTTATGCAAAACTCTACTCTTTAGAACTGTTGTAAGACTGTCGGGGGTTTACTCAGGACTGATTTCTTTCCAACTCCCCATACACAATTGCTACAAGTTGAGAGAGGTTTACACAGACAAAAGAGAGTCTTGACGTGGGGGAATAATATTAAGATTCATTACTAACAAGATAAAGACTAAAGAATAATATATACAACAATTTTAACTAAGCTTTCTTATCTTATGAAGAAAATGCTATGTATTTATGGAAGTACTCCTCCCCCCTGTATCAGTTCAGGAGGAGAATCTCTTCTTTCTGAAGCAATTCTACAGCACTGAAAAATTTTTCTTCTATTATCGCTAGGGCTACAGCTCTGACCTGTTGTAGCTGGAAATGTCTCTCTCTTTTGTATGTTGATTTCAGGACTAAGCCTGCCCCTCCTCTATTCAGGACAGGACCGGAGGCCGGTGGGGAACACCTGGGCTCTGTGAGGTCTTCCACGGACTGCAAGGGGATACTTGCTGCACCATGGTCTCCACCACAGTTACAGGGGATAATGGCTTTTGAGTCCTTTCCCCTGTTCCTGTGGGGTCCCTTCTCACAAAAGATAGTCTTTGGTGGACCCCTCTGGCATGAGTCTACCTTAGGGCAACAGTTCTTCCATACTCTGCTGTCGCTTACGGTCACAAATGAGCTGCCCCAGCGTGGATCCCTCACTGGGACTACAAGGTCCTACCCAGGACAACTTGCTCCAGTGTAGGTTTCTCTCTCCATGGGCCATAGGCCTCCAGCAGGACTCTGCTTCATCTTAGGCTTCTCATGAGGGCCACAGCCTCCTCATGCACTCGTCTGCTCCAGCGTAGGCTCCTTCATGAGCTGCTGGGGGGTCTTTGCACCCCAGTGATTTTCTACAGGTGGCAGGGGTTTTCAACTTTCAGTCTTTCCCCTGCTGGAGGGGGAGAGGGGAGACTCCCCGCGCCTCTTCTCCCCCTTCCCGCTACACTGACCTTGGAAGCGGCTTGCTATCTCATGTTCTCCTCTGCTCTCTGCCCAGCTGGAATTTCTTCTGCAACACGTCTTAGCCGTACAGTTTTTCTCTGGAGTTTCTTCTCCACTCTGCTACATGTCTCAGCTGGGGGCTCCAGTGCCACGCCTGCCCCAGAGAGGCAGGGAGGGAGCCTGGTCCCCCACTTGGGGGGCCTGGGGCCTCCCTCTTACTTCATGGTTCCTAATTTCTTCTGCACAATCTATTTTCTCTTCCATTTTCTTAAATATGTCATTAGCAGAGGTATTACTAAAACTTTTGATTGGCTCTGCTCCAGAAATCCACCTGGACCTGAGTATTTCAGCCCAGGGGGGCTACTAAACCCACAACAAAGACAAAATTCCTAAAACTGATCTTTCCATCTTGCTTCCTATGACCTATAGTTTTCCTCTCCCCCAGCATAATTCTTTTAAGAGCAAGGCTGTCTTCAGAAAACCAAATTCTAAACCATCGTCTCAGGTTAGCAGCAACCCCGTCAGAATATCCGAACAATTAAATAGAAATTTGCATGGAGTAGGTCATTATTTCTTTCATGTAGGAATATCAAAACACACCTCACTGAAAGTTTCTCAAGATTACTTTCAAGTAAGATTTTAATATGACCCCAACTATGAATTACCCTTCTGGGACTAAACTCCACTCCTGAAATCAGTTTGTTGACTAATGCTTTCAGAATGTCTTAGAGAAAAAGATAACTTTTTTCTTTTTTTTTAAACTATTTCATACATGTTTTAACTTACACATTCCCCACTACAATAATATTTCATTTTTCTCCAGGTAGCAAAGTATCACATTTTGTTCCCCAGCATCTTCTTGAACAAGCCAGCTCAGGAGTGGTGCCTATAACCCAAGTGATCTGTTACTGCCCTGAGCACTGAAATGAGTGGGTTGGGTAGGGAGGAGAAGAGTTCTTACAATCGGTCTATTTTGTTTGATTTTCCTGAGTGCACTCATCACAATACTAGTTCTATATGCTTAAGAACATCATGCTGAAGTACAAGAGGAATAAAATAACAAGCCTTTTGAAATATTGGGGAGCATCTGGAGCCTGCAGCATATGCCAGTGTCAGGCAGAGGATTTCAATGTAGTTTTTGCACTTCTCAGTCCTTTGCCACATTTCCTCCTTTAGCTGGAAAATTAACTGCAGTTTCAGTACATTACTTTTCACCTAACATGTTGCCCAGGAGCAGGACAGGACCCTACTCCACTCAAGTTTTGGCCATCACCAGTTCTCTCCTCTAAGCACTTGGGTTAATCCAGAGGAAAAGCAGTATACATTGCTGGATACACCCCAAAATCTAGTTAGTTTAGCACATTTATCATTTACTCTGTTCAGTTTTCTTTATAGTTGCATCCACATAAGGAGTGTTCAAGCAACTCCTACATATATATTAAAGAGTATATCGTTGCAATGGTGCTAGGCCAAGGCTGAGTGTTACCAAATCATGACTTCTTGTTTGTGCTTAAATTAAAAGATAATAGACGAAAGTAAGAGGTGAAAAAGTAGCTCAGTTATCTGATACTTAAAACCCTGGGCATGCTTTGCAAGAAAGCCATTTGGTTGCCCGTTTAGGAAGGACATTTTAGAGGTAATTATTCCACACGCTCTGCCACATTATTCCTCCCTTAGGACTCTTCAAAACACAAGTATTGCTGTTCTTGATGCCAACCCTAGGGCTTCAGGAGTTGTTGTCTTTGCAGAAACGAGCTGTGGTCTGTGTGCTGGAGTGTGTGAATGGAAGGTCCATTAGTTCCTAGGAGGAAATTTCAGGGTGTTCCTGGCACCAGTAAATGGAAAAGCAGGATACTCTTTCTTTCTGTGTTTTTTCAGCCTCTATCAAAAATAAATTGGAATTAATACAAAATGGTCAACTGTTATTTCTATTGAGAGAGCACTGACAAATGACTGATTTGCTTCTACTTCCAATCTACTTGTAGTTGTCCCTAAAAGATAAGGCAGATTCTCCTCAGCAGCAGAAAAAAAAGAGCAAAAGATGAGAAGCTCCAGAAGCCAGAGAAGAGAGGAGTGTTGGGTGGAGATAGCAAGAGAAGGGCAGGAAGTGCCATGATCTGCACAGCAATAAGGAACATGGATTGACAGGGCCACCCCAGCACAGGCTGTTGGTCCGGCTGGGCACGGGTACGAATCCAAACCTGAAGAGAAGGCAAACTGAAGCAATTACTACTTGATCAAACCACAGTTCTGGGAAAGCTGAAAGCAAAGTGTTGTACCTAAATCCATCTGGCAAAAGGGATGGAGCAATATGCTAGGATGCTCAGAGAAGATGACAGCAGGGAGAGGGAGAGATGACCAGAAAAGGGCTGTTTTCCTGTGCAAAAAGGAGTCAGAGAAATACAGAACAGCTGTAGATTTGGATCATAATGGAGATTTGGAAATAAGGCAGCAGTGGGTTAAATCTGCCAGACATGTCATAGAAGCATTCACTGAAGGGCACTTGCACATTTTGATGATTTGTGAATGGTCAGGTTTTTTTCACCCTTAGCTCATAAGATGGATATTTTGAACTTGCAGTCTGAATAACTGACTAAGCATTTCCAGATTTGGTCATTAAAGCAGATCATGCTTCTTAGCTTCTCAAAAGCTATTACATTAAGTGGATTACTAGAGAAATAAATATGGAAGCATTTCTGCAGCCTTAAATATCCCTAAAACGTGGACATGAGCTTTTGAAAAGTTTGCAACTTGCCTTAATTCAAACATTCTTTATGATGTCATTGACACTGCACATTATAGGGGTTCAAAAATTATACTAAAATGAAAGCAGTGTCAATATTATCCTCATCAAGGCAAATCCTCAAACAGATTAAATTTTACTGTTCACTAATCCAGATGTTACTCAGCTTCTAGTAAAGCCAGCTGATGTTTCATCTAGGTTTGTGATAGCCTGTCTTTGTAGTGTCAGCAGAGTTTTTGATTACCATATGGTTGGCAAGTGTAAAATGCTCATTAAAAAAATAAACTTTGTAATTAGTTAGTACACCTGTTGTCAATATGCAGTATATCTGTATGGCCTTTTCATTAGATTTTCTGGCTTATATGTGCCTCAAAAACAGAAAATCCTTGATCACTAGCTAGAAGGACAAATGAACAGTTTGTTACAGGAAAAACACACTCATGAACTCTATAGACAATCTTGGAATTCATGCAACTTCTCCAACAAAGCACTGATAGCCTAAATCCCAACTGAGCAGAGACTATATAAGTGAAGACAGTAGCTCCACTGGCCTGTAGCATTATCAGTAGATCTGTAACTACTAATACAATCCAGTTGCTGTCCAGTAATGATTCCTAAAGCAACAGACAACAAACTCTCCAGAAAAAAACCTCAGGTATGCCATTACAGATAAATTCTAGCATAAAGCTTGAAACAAATAAGAAATAGAAAAAAAATTGTAATTGTTTCCCTGCTACCTTAATATACCATCCTTGATTATAAGTGTAATTTCCAGAGGAAGAAGTGTATGTTATTTCAAACTTTCTTTGTGAGCTAGACAGGCAGCAGGGAAATAAAGCTGCAATAAGTAACATCACTCAGCAAGTCATAATTGAAGCTTTTCAAAAGGATGACTAAAAGCAAGTTATAGCATTTTATCCAACTGGAAATGGATGGAAGCTTATGAAACACACAAGCTAAATTGGGGAAAGTCCAGATTTGCTGCAGGCTCCGCTCCTCCGTTCTTTGTGCTGTCACAGAAAGTGCTAAAGCTTCCTTAGTCACAATGAGTAAAGAGAAGAACAAAGGGATTAATAACCAGATAGTTTGATGTATTTTTGGGGTTCAGGAGAATATTTATGTTTAAAAAAAGGTTGTTCTATTGTTTAGTGTGCCCTGAAAAACTGGTGGGAGAGCTTTATTGTGTAAATTTCCATATGTTGTTTAATTTACCCTTTTCAGGAATTCATTTGCTGCTTAGATTCATTTATGTTTCAATCATTCATTCATATACTACAGAGTGTTATCATTCTCTCCCCACTCTCAAAGGATTGCCTTGTATAGCTAATGCAATCAATACTTCAGTCTGAGGGGATAAACTCTATCTCAGACTTCCTATTGTTTTGTGGTTGATTTGATTTTATCTCAAACTACAGACATATCAAGCAATATTTTGTCTGCATGGCAGGTCTATTGCTGGGATTTTTTTTTACTTCTTCATTGTTTGGACTGGAACCACTATTTATTTTCATTTCCTAATTAGTGTTCAGCTGACCTAGAGTCATGTTACAGATATGACAAGAGTTATATTTATTTTTTCCTCACCCAGGCTGTAACTAATTTAAAGTGATAATATTTGTGTCAATCAAACACACCGTTGATAATATTTTAGTAATAAATATTCATAATTAACTTACATCATAAGGACTTAAGATGTAATTAAATTGGCTCAACTTTTAGCATTTGATTCAACCTGTTTATACTGAATACTTGTAGTCAGTTGAGTTTCTAGTAAATAAGAGACAATCAACGAAAGTGGAGCCCCATTAAAATACTTTTGTGTTAAAAATAGGGTTCACCAAAACTAGGCACACAACTTGATTTAAAAAATTAATTTTATCTTGTTCTGAAGCACATACTTTCTAAGAAAAAAAAGACAGTATGCTAAGTTAGTGCTGGAGGCTGCTCTTCTGAAGCATCTTTAGAGACAATAAATTGTAGCTTCTTATTCAAAAGCATCCACAGTCATTCTCATTCAGTATGCCCGAATTTTCCTTAACCTGTGTGAAGAGAAAGTAATCACAATAAGACTAATTTTATTTCAGTCTTCTTCAGTTCATCTTGACACGCTCGTGCCTTTTCTTGTCTCCTGTCTTATAGAACAGCATTTTATAACACTGTGCTGCAACTCTGCAAAGAATTTAGGAGGAGAGCCTTCAGCCATTCAGGAGAGATGTATCACCCTATTCACCACACTTTCCAAAATGCATCAGGCTGAAATAATTAGAAGTTCTCAACAAGAGTTGTTTTGACTCCTGATTTTTATGACAGATTCTTATATTAAAAGACCTAGAAAGGATAAATGTGCTGTTGAGGGAGTTCTTGTTTGTCTGTGTTTGATGGCATTGTAATATGGTCAGGAAAGCAATTCTGACTTGACTTAATAAATTTTTACAATTCTTTTTCAGATTACACATCTGAAAAAGTGTCAACATCCTTATCACTCTTGATATTCAGATCTACCATGCAACTACAATAAATTTTCCTAGTCTTTGGAAATGACTGGTAAACACTACCTTTGATATAGTTGATCAAAACCATTCCTGTGTTGCAGACAGATTTGATTTATAATTTCAGTTGGAAATTATGTATGTTTTTAGTGGAAAAGAGGAAAGTGAAACAGAGGAGAGGAGAGGAGAGGAGAGAGGAGAGAGGAGAGAGGAGAGAGGAGAGAGGAGAGAGGAGAGAGGAGATCCATGGGGTCTGCAGCTCCAAAGGTAGTTTACTCAGAATAGGAACCCATCTGACTGTTGTGAATGCAAGACACCTTTGGACTCTGAATGTTAAGCTGGAATACACTATATAATGCAAAAAATTACATCATTTACTGTCAAAATTAAGGGACAGGAATATAGTGAGAAATGAAGAGTAAAATTTTTTGGTGACCTAAACAAAGCTTAATTTGTTTTAAATTACAGTAATAAAAATGTCACAGGTAAAGGAGGTAAAATTGTTGTCCGCATTTTGGAACACAATCTCTTCAATCAAAACTTAAGATGTCTGTTCTATTACTGCTATTTCCATCTTTGAAACATGTTGTCCCTTTATAAATCAGAGCAGACAAAAAACCGTAGCAACATATATTATTTTTTCTTTGTCAGAATCTGTTAGTTTTGTGACTTTGTCAAATCCTGCCATTTAGTATCTGGGGGTTTTGTATATATTTAGTACATGAGTTTGATGCTTTTGTGGGAAAGTGTTTTCATTTTGTGCTGTCTAGTATAATATCTAAAGTCATGCTTCAGTTGTTGTTGTGAATAAAGATTTACTGGGGAATGCTCAAATAAGGAAAGGCTGTCATGTTGCAGTGACAAATCTAATGTGTGAAGCAATCATGTCAGTGTAAAAATAAAGATTTATGTAGATATAATATCTCTAGTTACAACAGCTTATATTGAAAGCTATTTCAGGACAGCTGTTATCCAAGGAGCCTTTTCCTTCTCTCTCACTTCATGGAGATGATTGAAATTTTCTTTTAAAAGAATCTTAATTTCTTCTCTTTTAATTTTTATCTCAAATGTGCATGAATACACACACTCTAAGTCCTATTCAGACAGATTAAGTTTTACCCAACTTCCTCTGCCTTATTAACAAAGAAATCCAGATGTTTCTGGTGATAGGCCTGAACCACTTGTGTCAAACCATAAAGAAACATAAAAAGGGAGCTGGCCAGTACCAAGGCTGCCTAAAGAATGCCCAAAGGTCTCGTAGGGAGTTTAGGGTTTAGGTCAGTGGGAACCAATCTATTTACTCCTTTGGAATATAGATTAAGTTTATGAGAACAATTTATTTACACCATAAACAAGTCTACATGCTGCAGAAATTATCATTATTCTTTAGTGACTTAGAGGAAAGCATAATAATGTATAGCAGTTTGAATATTCTCCTGATAAAAAAGCTGTGTGATTTTTTTAATTTTTGAGATGAACAGTTAGTTACATTTGAATAATCAGACCATATGTTCTGAACTTTAGGAATATTTGGTTGCAGAGCTGACAGGGAGCTTCCGTTTCTGAGCGCAGGCATCTGAAGTATGCTGGTTCACAAAAGGACGCAACTACACTAAACACTAGTTGATGATTCTAAGGAAGCAACTCACTTCTTTCTGCAAAATATGAGAGATTTTTGTTTGGGGAATATATCGAGCAAGGGGAACATGCCAGAACATAAAAGGCTTATCCACTGTAAGCTGTTCTTTATCGTCCACCAGCTCTCTCAGCCAATTTATTGACTCTTGTTTATAGAAGATTGTTTTCCCTCATTAAAATTGTTTTTCCTCAAATGAAGGAGGCCTCATTTCAAATATTTGGTTCATCCTAGTTTCGTATTTTCATCATTTTTGTTCCCTTAAACTGCACATTTCAGCCTCCAGGTTTTTGGCAAGTTCAATAAACTAAAACAATTTAAGTTATTACTCTTGGATTACACAGTTTAGAGACCACAATGTTACTATTGTGTCTTACCTGGGAAATAATAGGGTTTTCATACATTCAGTGCAGCAACAAGCAACGGTGTTCACAAGAGAGCTAGGTTTACAATGGCCACTAAAGGCTTTCAAGCTGATGTTACTGCTCTGCTGGGTCTGAACCTTTGAAATCAAAACATATTTAACAGTGTCCAGATCTGATTGTGTTAAATTTAAAAAAAAAAAAAGGTGAAAAAACAATATGTGCTGCAAAAATCTCAGAAGAGAATAGATTGAAACCAAATAAAAGAAAAAAAACTAAGAGGAAAAAAACAATACCCTAAATAGGTTTAACTGGCCATTAAACGTGAGGTGAGCTGTTTAGACAACAGATTCTTGTGGGTGAGTGATATGCAGCTTCTCCACAGCCTGTGGCTAGAGCTGCTAATAGACACCCAGCACATCTCTAAATCTAAAAGGCTTTGCAGTAATCCCATGAGGATCCCTCACCTCCTGTCTCAGAAATTTTCTCATTCTCATATTGCATTTTCTTTTGTTGTAATGTTTACTTTAAAATGAAGCAATGTTCATTTTAAGTGGTTTTTTTAAGTGGATTTTGATAATCTGTGCAGCAGATGTGTAATAAAGCATCAAGAGCCTATGTGATTATTTTAGCAAGTTTGTTCAAGATAGCTGACCAAAAAAAATCAACAGATTAAGATGTACAGTAAATTTAGCCTTACATCTTGATTGTCATTCTCACAGAACTAGTTAAGTGGCTCCATAGGGCTCATAGCAGATTTTCTTGAAGACTTCAGAGAGGAAAAGGGGAGGTTTAACAAGCACTTCTTGAAAAATATGACTGCTTACTAAGGCTCATTCCATTCTGTTTACATTGTGTTCGCTGGGAACCATTTTCTTTTCCTGCAATAGTCAACAATCTTCATACAGACCAAATAAAAAAAGACGAAAATATCAACAGGCCACCCAGCTAAAAAGCAGCAGGAGGTGAATTTAAATGCTCTGCCTCTGGGCTGGGTACTTATTTTCTTACAAGCCTACCTACCTCCTACAACAATGCTGTGTAAGAGTGACTAGTACCAGCCGGTGCCTTCCTGTCAGTTGTCATTACCATCACTTTCTTTTCATTTTTCTTCCTGCATGTGGCATAACACTAAGTACAGAACACTTACTAACTCCATAGGACACTTTCTGACTACTGACTTCCTTGTCTGACTCATTATTTCATCTTTCTAGAGGTGATCAACTTGGTCTAAACTCACTGAATTTTGATAGAAAGTGAGAACATTTGGCGATATGTTTTCATGTTTGGATTTTCCAGTTGATATTGAGGAAAATTCTAAAAACAGGTAAAATTGTCTCTTTAATGTTTCAGCTAGAAGGAGGCAAAATCTGTTATTCAGATATGAATTTACTCACTTCTCTTTGCCCTTGACTATATTTGTTGATTTCCCCCTTTATATGTACAAAGAAGTAAGTATAAAAAAGTAGGATGCCTAATTTTAATGAGCAGCAACCACATACATTAAAGCCCAAATGGCTTATTCATGAGTCAACCTTTTTTTATCGTTGTTGGATGGAACTTAGTAACACCTGCAGTTTCATTTGCATTCTCATATCCATTTCTACATGAAGAGAAAGGAATGAGATTTGCCATCAAACATCTCACAGTGAGACTGTTATACATTTAATATTTATGGTATTTTTGTCTGCATTATAAAAATATATGAGAATTTCTTTCCAAACAAAAGCAAAAGGTACTCTGTGAGGAAATAATAAAGTAGTACTAAAAGGACTATTTGGGACAGGTGGTATAAATTAGCATAGTTTCACTAACTTCCACATTGCTTTTGAATGAGGAAGGGGGTTTTTACTAACATGAGCAGCAAGGTGAACAATTCCAGGTTTAAATGCGTTTGAGTAATCCTTCTCCACCTACTACATGTGGCCTGAGGGAAGAGGATGAAAAGCCATAAGACAAAGTACAGCAAATAAAACCAATAAAAGAAGCAGTATCTGTAGAATCATATTACATACATCTTTGGAGATCTGTAAAGCCCACTGAATAGCAGCATTAAGCTGAGGCAGACAAAGATACCCTCTACAAAGAGAAGAAGAGTAAGTTTTGATCGACAGGTTTATATGAAAAAAAATTTAGTTTTACTGCCATGAGTGCAGTGAAATTGTCCAGTCTTTGTCTTTTTCAGCTTTTATGAGATAGCTATGCTGTAAAATGTGTCATATGAAATCTTCATAAAAACCATCTTGACATTTTATTAAAAGCTCCAGATCTGGCTTCAAAAGGAAATGTAGCTTCTCCATTCACAAAAATGTCTTCCTGATAGCACTTATTTTGTATATAATCTTCAGCCTCTTACCACTTGTTTACCAACTCCCATTTTTCCTTTGAGTTAATATATAATAAACATTTTATCCACAAATATCTTGAGATGGAATAAAAAATTCAACTAATGTTTTTAATCAATAACTAATGTTTTTAATCAATAACTGCATGCATTTCTGCTTGGTCTCTAACAGTCATGTTTGAGAGCACATTTCCAGGTAAACCCTTGAAAGATTCGGCAGAGACAGGGAGGGTAACAGTCAAAAGCACTTTTTTTCCCAAAGTGTCTTAATGTAAGGTACATTGAGATGTTCGAGTGTCTGTTTTCTCCTTCTTCTTTCCTTTCTCTTATTCTTTTCCTGCTAGTGGGCAAAATTATTTCAAAACTCACCAACACGTTTTGATCCACTGTCATAGCTTTGTTCCCACAGCATTAGGAAAGATTGGTGTTGCCCAAAAAAAGGAATCACTCATTAAGAGTTAAAAGAAGACCTGCATGGTGCCAGACTGTACCGCATCTGTCTTGCATGAGGTTGCTGTGCGATGCCCTGTAGCATCTGGCACTGGCCACTCTGAAAAAGGTTGGTGGATTAGATGGATCATGGATGTAATCCACTTTGACAAGATCTATGTTCCTGTGACTCAAGGAACATAATCCAATTATTCAAAGGAGCAGGCACACCACAGATGAAAACACAGACTCTTGAGTGAAGTTTTCAGCTGAAGCAATACAAATGCAATATGTGTTGTATTTAAAGAATGTGTTGATGAGACATGTTTGTTCAGGTCTTATTTAAGGTTTGTTTCAAACATGAATTTGTGTGTGTTCCTGACAGGATTTTTGCTCAAATGGTAGAACAGTGAAAATATTACTCCTGCCTCCCAGGCCTATATATTGCAATGTTTGATGGACCACAATTTTAATTACAAAATTACATTAAAGAGGAAAACATAGACATCGAAATTGAACTGCTGCATCATTCTGGTATTTTAAGAAACTAAGCCCTCTCCACATCTAACTCTAAAGTGCAGCATCGAATCTTTGTTGTTAAGTCAAATGTAGAAAAAAAAAAAACCTTTTATATCCTTGTAGCTTTCTCTTTTCTACTTTTTTTTGTTTGGTGGTCTGGTTTGTTTGTTTGTTAAATGTATGTATTTATTAAGATTGAAGTCTGATCTCGCTCCTTATTTAATGGAGAAAATCTTTGAACAGTGAGTGGATTCGCTCTAACCTGGCAAGGCATGCAGCCTGATTATTTATATCCATATGGTTTGTAAAAAGAGAGGAGCATGTGTGGACTCCTGCATGAGTGTAGTGCAAACTGCAACCTCAGAGCAAGCACTGAGAATCTCTCTTACTCTCAATCCTCAAGAAATAGCCAACTAAATTATCAAATACAATTGGGCTTGGCAAACAAGTGATTGGGAGAAAATGGTGGGTGGTGAGGAAAAGAAAGAAAAAAGGGTAACAAATAGTATGAGTACATCCACTATTTTCCCTTAAAAAATGAAGTTAATAGTGAAGCATCAACTGCTGTGGGTCATCAGACCATCAGCTAGTTTAATCCTTGAAATTTCTTGAAGCACTTTAAATCAGCTGTGAATTGGCTCTTGACTTTAGTATCACTGGGGTTTTTTTTTCCTCATGCTATGTGAACAATTTGTGATTTAGAGGCATAGAGTGGCAAATACTCATAACTATGTATGCCTGCATACAGCTCAAGTTAAATTGTTTATCTCTATTCCACAGATTAAAAAGTTCTCTACACAGCATTCAGATGGTTCTTCTGTGCTTTCCCATACACTGCTTGCTGTATTACTGCTTTCTCAGAGTTAATTGAAACAAAGGAACTCCTCTTCCACACTCAACTCCTACCTTAAAGTTTATCTTTGTCAGAAAGTTGGTAAGCTGGCAGTCAACTAATAATGTTCATAACAGGGGCTGGTTCAAGACTTTCTAAACATTTTCAGCAGCAAAATATGCATAATTTGTGCTACCAAAAAGGTTTTGCCAACTTAGAGTGGTATGTCTTCCTCACTTCTGAAGTTTCCATTTTGTGGTTATCAGACATAACCTCAAGTAGTTATATAACAAGATACCTGAGAGAAAAAGATTTACTGTTATTGAAAAGGATCTATCCTAAATTCCCCTCTGCACAGGGAAAAAAAAAATAACTTAAACAGCAAATCAACGACTTGTTTCTGATTATCCCATATGAGCCATTTACCTATCCATGTATACACAGCTTATTACTTGCAATTCTTATTGCAATTCTTATGATTGCAGTCCCAGCAGTAATATCTGTTATACAAATTGTTCTAATGAATAACAGAGAAGACATGAACCAAAAATTAATTTCATGAACCTTATTCCCTCTTGAAAAATTCTTTTGAACCCAATTTAAGGCACCTTTACCTTTATGCAAAGCATAATGTAAGCTTCCTACATAATGATTAAGTAGACCTAACACTATGAGGTCATAGTAGACTATTTTCTTCACATTTTAGATTAACATTGTTACTAGTTTCAACAGACACTATTGTAAATCAGTCAAGAAATATCTATATCAAAAATGAATATCAAAAATATCCATAGTATTGACTGTTCACTGCCTAAGTCTTTTGGAATAATGCACAAGTACTGAAGTAATGCAGCTAGATGAAAGATCTGAGATATAACTGATTCAGGTATCTTTGGAGACCTCCAGAAAGTCATCTAAACAAAACCAGTAAGTTACCTACAGTGGCACCACCATGCTTTTTCCAATAATAACACCATCGCAATTATAGTTCATCTTGCCCCATCTGCCTGATGTCATTCTTGTGTACAGAACAGCAAACCTGGATATAACAATATGACTCCACAGTGTGAGGAAAAAAAGAAGTTCGAGGCTTCTATTAAATTCTAATGTAGTCTTCCTCAAAAATCTGTATTTCACAATTTTTCAAAGATACTGTACATGCAAACTTTTCATTGATTTGCATCTCAAATTCATTTTTGTTTGTAAACTTGTATTGATACACCTTGAGCAGAAGATTGCTAGCTTTACAATAAAGATGGAGATTCTTTATTTACATGAGACAAATCAAATTTCAAGCAATTAATTGATTCCTCTCTTTCTCCCCAATCTCCTTTTGCAAGTATCAGTTTTACTTGAACAAGTTGATGTTGTATCTGCTGGATGCTCATTTTCTAAGAAAGCCTTGGCTTGGAAAGCAGTAATCCTACTTCATCCTACATGCTTCAGCCCCTATTCCTTTGTTTTTACACCCGTGTATCTAATAGGAGAACTTATCTTCCTACAGCCTTCAGTCTTATGTTGATCTGTCCCTTACTACACAAGTCAATTCTTTCTTGACAGACATCTTCAATCATTTTGTACTAAGAGTTCTCTAGATAAAGCATATGACATAGGAGACACATGAATAATGGTGAAAATTTTGATTGTGGATTATGTGTTCTTTAGACTTTCCATAATTGCTCCCTTACTACTTATAATAAATCTTTTTGGATTTCATTATAACATTGATAACTTAAATTTCACAGTGATTGGTAAAGGTGATGCAGGTGTAACAGGAGGCATACTAGACAAAAAAGAAGTCTTCTGCATATCTGCTATGTTCATTTCCACAGGTTTTCATTATAAATGTTGCTTGTGGGCTTTCTTCTCATTAGGTTCTTGCAGGGAAGCACAGATAGAAATACACGCCAATTAACCAGTACACATGCATAACTACCAGAGGCAATAGTGCCTGTTTAATATATTGCAACCTAAGATACAGTATTAAAGGTACTGTAATCTAAAAACCTATATTCAAACATAGTTTTCTTGGTTTAGCACTCTGGAAAAGTTTCTAAGGGAATCAGGTCAGGAATAATCATTTTTCTTTTATTTTGCTTTAAAACCTCATTTGTTTGTAAATCTAACTGCTACAGGTATTCAAGGAGACCATTCCATTACATTTCAATATTATTTTCTTGTCATTATCCATTACCTTGACATTATCTTGTCATTCTGCTTTGTTATTCATATAACATATCTTGTTCCTGTTGAATAGCATTGAACCTTCAACACAAAGCTAATGTTATGTTTATGGTCTGGGTGCAGAAAACAATGAAAGACTTCCTAATGCAGTTTCCCCTTCTCTTTCACTGTGATAAATAATTACATCATAATAAAAAGGCTCTTCAAACAACAGTATTTTATTTTTTGTTGGAAAAGCTGTTTTCAATGTGTTACATGTGTACAACCTGAACAATTCAGAGCCAGAGTTTGATTCCTTACCCAGATTTCTCAACGTTCGTCAGGCAATAACTTTTGGAAGAGGAAATCTCTGTTACTCAGGCATATCACTGCTGTACCCCAGGTGAATAAAAAAAGCAGGTTGGTAAGAAATTCATTCAACAGGGAACTTACCAATAGTGGGAAAAGGAAATAAATATACATGCACATTTGCCTTTTGAACATGATCTGTCTCTGATCTTACACAATGTATGTGCTTCGTAAAAAATCCTCCTGTTTACAGTTCTTATTTAGTTAAAATCAACTTACTCTAGAGAGCTCTAAACACCCATAGAGGAAGAAAGAAAAATTACTGGGAAAGAGAATTAAAACACTCATTGTTTCAGATTGGCACTGCCTGGCACTAATAACTGAGGCCGTCACGTTGATAAGAAGGCAAACTACAAAGCCATGTTCCTGGGTATGTGTATAACTATAAGAAGGAAAATGTAAACCAGTGAGACAATTCCCAGTAACTGCAGGGTGGATACCATGGGTCTCTGGGTCCTATGGGTTACTCTTTAGGTTTCCTGTGGCTTTTCCCCTCCCCTTTTCCTTTCCAAAGAGATGAGGTAACTGGGTTGTAAGAGAAAAGAAAAGAAATAAAGTTAAAGCTGTGTGACTAAATGAAGTTGGCAGCAGTCCAGAGGAGCTGATATCAGAGTGGGGAGACAAGAGGCTGCAGGCTCTGTGGCGGCTAAGGTGGGTTATCCATCAGACGAACAAGACAGTTTTAATGCATGGCTTATAATGAGTTCACTGCCAAAATTTTGTGGGTCGGACAAGGAAATGCTTGCGGCACTAATGCTCTGTTATGTCTTCTGTTGGACTCAGCATGAGCAGCAGAGGGCTGGGGGCCGTCGCCAGCCAGGCGTGACCTTCCCCGAGGTTATGGTTGGACACACTCACTTAATTGTCAGCAGATGAACATGATGAACGGGAGTCTCATAAATTCTCATCTTTAGTGCAGTTCCATTATTAATGTTGTCAGTAAACATCCATTCAGAGTAAAGATTAGTCTGCCATAAAGCTCTTGAGAAACGTGCTCCTATGTACATGGCTGTCGCCTGACTGGTCACAACAAGTGAGCCCAGGCTGGGCTTTCAAAGTACAACAAAGATGCTTCAGTAACAAGCACCACAAGGACAAGATGTTTCTGTCACAGAAGTTTTCAGCTCTCACAAGCATGGACATACTTAAGCACATTCCCTTTGCAATTTTTGAAGTGGAAATAACTTTATATAGTGCCTTCTGTGTTTGATAAATATGCAGCTGACTACATTTAAGTTTTAGTGAGGGTATCACACTATATTAAATTTTTTCCCTGTTTGAAAGACAAACATTGTTGCCACAATGGCATTTTGCTAACATTTTTATATTTATATCTACAAAAATCACAATGTTGAGCAACAATTTTCTTATAGTGGCCTAACTTTTAAGTCAGTAACAATTTTTACTGATAGCAGCTGTGAAAAGCTGCAGAACATGCAGCATACTTTCTCCTATTAACATTACCTGTAAACCTGCTAGTCCTTTTTCTAGTTTCTAGAGTCTATCTCATACTAAATCTCAGATATAATTATTTTTATAGTTTATCTGCATCCTTCTGAAGACAAGGAGCTAAACCATTTGTTATCCTTTTCACTGCAAAAGAAGGATCATTTTACTCCTTAAACGGTTTTCCAAAAAGCTTGTTTGCGGCAGCAATCAATTACTTCTATGCTATATAATTTCCATAGCAACAGTGCTCACCATGAGAAATGAAGCCCTAACTGACTAAACCATGCACAGTGGCCTGCGAATGCTAAAGAAAGGAATTAACACGTTGTAAGTAGTTTTCAGAACTAAAAAAATTAACCTCACAATTCCCTTTAATATTTTGGGCGAGGAGTATTGGCACACTGAAAGTTTCCCTGGTTTTAACAGGAAACACAGACAATGAGATGGTATGGGTTTTCGTCCACTTTCATGTATAAGATATTTCATTTTCAAAATGGTTTCTGCTACAGTGACTATACTAATATACCTTTAAAAAAATTATGGTTTGTAGAAACTAAGATTATTTCTTGCTAATTAATAACTTGAAAAGAAACCAATAGTAATATTAGTTCTTCAAAGCAAAACTTCAACCAATCTCTGAAGGCACTCATGTAATTCACATTACGTTTATATCAATTCAAGCAGAAAAAAGAGACTTCTTACATCCCTTCGCCTTCCTCTAATGTGCTTCTTGGGAATCCCAGCATTCAATTCCCTAAGTATAGAGCAAAATTAATGTGTGAGCAGGATCAGCACAGTGCATGCTTTGTCCAGATAGAAAATCAGTTGAATAATTGCATAGGAAATTTAGTCATTCCTGGGAATATCAGAAGTAAAGCATTCATTTCCACTTTCTCAGTAACTTTCATGGCAATTTTTCTTGCCTGAAGGTCCAAAGACTGCTTCTGCTGTTTATAAACGAGTAGGTTGTGCATTAGGGACTAAGGATTTAGCAGGAAAAATGTTGTTAATGTGGTCAGCTCAAAGTACACTGCAACTGAAAATGTGATGCTGTATTATATCTTGAGTATTAAGTTGTCATTGTTTCCACTGCTGAAATCACCAAACCAATTATTTGTTTCCACAACCGCTATCCAACTTGATATCTTTATGTCTTGCTTTGGGTCCTGAATCCATGATCTCTACTCTGTGCTGAGGGTTTTTTGCTTCATAGCAGTCTCTCTTTTTTTCATTTCTTTGTTTTTCCCCTATGCCTGATACCAGCCACTAACTCGCTTTCAACTGCAATCTCAGACGAAGAGACCAGCTGCTCCCTTCTCTATCAATCCTCTGAGCTCCTCGATCCAGCGCCAGCAGATACAGGAGGAGACATCTCCTTCAGATGTCATGAGTTGCTCCTCTGGCCCCTCGGCTGCAGAAACAGACTGTTCCTGAGTTACAAGAGGTATACAGAGGAGGATAGGGAACTTCTCATTTTGAATACATATCCACACAGGGCAAAGGACATTTCCCCTAAGCAAATGACTCAGAAAGCGTAAGACATAGAAAATACTGTAATTCATACTATACAGCAGCAGCAAAGGAACAACATTCATTCACTCTTCAGACTAAAGTCACATTAATTTCATGGTAAAATACAAGCAAAACAAACTTTTCCTCTCAATGGCCTCAAATGGAATCACACCCCAGAGAATAACTTGGTTAAGAGAGAGCAGAGGAGCCCCTTTTCCGAGCAGTCTGGAAGACTATAATAAGAATTGCACAGGGTACTTCCCACATACTGAGGATGGGATAAGAAGTTTGGCACTCAAGAATGTTTTACACAGCCTCTTATGGTAATCAGGAGAAAAAACTAAAACTACTTAAGTGAAAAACAAACAGAACAAAATTAAAAGAAATATTGGTTTTGATGGTTCAGATTTTAAAGCCAGTTTTAAGCCTCACAGGCTTAAAATTCTTTCATTCATGCTGAATGAGTTAAATTATCTTGATTCATTTTCCATCTGCTACTATCCTTACCTCTACAGTAGGGTTTGTACTTGAACAATGTTTTCTGTAAAAAAAAGATATTTATGTATATACCAAATACCCGCAAAAACTATATTTTAAAATACACAGAAATTCTCAACAGCAGCCATTCATGTCAGCTCCATTTTATTTACCTTTGTCTAAACTGACTGTCTCAACATATTTATTTTATGAACAGGGATGTTTGCCTTGTGGATGTCTAGCCAATGCCTAGGTCAATAACAAAATGTTTTCTCCAAACCCTGACATTTGGATTTCAAAATACCAAGACATTCAAAATTCAGTATTAATGTTCACAAACATCTGTCAGGTAACCCTTTGCCTGCTGACATATCTATCAACCTTGTGGTAGGACTACCAGAGTACTCTATTCTCTCCTTGTATTTTTAGAAATTACTTTGATGTTTCGGTGCATCTGAAAAAGGCCATCTGGCTTCACCAAACGTGTCTCATTCCTCCTCTCTGTATGTAGCTCTATGTGCTGCAGGACTCCTGTAACTCCTTTTTCACGGTTGTATACCTGCCTGTGCTTCAATGGGGTTCTTGACCATGAAGGTGGAATAAAGAGTGCAGAGACTGTCATCTTAGAGTGACATCCTTGATCTCTGACGAGCTTGTGGAAGGACAAGGTGTGGTTAGGTTTAGGCATAGGGCAGAGCATGTAGGCTGCCAGGGAAGATGAGGACAAAGGGTGCAATATGTGAAGGGAGGGCACAGCTTCTGCCTGCGCAGTCCCTGCAGCATATTGAGAAAGCAGCAGGAGAGGCACAGGAAGATCATTATGCCAAGACCTTCTTGAAAAGACTTTCCATGGAGGGCTCTGCTGGAGTCATTTCATGGTTAGGGAGAAGTTTTCAGAAATACCCGTGGCTAAATATTAGAAAAATATTAGGCAAGGAGAGGAGAAGTGTGAAACAACATACAGACAAAGCAGATAAAGTAATATTTATTACATAATTTGACAGTTCTCCTCAGACTTCTCTCCCTGTGAAGATCAGTAATATAGCAAAGAAAGGATAGAGGATTCACATCAAAATACCTTCAGCACTGTTTATTTACCAAAATCTTCTCTTCCTCTTACCTGCTGCACATTAAATAAGTTCCCTAAAGACCTAAGTGAAAAAGAACAAAGAGATAACTGTGGGCAAGCAAGCGGGCAGAACTATTATTGATATTTCATAAGGGCAAATGGATACTCAAGGGTAAAGATCCTTTGTTTATTGGTTTTCAGGGGAAGAATAAAAAACTTGCAATCTGAGCCAGAGCAAGTGAAATCAGTATTTCCTCCAATGCATGTCTGTACACACTCACACATGTATGTCTACACGTATGTCTAGTGTGCTCACAGGTGACACCACTGTGCAGGTAACTGAACAGTTATAAAACCCTAAGGGCTTGCAACCTAAGTAGACAAGATAAAGGATTCAGAGGATGAGATTTCCCTTGGGAAATTCCCAGAGCTGAAAGGAGAGGGAAGATCGGAGCCCATTAGGAAGTATCTTATATGCTTGACCTCTTCTTACTCTTCTGTAAGAATTCATAGAGCATAAAAAGACAGAATGGTGACTAGATGGGCCTTTGGTTCCATCTAGTACAGCCTTTCTCTTCTAGAGATTTAATTCCACTTTCTATCTCTCTTTCTGAGGCGGCGTTTGGCTCTTTACTGCTAAGTGGTAAAAACTAGCACATTAGAAAATGCTGAGGCACCCTGCCTCTCTTAATGGTTTAGTTCAGGTAATTGAAACTTTACATTTGGAAATTCTGGCCTTAACTTCGTATTTGTAGGCTGTTGGTTAGGATGCAAGTTGCCAGTGCATAAAAGATAGTATGGTTTAGTGGCCAGCTGACATAACAGAAGCCACATGTGATACGTACCTTACAACATACTTCTTGCTTCTTTCTGAAATTCTGCACACCCTTCAGCTGAATACCAAAAGTCAGAATTAATATATGACCTGAGGGTCAGTAGTAGCTGAGTTCTCAGCCAGAGAGGCAGGTTTTGCTGGAACCAGTGCGGGCTTGCTGAAATTACAAGAGGAAATGGCCTCAAGCTGCTCCAGCAGAAGTGCAGGTTGGACATCAAAAAGGATTTCTTCATTGAAAGGGTTGTCAAGCATTGGAACAGCTGCTCAGGGAAGTGGTGGAGTCATCATCCCTGGAAGTGTTCAAGAAATGACTGGACATGGTGCTTATTGCTGTGGCCTAGTTGATATGGCAGTGTTCAGTCAAAGGTAGGAGCCAGTGATCCTGGAGATTTCTTCTGATCTCAATGATTCTATTCTGTTTCTAAAGGCAGTTCTCCTACCTACAGGTCTCTGTTTTTTTGCTTTGTGATTCACACTTTTTTGCACATTGCCTGTGATTTAGTTGTTGTCTTACCTGTTAGTTTCTGCTGGAACTCCTAATCACAAGTTACAGATTTCAAACAACAAGTGAGCTGAGAAGTGATAGTGAAACAGCAGCATTCATTCTTCTTGTCCTCTGCTCCTCTTGATGTTAAGTAATGCTTTACCACAGATAACAGTGAAACACCTTGGTTCACTGCAGATGTCACTTCTGCTCTGAACAGGTCTCTTCATTTCTTTCCTCATCCCAGCCTCCATCTCTCCCCAGCTGGACTAACGTAAAATGCCTTTCAAACTCTCATCTCAAAGAACACTGTTTCAGAACAATAATACCACCTTCAAAACTCTGGAAACACAAAAAGAACGTAAGTAACTGTGGGTTTTGTTGTTTGGGGTGGGGTTTTTTCCCAACTTTCATTGCTTTTTTTTCCACTTGTTTTCTAATGGAACTTACTGAGAATAAACTGAGTTGTAATGTATAGTCTGGAGGATTAAGTATTTAATGCAAGGCAGTGCAACTATCTACTCGGTGCTGGATAAGAACAATATTAGGACAATAGGACTAATGAGTTTGAGTGAGTCAAATGACCTTTCCTCATTTGCAACAAACAGCTTTGTTCCTGTGATTCAGTTAATTTTTCAGTAAAGGTTGTGCAGCTTGTTTGCTGTATTTTTCAGATCAGAAATTAATAAACGAGACCACAATGTTCTGCATCTACTTGGTGACCCACTGGTAAGCAATTTTAGATACCTGCCCACTATTTTGGGCTTCACTATTTGAACGAAGGCTTGCATTGCTGAAGTCTTTCAGCAACATTGTAAGGAGTGATACATAAAGTCACCCAAGAGTGTCAATCACGCCTTCAAACAGCTTGTTCCATAGATAGTTGTGTGTCTCTCAGCACGTCCATCTTCTCAAAAAAAAATCTGTATAGCAAGACATTGGTAAAGTATAGAACTAGCGTTTGCTGGGGGTGGGGGCTGTTTGTTGTTTTCTTTTGGGTAATTTTATGTAAATTATATATTTTATAGCTGCCCTGTCTTCACTGTTCTTCTCAGGAAAGATAAAATGTCTAAACTGTTATCTAACACTATATTTCAAAATACAGAGGTCAGTATTTTCCATTGTGTGGAAATGTCACTTTCCTCTGTCTTGCAGAAAAGGAAAAGAAGACTCAGGTAATACCTTTTTTGGAAGCATGCCTGTTTTAGCCAGTTTTACCCAGAGATCTGACCAACCTCCAGGTACATTTCTTAAGATGATGGCATCCTGATTATTCAAAGTATGCTGCCACTACAGTCTGACCTATATGTGCAAGTGTCACTCACAAGGAAAGAAAAGTATGTGGGAGATACAGGCAAGTGCCCATGGTGGTCTTTCCCCCTTACAAAACTGGGGTTTGGCAGTTCTAAATCTTTCTCCTGGTTAGATGCAGCTATTTTTAGAGGACTGTGATGAAGAGAAGGGATTTGGCCATGACTGAGCAGGTTTGACAAGCTGTAATTGCTTTCTAATCTCCTAACAATGCACGCTTGAAATTATGCATATGCTTAAGTGATTCACTGAACTTGGCCTATAGTTGAAAATCAAGCAAATTGTTTGGAAGGATATCTCCATAGATGAGGATATTAGCTACGTAAGGTTAGAATTGTCAAGCAGTGATGGATGCCTCAAGTCCTAGTGCACATCTATCTCTTCTGTTTCTTACTGTTTCCTGTCTAAATTTTAAAACACATTTTCAGGGTTTCAGGGGGGTTTTTTCCCCTAAATAGCTTCTCCTATAAATGATACCAGAAAAACCTACCATGACATGTATATGCTATAGTGATACATATCTTTTGTTTCCCTTTCTCTTGGTTACCAGAATGGGCTTTTATTTTCAGTAATTCTGCACTCTCTTTCAGATGATGATAATATAAATTGATATATGCCCTGAAAGGATAAATAAGGGTACTGACACACAGTAGCTGATTGACAGGAACTGTTTAAGTGCTGTCATATGGCTGGCATGTCACTTAGTGATCAAGTTCTTCTCCTGCCAGCAAAAATTACATTGATGCCGCATGCGGATTTTAGCCTCACCATAGCACCATAGATCCATTCACAGAATTTACTATAAATCCCATACATTTAAATAGATTGGAGGAAGAAATCTCCTGTGCTTGCTCAAGTCCTGCTCCATATTTGTGTCAGCTCTGCCTGCAGAATAACACACACCTTTATTGGTCAACAGACACATTCAGCCATTTATATGGAAACATACAAAAAGTAAGGTCAATTGGACATATAATAGCAATACATGGGCCTGTCCAAATCATTTAGTGGCACAAGATACCCTGAAGTGCTTCTAGAAGCCCTTTTTTTCACATTAGACCATGACTAAACACAAAATCGTGACATTATTTTGCTGAAGATGGAAAGAGACTTGCCTACAATAGCATCATAGCTGAACCTGGTCAAGGGGGAAGCAACAGCAATTTCATCTTCTCTTTTAAGACAGCTTTCTAGAGCTCAGGTTGGTACAAATGCAATTATGATTATTTTGAATTCATAGGATGGTCTGTGTTGGAAGGGACCTTAAAGATTATCTAGTTCCAATCTCCCTGCCACAGACACAGACACCTTTTACTAGGCCAGATTACTCTATGTCCCATCCAATCTGGCCTTGAACGTCTCTAGGGATGGGGCATCCACAACCTCTTTGATCAACCTGTACTAGCGTTCTCACCACCTTCTTAGTAAAGAATTTCTTCCTAACATCTAACATAAACCTACCTCTTTCAGTTTAAAGCTATTATCCTTTGTCTATTCCTTCTTGAACTGAAATAGTGCCTTTTTTTTTCTTCCTTGGACCGAAACAATGCCTTTTTTTTAAAGGATACTAAAGTAGAAAATAATCCACACTCAAGTCACTGTTATTAAGAAGGCTGAATTTAAACTGACTTCCGGATCATGACAATATTTAAATACCAAGTACATACACCACCAGTACAAATCATCCTGGTCATCACATCCTTCATTTAATATTATAATTATAATCATAATTGTACTTTCTACACTACAGAATGCTTTATGAGTTGAACAATTTGGAGCCACAAATACAAGTTGTGCAAAACTGCAGGTCAGTGCAGAAGAAAGGTCCCACCAAAAAGCAGCAATTAGCATTCCTTCCCCAAGGAGAGCATGCACACCAACATGGACTTGGCATGCTGGAGCTGGGGAGTTGTACTCTCCCTTCATCTCTGTGCTCGCATTATTTGTTAGAACCATATCAGAGCTTTACAGTCACTGTAGGAGGGAGGGAAACAAAGCAATTAGACAAGAGATAGAGAGGCATTTGTGGATGACATGAAGAAGTGGAGGGTTGGTAGAGTTTGAAGACAGATGGACTGTTTCAGAGGCAGTTCCCATTCCTAAACCATTGGCATTGAGGCTGCAAGAGAGGCAGAAAGCCAGCACCATGACATGGCAAAAAGGCAGTGCTGTGGAAGGCAGCATCTGTAGACATTGAGGTAAGGAGGGGAAGGCACTGACATGGTGGCTGTACTTCGCATATTGGCAAAAGAAGGCAGCATTGATCAGCACACACAAAATATCTGAGAGAGCAGAGATTTGATGATACCGATGGAAAAAGCAGTATAGAGGTGAAAGGAGAGAAAGTCATAAAGAATTTTAGCAATGGAAAGCAAGGTGTCAGCATGTACAGCACCAAGCAGAGACAAATTGGGTGGAGGGGAGACCGCAGAAGACATGTTATTCCTATCTATTTCTGCTCACTGTGGAAATACAATCAGCTAATTCTTAATCTTGTCTGCTTATTAACTTTCCATCTAATTACATGATACAAAACTTGAAATTAACAGAACATTTATGCATTTGTTTACTCAAGGTTTCCCCACAGCAGCTGCAAAGAAATTATTCAAAAAATTTGAAGTGAAACATTGATTAAGAAATCCTTGGGAAATGAAGTCACGACTCAAGGGAAAAAATCCACTTCAGGGAAGCTCTTAAGATCTGGCAGTCATCAGATTCGTTAAAATCTGACTGAAATTCAATAAAGTTTTCATGAAATGAACACACCTGCTCTAGAGTAGCTGAATGCTCCCAGGAAACCTTGAAAAACATTCCTTTTTGAAGGAGTTCTGCCAAATGGTCTATATTTTATCTTTCTTCCATTTTGACATTGATATAAAAAGCAACATCTTTGCTTCTCAAACGTTCATGTGTGATCATCTGATGATGATTACACAGATGAAGTCATACTTCTTGTGACGATAGTCATTTTACTAGAACTACATTTCATGCTGTAATCAACAGGGAATTAGTCACAGATGCTGATCAACTCTTAAGAAGCAAAGTGTTTTCATTCAGGTGCTCCCCTGTGATGAAACTATGACAATAAAAGATCCAATGCAATTGGCATGCAGAACTATAATGACATAAAGAAAAGTATTTCATGACATTTTCCTGGAGGCATCCATTTTCCATCCTTTACATCACATATGGTTCAAAAATAGACTGGAACATTTTGAAAAGAATACATAAGAAAATATATGGAAATACGTTTCTCGGGAAAATTAACTTGCAAAAATCTGCTTTTGATACAGTACTTCAACAGAAGAACAAAATAAACAGTAAAATATTATTTTTCAGATAAAAACATCCATCATTTGCACAAAGAACAAGCAAATCACAATCCATTCATTCAAAATACATGTGTTAAGAACATTTTCCCTTAAAAGGTAGAGAATGAGATTAAAACTGCTGGACACTCACCCTTTGGGAAGGCAACCTTTACTGGTAAACCATTAGCATCTTGGCATCCCTTCCCATCCCAGCAATTTGAGGATATTTTCTCTTCTCAGCATGCAGGTCACCAGCCCATTGACAATCCCTTTCCATATTATCTCAGTCTTCCCCCACTTCAGAAACTAAGTGCAAAGCAAGTCCAGCATGTACCAAACCAGTCAGCCTGCAAACACAGCCTGGTCCTCATTGCAAGCAAGTATCTACTGCTTCCCTGGCAAAATAGTGGAGCAGTCTTCTAAAGAAGGGACTTCCTCTACTTCAGACTTTAGTTTATTACTTCCTCATCTACTTGACCTCCTCAAGCTGACTACTGCAGACTTTCATCACAAAGCCATCCTGATACTGGACCTTTCCCTTACTGATGGAGTGATTTGTAACCCTGTGGTGTCAGGGAGTCTGCCTCATCCAAATGTCACTCCTAATTAACTCTCTTCTCATCTGCTTCAACTTAAAGGCAACTTTTCTTCTGAAATGCATTACCCACATGAAAAAAGGTCACATGATCAGGCCAAAGCTTGATACAGCAAAAAGTGAAAAGCTGGGCACAGCATTGGGGTTACAGTCCTTCTCAAAAACAATAATAACCATTTTACAGAGAAATAAGTGCTCCCCTTCCCTAGTTGAGGCAGTAAATAAGCTCTATTGAAGTCAAAGCAATAAATGTGCTTTGAAATTTTGGTAAGTAGTTTCATAGCAAATTTTACAAATTAATCTCATTTTCTAAAGCACTGCAGACTGTTGAGTTCATTGCTGTTCAGCAAAAAGTTTTAAGTGTGGTAGCACTACAGAGCCCTTATTATATGCTGACAATAACATTTTGACTTCAGTACTCTCTTCATACTCTGGACAAATACTGAGTTGTCTTCCTGTTTGTTGTGCACTAAAAGTGTTTTTGAGGTTTGCAAATACAAAGGGTTTAAACCCACTCAAAGCAAAATCACCATTGACTTCCACAGGCATAAGAGAAGTCTTTATAAAAAGACCATATTAGAAGATATTAAAAAAAACCTCTTAATGAAAAAAATCTCGTCTACGTTCTTGAAGGATATCCAGTTATTCCATGATCCAAATCTATTTAACGACAGGAGTAAGAGCTATCTTACCTTACAAAACAACTCCTCTCTTCAATTTTTTAAGTGCAGACCTGGGTACCAAATGGTATCTCTGATGAAAAACGATAGACTGAATCTGGATCTTGACCAGCAGGATGCACTCCTTTTTCAGCTGCAGTCTTCTTTTGAACACACTGGTTCATTTGCACATTAGAAGCTAAACTTAGACTAGCAATTTCATGTATGAAATGAAATATAAAGAACATTTCACCACTGCGGATGGGTGGGACCATTACCACACTGATCGAATCATCCCATATTTGTATTCTTTATTAAATAGTCCCTAATTCAGCCTGATACAGAAGAGACCTTTTCCTTCAATGAATACACAAAACAATACTTTCTTCCTACTGCATGCCCTGTTGACCCAAATGAATTCAGGGATTTTCACACACCCAGTTCATCTCAGCTACTAGGTGGCACATGAGAGCCAGCTTTCTTGGCTTGCAGTCATGCTCATGATGTGAAGATCTCTGCCCATCCAAGGGCAACTACAATGCTGGACATCTTTATCCCTTTATGTGAGAAGCTTGAGAGGCCTCAAATTTGGCACGTTACACAGCACAAAGGACTGTGCTTGTTGACACAATTTTAAAGTTCTGTACAGGAAAGAAAAAAAATTTTTTCCTCTTGTAATGTGATAATAAACAGCTTTTACAAAGTATCTCTGACTGGTGAAAGATGGAAATAAGCTTCCATAACTCTTCATTTTGTAACTGACTTTTTTACTTCTCTCTCTTCCTATAGTAGAAAAATCTCACTTTGAATTTTTAGTTATCCCACTATAGCCACTAGCAACAGGAACATATTTGGTCTGGTTATTCATTTCTGAAGAACTGCTGTGGGATAACCACAGAAGGGATTTGTTAGCACAGTGCTACCAGTTTGCCTGACCATGTTATAACAGAAATCAATTGTTCCTCTTACTGAAGAGGTCTCAGAGGACAAAATAATGCAAGATCTAAAATGCATCCTAGTTATTTTAACTGTCTCTGTATCTTTGACAGATGACAGGGAAACCAAAAATTCTATTTAAAGAAAGAAGAAACCCACTCGAGTCATCCACGGGCGTTTATGTTTTTTAACCTGTACACCTCACAGGAATGAGGACACCACTGCAAAATTCTTTAACTTGCCCCAACAGTATGGCACAGCTTAAAAAACTGAAACTGCACTGTACCAATAGACTGTGAGCACAAGGATGTTTTATAATTAAGTTTTTCATCCATTTTTGCTACATTATAGTCCCCTTCAGTTTCTGGACAGCTGGAGCTTGTGAGAAAGTGGGAATGACAAGACAACTTGTGAAACATGCTGGGAGGGGTCAGGGGCAACAAGGGGGAGTAAGGTGGAGCTTCCTGAGTAAGGAGAGATGGTGGACTTGAGGATCCTCTTAGCCGAATTAAATCACATCAGCAGCATATACTCATACTTGCTGCCAGCTCCACTGAGAAGATACAGACATAAAAGATACACCCAAATTACCTTTTATCAGGTTATGTTGCGAAGTTGAGAGGTGGTATTAGGATGATTGGAGGCTTCTCAGAGCACTGCAACCCAGTGATAAAGTAGAACATTGCAAATGCAGTAAGCAGGATAGTTCTCTCATCTGAATCTAATGAATTCACTAATCACGTTGCTGTAATTTTCTTTCAAGATACCAGTAGAATAAGTAGGTACCTGGGGAGCCAACACTGCCTGTGGAATTGAGAACTTCTGCTGTTTGTTTATTGGTATGCGTGGGAAAGTGTTTTTCCTGGATGTATTTATATGCTGTCTTTAAATACTTATATCTACTTGGGGACCATAAATACTGTTATAAATGGTAACTTGTCATTAGGTCATCTTCCTGATGCATCCCAGATTAAAATTAATGCCCTTCAGGTGGGTGCTATTAAATTAGCCTAACACCACCTGACAGGTATCCTCTAATCAAAAATGTATTATCTTCTCTGCTTAGATCAACTTTAGTTCCTTCTGGGTGGAAAGATAATCCCATGAGTAGTCCAAGTGTTTTCAGACATGTGGGGTTGTGCAGACCAGCAACAAACAGGAAATCACTTGTCTCCCTTAATTCTTACTAGAATTTCTATTTGAGTACATTATTTACTATGCTTTTACTTTTTTACTTTTTTTTTTTTTTTTTTATTTTTCCGTTTTACAGAGCACTTTATGTAACCTTTGTCGATCTTACCAAAGCTTTTTATACTGTGAGCAGAAAAGGTCTATGGCAGATTCTGGAATGTTTAGGATGTCCACCCAAGTTCCTTAAAATGATCATCCTGCTCCATGAGGACCAG
>VYXB01002175.1:446723-515205 GCA_013397135.1 Pachyramphus minor | reverse complement strand
CAGGGCACGTCTCCAGGATGAAGGACCACTGCCTCCCTAAGATCGTGCTCTATGGTGAACTTGCCACTGGCTGCTGCAAGAGAGGAGCCCCGAAAAGGAGATACAAGAACTCTCTGAAACAATATCCCAACCTCAGCCATATTGATCATCACCACTGGTCTACTCTGGCCTCCAATCGGGAGGCCTGGAGACAAACCTTCTATAACGCTGCTGCCTCCTTTGAGAACTCACGCAAGATCACTCTTGAGGAGAAAAGACAACACAGAAAGAATCGTGTCCAGTCGATGCCGCCTGGGGAGTCTCTCTGCTGTGCCTTTTGCAACTGGACTTGTCTGTCGCACATTGGCCTTTTCAGCCATCAGAGAGCCTGCAGCAAGCGTGGGTAGAGCCCTTTGAAATCTTCATTCACGAAGCCAAGCCATGATGATGGTGATGACGTCTTTTACTATGTGGTGAAACTTTGAACATTGCATGTTTTCTTCGCATACATAAAATTTAAATTGCCAGATTTTACGCTGCAGTAGAACAAATGGAGTCAATATTCTGGGCCTTTTAGGGGTCGAAAACCTTCTTTAGGAATATAAACAATTGTGCTAATAAAATGCCTAAATTCCCTCCAATGCCCCAATAAGTGGCTGCTCAAGAACACCAGGAGCCTCAGGACTGATTAAACAGGACCTCAGAGCCACACGCATTGCACTTAGACAATGAAAACTGCACTACACATGCACTACCACAATGAAAACTGAATTGGTTAGAAAAATAGCAGCTGACTGTAGGTTAATTTTTAATTTTTTTTAAATAGGGTTGTGATATTTTTTGGCATTAGAAGAGACAGAATTTTTGTGGAAGTGTACTTTCTTTGCAATCTATTATGTATGTGATGGGGTCCATGGCCTTGTACCGAATCAAGGACTGTCTCTGTTTACATTTCTATTTGTGGGTAGCAATATTTTTTCATTTCTGTATTTTAAACCCATTTGCCAAGTACTGCCAAAGAGCAACTACATTTTATGTGTTCCTTCATCTGTAGCAATCAGAAAAATATTCTGATTTATTTTCACTAGAATTGTCTAACCCAGGCAAGTCAGATAAAAGTATTTTAGTATAGGACACCCTTCAGATAAAAGAAACAAGCGTCTGGACAACCAGTTAGTTGACAAATGTGGATTTTAAACAAGTTTATCACATCTTATCCCAAGAGACTGAAATTATTACATAAATAGTATTCAGAATACAGATCAGTTCTCTAAAGAAAAAGGAGCTACAAGCAGCTGAAATTAAAATAGAGGATCCATCTAGGCAATATAACCAGTTTTCCATTCTTTGAAACAGACCAGACACACCACTCCAAAAAATAACGTCAGTAAAACCATTTCATAAGTGTTCTTTGGTCAAACCACTTCTTCCCAAACAACACATGAAAAAACAATTTTTCATAATTCTTTGAGTTAACACCAAGCTTTTCATAGGATCTATACCCAAATGAGTCTCTGACCATATTGGAAAACTGTATTTTATGGTTTTAATATATGTCTACTTACACACACAGATCCCTACAACTCTGGACAGTCCAAGTATGCATGTACATGAGTAAAGCAGATTGATGAACAGTTTTTACCTGTCAAGTGTGTGAAGGATATCAACCCATTTTCAATACTCAGTGTTCATTTATTAGACAACATTCATGGCAATTTATTGTTTTTCATAGAAAAGTAGTTATTTCTCTGAAAGTGGGGGTTGTGTTTTTTTGATATATTTTATTATGATCTATTCTATTACTAAGTTTTGCTTCATGTTGTCCATCAAGCTTTGCTGTGTTGCATCTTTGGTAACCTCTACTACTAAGCTACTTCAGTTGTTGTTTTCTTAATGTGATTAATAATAAAATAAATGGAGACAATTAGAGGTTTATAAAGTACCAGAAAGTGATCTTCAAAAATCTGTAAATAAAGAAAAATTCCTCAGCACCATTCCCAAACATGTTAGCAGGTAAATAAAACAATTAATATTAGATGTAATGCACTTTTTAAATAGCTCCTTTCAACTCAAATGAAAATGAGAGATATTGCATGAATACTGCATAAGATCATCCCATTTTCCCTAGACAACACAGGTAGCCCTTGGAATAAAAACACTGAGAAGCTTGGATTAAGGTAGCCCTCTTAAGGCATGCAGTAGGATTTCATGTCGGGATTTCTGAAGTGAGATCAGTGCCACACAGTTACTACACAGCAAAGATTTTGCAAACTGAGGCAGCCAAGTTTTTTCCAAGCACCATCCCAGCACTGTCCAGATTGCTGGCCTTCTCCTTCTCTGCATTTTTAGAATCTAGCACAGAGAAAAGACAAGCTGCTGATGGTATATTTAGAAATCTCTTTGTCTGAAAGCATGGACTTTTCCCCTTTCTTACTCCTCATTCAGATGGTTGGTAACAGGGAAATAGCTGTCTCATTTCTTGAAGGTCCCTCAGAAACCAGTCCAGCATGAAACAAAAGTGAATGGCCCTATTATGCTGAGGGAGTATAATTTTAAAAATACCGGGGATGCTTTTCTTAGCCAGTAATTGCAAATTCAATTTTAGTACAATGAATGTCAACAGCCTTCGAGGAGCAAGTATATTGCAAGCTGGAGTTTGCCAAGTTCAAGACAATCACAAGTGCTCTTTATTTCTTTGGTCACTCAATATTAGACTTCATTAAAGAGGAAAGATTGCATTGCAGAAACTGAGGCCCAGAGATAGCATTCACTTACAAATAAACAGAAAAACTAACCTTGCAAAGTACCATATCAGAGTATAGACTGCCAAAAAATAGAGAAAACCTGGTATTCTCATTTAATATGGCCAGTTTTATTTATTTATTTATTTGATATGTGCAGTTTACAGTATATCAAACACAGAGAGACAGAGTAAAATTAGTAGTCAAAAGAAGAATTGTAAAAGTAGATTTGCAATAATACTTAGATTATAGGATCTAACCCATAGATCATAGAATGGTCTGGGTTGAAGGGACCTTAAAGACCACCTAGTTCCAACTCCGACACCTTCCACCAGATCATGTTGCTCAAAGCCCCATCCAACCTGGCCTTGAACGCTTCCAGGCATGGAGCATCCACAGCTTCTCTGGGCAACTTGTTCCAGTGTCTCATCACGCTCACAGTAAAAAATTTCTTCCTAGTATCTAATCCAAACCTACCCTTTTTCAGTTTAGAGACATTCCCCCTGTCCTGTCACTACATGCTCTTGTGAAAAGTCCCGCTCCATCTCTCTCATAGGCCTTCTTCAGATACAGGAAGGCTGCGCTAAGGTCTCCCCAGAACCTTCTGTTCTCCAGGCTGAACAACCCCAACTCTCTCCACCTGTCTTCATAGAATAGATGCTCCAGTCCACTGAGCATCTTCATGGCCCTCCTCTGTGCTTAATATAGCAGTTCCATGTCCATCTTATGCTGGGGGCCCCAGACATGCCTGTATCTTACTGCTAAAAGAATAGTATTAACTTTATTTCTAAACTAACAGTTTTGCACAGGGTTGGACCTTTCAATTTACCATCTCAGGGCACTTTATATGGAACTCCATCTCATTGCAGCTGAAATGCTACCATGAACCCCCACTGGTATCAAGAGTGCCAGCACTCTGGTATAACTAAAATTAAAAAAAAACATGTAAATAAGGCTCACAGTCCTGTGCTGCACCCAAAGTATGATGCTTCACTGCTTGCACCAGAGCCATGAGACCCAACCCACCAGAGACATATAATACAGTCACTGATCTCATGCTTCTAACCATGTATATTAATTAATGTATAAGGCCTCCAGTGACTTGGAACCCATTTCCACTTTTTACCTTCTTTAATGCCAAACATTTAGCAATATTTCTTGCCTTTTTGTTTAAATGACAAACTTGCCAATAATATATAGAGAAATTATGGGTCCACTGATTTTAGTGAAAGCAAAATCATGCACCTGAAAAGGAAAAAATGGCCAGACTAAAGTTGATTAACTATTCATATTTGTCTCTGCCTTTTGAATAGACATCCTCTCTCCCCTGAGATCAGGGATCAACCACTACTTAGATATTTCATCCTCGCCTTTGGCATTAAAACCTTCCCCATCAAACACTGTCTTAATAATGTTCTTTGTGATCTAAGGAATAAAAATAACAATGAAATGAATGATTAGACATGTTATATATGGCATTCAGTGATGGGAAAGAATGAGATTGTAAAAAAAGCTGTATTATATTTACACCACTACCTTATGCTTTTTTTTTTTTTCCCAAGAATAAGATGTTTTCTTTTTTACATTCTGATTGTATTTTCTGGCAATCATTATTCAGGGAATGAAGCATTTTAATGACCTTAAAATTAATTTAGTAGTCTCAGCTAGCTCCCAGTGAACACGTGTCCACATCAAAAAAAAAAAAAAAAAAAAGAAAAAAGACACTAATTGGCAGTCTCATTGGCATTCACAGCACAGAAGCAAGGAACTCCATAGAATTTAAAGCCAGAAGTGACCATGGTGATCATCTAGTCTGACAGGTCATGGGACTTCCCTGAATTAATTATTGCTTCAAATTTCAATAGCTGTAATAGACCTCAAGCATGTTTTTTAGTAAAACATCCAATGTCAATTTTCAAGTTTCTGGTAACAGAAAATCCACTACAATTCTCATTTAGTTATTCCATGGGCTGATTGTGCTCACTGTTAAAAAACAACAAGAAAAAAAACACAGTGAATTTTAATTTTCCTCTGAATTTTTGTACCACAAGCTTTAAACTGTAGCATCTTACACCTTTGTTTACTAAGGTCCAGTGTCCTACTCACAAATTATTAGATGAGATGAATGTCAGGACTGGGGGAGGCTTTGTCTTTAATACTGTAGTCTAGCTGTTGGGTCATTTGTCTGCAAAATTGGAAATTAGTATTCAGTTCACTCGTAAATCTCAGGAATATGGAACCCACAGCACCCATTTGCCACAAGAACACCCCAACTGCCTGACTAACCACTGCTGCAAACTGAGACTGGACTCAGGAATACCCTTTATTCTTCTTTTTTAAGCTGAGTTACTGCATTTGTTAAGAACACAGTGTTTCTGAGGGCAAAGAGAGGACACCAAGAAGTTTGGCAATTAGCTTGAGGTGCAAGGCCCTTAGTTCAGAGACAGGATGTTATGCTACAGTATATAGCATATATGTTATGTAATTTTAAACATAAGAGTTGAATAGTGAAATAATACAAAGATATTAAAACTCCAGGTACATCCTTCTGCACCTCTCCCCTTTCCCTGCGGAGTGTCATGGTATTTTTTGGTTTTAATTCAGTTTTCAAATATTTTTATCATTTTACCCCTATATTTCCCATGTTTATTCAGTACTACTTTCTGGATTTTACCTTACAGATCTGACAGTTCAATATATTCCATCAATAATTTTTTTTTGTCACATTGTTAATGTTAGATTGTTAGTTATTCAAAATTAGAATATGACCAGCTAACTACTGGCACTATAGTATCGAAAAGCAACTCCATCTTTTCAAGGAACATAATTAGAGGTAGCCAGGCATTGCATATGCCACCAATAGAATAGCTGTTTTTTCCAACAGATTGAGTTGATAGGGATTCACCCTAATTAAAATCTTGAAGTTTTAATGAACATATAAAGCCTTTCTTGGGAAAGATCTCTGCTTTGATTCACATTCAAGTCACAGTGCAGCATGGCTCTTAAGAGACCACCAGCAGAAGTGAGGTTGTTGAACACCCCAGGAGCCCTCAAGAGGACCAAGGTATGAAGCTTATTATAGGAAGGCACAGTAGTGGGTCAAGGTCTCTCAGTGAATAAATGGTGCATTTGTGCTCTAATTAAAGCACTGCTGTTTCTTTCTTTTTGGCTATTAGGGTTTTATATGTACCTGTAATATGTTAGGGTAGAAACCCTGACATCTAGAGCTATTTAGAGACAGTTTAGTCTAAGCAGACTAAACAACATTTTAGTCTAGTTGCTCAAGTGAAATTTGGGAGATCTTCTTTTATGTTTTTGGGGTTTTTTTAATGCATAAGATCCTCTTCCCTACAAGTTCAAAGACAAGAAAAAGGACATTGAACAGCTGGTTACTAACACACACATTTCCTTAGTGTTAAGAAACTCTTTCTAATAGGTTTTTTAATTACTTAACAGCCTGGAATAAAGTTATAACCTTTTGGTTGCTGTTATGATTACTGACAACTAAAATGTACAGCTCTGGCAGAGTAGCTCCCTCTTCAGAAAATAAAACTTCTGCTTCTAATGCTACCCAACACTACACTTAATTATGTTATCCTTCATTTAGATGGTGATTCTATTGCAACATCTAACAAGGAGAAGATATTGCACAGTAATAGTGAGTGGCTAAGACAGCTTCTTGATCAAGGCATTTATTGAATTACACATACTAAGGATGCAGCTGGACAGTGAAAATTGATGCTTTCACTAGGTGATGAAATTCTGCTCTGTAGTCTTTTAATACAGAGTGTATCCAAGTAAAGATTAAAAAAAAAAAAAAAGAAGAAGCATAATAAATTACATGCAGTGAGGCATTTCTACCCTGATATTTTTATTCATAACAATATTATCTCTCTCATTATCTTCATGACACTTTATGACCACTTAGTCGGGCCAGCTACAGTTCTGCCAGTTGTCCCAATTAGGTGAAATCCTAGGTACAACAGATATTAAGTGGAGCTATTCAAAGCTCCTGCTAAGCCATTACAAACTCAATACAAGCCATATCAGGGTTTCTTTAAATGCTAACCTTCTAAAGCCAAGTCCCTCTTTAGCAAGAGTGCTGTAAAACAGGATTTCGTAAGGGCCTCTGCCATGCACTGCAGGGAGCTTGGTTGGCTGTGCAAGTGATGTGGCTGGGGGTCAGGAGCTGGCAGCACCCTGTTAGAGAGCACAGCAGTGAGCACAGCAGGGCTGTGTCAATCCCCGGCCCCACAGATGCCCCGGGCTCTGGGGACAGCAGCCCCACTTCACTGCCAAGCCTGCCACTAATCCATGCCTGGCATATGGACTGCCCACAAAGGAGCACCCCTGGGCCCCACCAACACTATGTGGTATGCAGATGATCTTTAGGGTCCAACAGCAATTTCAGAAGGCCTTTGGGACCGTCTGTTTTAATTAAAAAATTAAGCCTGAAAGGCCACTGAAGCCAAGGGATAATCCTGGATGAAAGCCAGGAAAGACAAACTGGAGCAGCCCCAATACAGGCAATCAACACAATCAGCATTGCAATTATTTTAGAATAACATGGCTCAGCAAATAGAGGTGGATTTGAGTTCAGGGACTCATATGCTCAGCCTCTAGTTAGTAGCTATGCAAAAGACCTTTTCCACAGAACAGACCCTGCTGTCCCACCTCTGGGTCTTTTCTCCCTCACCAGCCAAGGCAGCATTTTCATGTCCCAATGCACTTTACTGTCAGATAAAGCTTCAACCACTCTAATCTCAGCTGGAAAAAATAAAGGTAATCGGTTCTGAAGTAACTGGAGAAGACCCCTCAAAAATTATAGGGAAGAAGAAAGGAAGGGAAGAAGGAAAAGATATTTTATGGTCAAATGGGAGATGGTAATAAAGAAAACTAAATTCATGAGAGAGTAGCAGAGGTTTCCTACCAAAACCTTTCTCAATATTTGATTTTGGTACCAGTGATTTCATTTTTAAACATTTGAACGGAAACTATGTAAAAGCACTAGATCAATACAGGCTAGGATGAGCTGTTCCACAGGTCAAAGGTGTTTCCTTTACCTTACTTGCTCCTGATTCAAGAAAAGTGGAAAAAAAATTTATGTTCATTTGGTACATTTATTCAGTTACACATTCACACACACACACACAAAAGATCATGAACTCCAAAAGCTTTTAAATAAACACTGCACAACCTTCTGGAAAACCCACTTGGTTATGTAGGGAAAAACATGTGGCAGGGTTTCTTTTGACAGACTTAGAACAAGTATTCAGATGCGACCTCTACATTTCATCCAGATAACACTTTACATATACACTTCAAGGACCTGTTAATTGACCAAATGAAGCAATTAATTCCATAACTTCTGCAGGACAGGAGAATATATGGAAGTCCAATTACAATTGCCAAAATCTTGCTTTAAGAAACATATGGTAATCTAGGCCAATTGCATTGTAAGTGCCAGAAAAATTCTGTTCCTGCTTTAAGCTCAGTTCCTGCTTCATCACTGTCTTTGTCCCCAGGTACTCACTTACACCTGTGCAAAGAGAATGGAAAAGACTACAAAGTGAGAAGGAGAACAATTTTTCACTCCTTTCTACAGTGACAGCAAAGGGAGAGAAGCAGGCAGCGAATTTATCATGTTCGAAAGAGATGGAAAATTCAAACAAATACATTTGCACTATTCATTTTCAAAAGAAATTAAGCATAACATTTTAGCCTAATACAATATTATCATTCAGAATTTACCTTCAACCAGGAAGTATATAACTATGTTACCCTTAGTAGCCACTGCGTGGTTACAATTTGGACATAAATAAATACTGTGAATTCCATTGAAGTCCCATGAAGTTATGTATAAACAAAATTGTCTTAAATAGGAAGAAAATTCCTTGGTTTGAATTTACATATTTATGCACCACAACATTTTAGCCTAATACAATATTATCATTCAGAATTTACCTTCAACCAGGAAGTATATAACTATGTTACCCTTAGTAGCCACTGCGTGGTTACAATTTGGACATATATAAATACTGTGAATTCCATTGAAGTCCCATGAAGTTATGTATAAACAAAATTGTCTTAAATAGGAAGAAAATTCCTTGGTTTGAATTTACATATTTATGCACACATATAAATACACTGTGTATACATTTCTCACTAAAGTTAGCATAAAATATTAAAGGAGTTTGAATTATAGTTTCAGAAGCATTAAAAAAAATTAGAGCAACAGTATCAGAAAACACTGACTTGTACATAAATTCTCACATATTATTCCATATTAATCCAACTGTTGCAGCAAGATTTATTTTCACACTCTTTCTGTGACCACCAGGCTGAAGTAAAATTTAATTATATCCTGGAACACAGTAATACAGAGTCTTGACTTTTAAATGGTAATATAAATAATAAAAAACATCAGAACTTTGAAATCCCATACAGTATTTCATGAAAACAAAAATCACATTTACATGAACAGGTAATAATATTTAAAGTAGGGATATTTCACATCAAGTATGTGAATCTGTTTAAAAACATAAAAAACAGGATTTTTTACAAGCTGCCAAGCAAATTCACATCAGATCTACAGACTGTTTCATAAGTGTTCATCTACATCTGGTACAGGATAACTAGAAAAGAAGCATTAAAATAATAGCATAATGCAACTATTTAGTTCAGGTATTAAATGTGATTAGATTTATTTGCAATTTTAATTAAATTTTCACTTTCCATGGAGCATTTTCTACACATCAGAAAATATAAAATAACAGACCTTGATCATTTTTTTTCTACTAAAGATGCCATTATTTGAGAACCAAAAAGAATTGCAATAATACAGTAGGATTTAAATCTGCCTTCCAGCTTTCTTTAAAAAGAAAAGGAAAAACAATAACGTTCCACAAAACACTTTTTTATAGATGACAACCAATTTTTTCTAATTAACTTAAATGGTCACCTCCCAGGGAGAAACATGTTTGGTAGAATTTAATGTAAAAGATCAGCTCAACAGCTGTAACAAAATAAGATGTTTACTAGCACAAAATTTCTGAATTCATAAATTATTCTGTTAGGCAAATTTTTAAAATACAGTCATCTTGTTCTGTCAAATATTGTACATGAGTATGAAAAAGTTTGGGCTTTACATAATGATTAAATCTACTAAGGAAATAAGACTACTAAGCAGCTCTTAAACAATGAAAATTAATCCTGGAGTTTTTCACTTATACATCTTTAATAATGTTCAAACTGAGCCAATATTGACAAGAGACGACATTTATTTCACATTCCTGTTATAGAAATTATTCAGCTTCAAAAAATAGTTTTCAAAAATGGAGTTCATTTTATATTAAGTACATNCCAAAAAGAATTGCAATAATACAGCAAGATTTAAATCTGCCTTCCAGTCTTGTTATTGATTTGATCAACAGTGCTAGGAAATGCACTACTGAGAATAAAGCCAGTGTCTGCTCTGTCTCTGCATTAGGAGTTTTGTTCAACTGTCCTTAATTTTACTTTCAGAGGAAGATCTGCCTGTCTCCTCAAAAATTCTAGTAGAGATAGAGCTTGATAGCTTGTCTTGGGGAAATAAAGTTAGAAAGCCAGCTGATCTGCCCTTCAAGAAGACAAGGGAGAATAGGGGAAGGTGGCAGCCTGACATCCAAAATTTGCTGGAAGGATTTAGAGAGAGATATATATATGCAGCATTTCTGTTTCAGAGGGTGGTAAGGCCTGTTAGGAAGAAGAGGGATCAACAGCTGGGGAAGAAACCCTGGCTACAGTCAACCCAACATGAGTTTTTCCAAAGTTGAACCTCTAAGTCCTGGGGCTGGCCAGCACTGTGTGACCATATGCCCAAGGAAAGGCTAACAGGAATAAATGCACAGAGCTCTCTTCAAGAGAGCTATACCTTGCAATAAGTGAGAGTGGAAATTAATTATTTAGGAACACATCATCACTATGAATGATAATGAAGCAGAATTGAAGGGAAGCTACAAGGAGATAGAGCATGATGAATTTATTGGAAACTCCAATAAGACCCTGTAGCGGAAATGAAGAAGTACTCATAAAATTGAGCTTTAACTGGAATTTTCACATAATTTTCAATCTTTATAAATTAACGTTTTATAATTACAATTTTAACTATGACTGGACAATTACAGCTGTTCAGCTATGTTTAAAGCATACACAGGAGGAAACAACCATGTAATAGTGATTAGACTCTTAGTATTCTCTTAATGTGAAATCCCAAAAGTTAATGCTCTTCTGGAATTATGAAGACTACAAAATTCTTTCATGCAAATATAGAACAACTTGTAATCAACTTTATTCTTAAAGCATGTCAAAAGTGTCTAAATTAGGTGCTTTCTAAAGCACCTTAAATGCAAATCTAAATGACAACTACTGAAGAAAATATTTCCAACATGATTATCAAATATAAGACACCACAAAAGCCAATGGTGTGGGAAAAATCAAAGTTACATGGTTCTTCATACACAATATGAAAAATAAACCTTTTCTTAGCCTTGGATATTTGGCTTGGTTTATATTACAATTTTCTTGACAAAAATGCAATGAAACCAGAGCTTAACAGACAGCAAAGGAGAGAAAGTTCATAAAGAGAAGCTGACAAAACTCTTTAGACTCATGTGAGAGAATATGTGACCATACTTCTAAACTTTAAATGTAAAAACCAGGATGATCTAGCTGGTTTCTTCTTCACCCACTTACACTGCAATACCTGCCTATCTAAAATATAGAAAGAGTGTGTGTGTGTACAATCTGATCTCACAATTCTTCTATGAAGTAAGGAAGCACAATCCAGTTTTATAGATCTCTGAGGTGCAGGGAAATGATATGAGATACTGAAGGTCACATAGGGTGGTATGTGGGGAAGTTAGGATACCAACCAAAATCCCATTTTATCAATCTCAGAATTCACAGAGTAGGGAAACAAAACTAATTTTAATTCAACAATTTAACAATTCTCCAAGAATTTAAAATTAGTTTAGTCTATAACTATCTATTTGTCTTCTGCTTTTGAAATTGCACTCTTCATCCTTAAGGGCAGAGTTAAGAAACAATTTTTTTTAAAATTAAACCTGAGTGTACATTTTTTACTAAATATATGGATATTTGCTATTTCAGTTACAACTTCAGCAGCTGAAGAATTCAGACACCAGACCTTATGATAAAGTCTAAATGTCAGGGATAACAGTGGTATCACATCTCATACCTTTATTTTATGTGTTCTCATGTAGTTCTCAGCTACTTAAAGACCTACCCTTAATGACTGGTTTTGGCATAATGATTTATAGTGCAACCCTGCTGTATTTAAGAGTGTTGAGAACACCACCAGGAAATCCCCAGGATTAAACCTTTACTAGAGATAAAAACAATAATCATCCGTTTCCTCCTGAAACCTATAAAATGGAAAATTCTGCAGCATAGTAACCAGCTACACAGAGAAAATAATTTCTTTTGATTTGCATCAATCACTTCAGCAGAAGTTAGCATATCCAAACTACATTTCTTGGGTGAAATATAACACTTGGTAAACAGAAGGATATGTAGTCCTGTGAGTTTTACTGGAGAATCACCAGCCCAAAATCACTGCAATCCGCAGTAGGAGAAGCTTAGCTTCAAGAAATTGTAAAAGGGGCCTGCAGATACTATGAGCCTGGCCTCACAGCAGATGGTGATCTGAACCCCTTAAATACTTCTTTGGTTAGAACTAAGAATTCTTTTTTCCTGACAATGGGGAGTGCAAGCAGCTGCAGGAGCAGGTATGCTTCTGCATGAGCAGTTATGCATGATGCTTTCACAGCCACTCCACCTCTTGCATCTACTTATGCTGCCCATCCCTGGCATTTTGTGCAGATATAATGCTTAAATCACAAGGACTCCCTGAAACAATATCTCAGCCTTGGCCATATTGACCATCACCATTGGTCTACTCTGGCCTCCAATTGGGAGGCCTGGACACAAACCATCTATAACACTCTCGCCTCCTCTGAGAACACATGCAGGATCATCTCGAGGAGAAAAGACAACGCAGAAAGAACCGTGTCTTGTCGGTACCACCTGGGGAGTCTTTCTGCTGTGCCTTTTGCAACTGGACTTGTCTGTCCCGCATTGACCTTTTCAGCCATCAGTGTGCCTGTAGCCAGCGCAGGCAGGGCCCTTCCCAAATCTTCATTTGCAAAGCCAAGCCATGATGATGATGATGAATGCTTAAATCACCAGCAATTGCATCTGTTTTTCTATATTACTAGAAAGAGAATGGCTGTCCAATTTCAAACTCTTACACTTGCTCCCTTTGCAAACAACCTCTCACCTTAAAAGACACAGTCTACTTCGCTTTAAGCATAATTTGATGTTTGCAAGGGAACACATTTGCAAAGCCTGCCTTATTTCCAGGCACTCATTTGTACCCTGGGCAATTTTCAAAACATGTTGCAAGTTTCCTGTTCCACTGAGAAAGAAGATACTGATTAACTTTTTCTCCATACAGCAGGATATACCCGTCAGCTACAACTCTTTAGCTGTAGATTATGGCAAGGCTTATGTTTCCTCAACGGAAGAGGTATTTTTTCTGATAAGGAGTGTTGTTACAAAATCTCATTCTTTGGGTATAAACGACACGTTGTCTTCTGCTCTGCATGTGCCTACAGTGGAGTGGGTTGATTGGCATATAAAGAGGACCATATAGAGAACAGGAATAGTAAAGACAAACAGAGGCAGAAAGACAAATGTGATATGAGGATATGAAGAATAGCTTTCCAATGTTTTTAGTCCCATTCCAAATGTTTTTCTCTAAGATTTTGATCAGCTGCTAAGAACACACACACAAAGTGTAAGAACTATTGAAATGGCTGACTGAGATGACCTATTTCTACAATCCTTCGAAATTCTTCAGGAGCTTCATGGACATGAAGAAGGACAAAATGCAAAAGGTTTGCCCAGTATTTTCCCAGCTTTGTGATATTATTTGCTCTAACAAAACATACTGGTTCTTCATGTACTGTATAACATAGAGAAAATATTAAGGGCAATATAAAGTTTTAAAATATTGCAATACTGGACAATCTTTCTCTTCAAAGTACCTTATTTACAAGTGAAAATTAATAAACATGCACTCTTTTGCTTCTATGTGAAAGCTAATTGAAGACTTGTTTGTTTTTCAAAAAATAATGCAACTTTGGGCTAGAGAAATTCCTGCTAGTTTTCCAATTTCTTCAGGTGAAAAATTCATTTACACTGTGTGCTCCCAGTCACCTGAATATTCCTGCTTAGTAATCAGAGGTATTACAGAGAATGTTCCCAGGTTGTCACTGAATTGATAAAGGCTGTGAGCAGAGAGTTGACTGGTGTTACAACTTTGTAGCAATGCCACAGAGTAAACCAGGTCTCCAGACACACAAATGCATACATCAGTATCAAACGAAGAATGAAAAGCTGACAAAGCTGCACAGATACTTATTCTGGAGTCCTAGGTCTGGCAAAGAGAACTGACTTCAACATAGAGTGCTAAGGACAGAGGAGGATGACCCTGTAACTTTGTAATGTGTCTTCAGCCGCTCTCCTTTTTAAGCAGAAGTAACAATGAAGAAATTGCCATGCATGTTTTGGACTGTATTCCCCTTAATGACATTGTCATTACACTGTTTACATTTTATTTTTAGAGACGCTGGTCACCACTGAAGTGGTAGAACAGCTCCTCTGGGAAAATGGAAGCAGAGTATTTTCAAAGGAAACTGACTAAATTTCCTCTTCCCCATCATCCAACGTTCACTTCTGCAGCAAACAGGGTTGTGCCCATTCCCTTCAGCAGTTATAGAACCACTCAGGATGCTGGACTAGAGTTTGAAAGAGGGAACAATGCCTCACAAAGAGCTGGGAAGCATGTTGATTTCTGATTTGAATTACATTTCTCATGCACAGGGCACATATAGCACCCTCACAGTTTGGCAAGGAGAAAGGAAACAGTTCCCCTGGTTGAAATGGTTCAGCTTGTTACTGCAGAGAGTGGAGAGGAGGGGGAGCACTGAATAATGCACTTCTTTAAAACCCACTAATATGCTTCCCTCTAAAAGCACAGGAAGAAGAGCGCCACATCCCTGCCCAAACCACACAGAGTTATACGCAATGGCTTCTAGGCATAACTCTTGGGAATTTTCTACAGTCTTGTAAAAATTGGTTCAGATTTCCTTTTTAAAAGAATTCACACCGCTATGATTCTGCAAAAGGCTCTTTTTTTTATTGTTATAAATTATTGTCAGTGTTGCTATTACCACCACTGCTGCTACTACACTATTGTATTACTATTAAATGTCGTAGTGCATTGTTGTCTTTAGTAATGTGATGAGATTCTTCTGTCCCAAACTCCTGAGATCTGGCTCCAGAGATGAGTCTTCGGTTGATGAGAAAAGGACACACCTTGATGGTGTTTGGTTGCAAAACCAGCAGGCAGGAGCCCACCGAGAATTCCATAGGTGCCTCTGAAATAAGGCACATTCCATGTACCAAGTCTGCCCAGATAAGCTGACAAGCTGGTGAGTCCTGTTACATCATAGTTAGTTAGCTACAACACAAGTACTGTTACATCTGCTTTGGACTGAGGTAAGCATGGTACTCGACCTGGGTGACTTTGTGCAATGATTGTGCAGACCCAGTTTCAGTCCATGACATCTGCTAAACAGTGTGGAGGGGGGAAAAAAAGCCAGCACTTTGCTTGTTCTCCAGCTCCTAGTTATGCTCCTTCAAAATATGCTGTTTACTTTGCTTTTGAAAAAGAGCCCGGGAACAAGAGAGAGATATAATAGTCAAAAGGGCAGGATTTAAAGAGATGGCATATGTTTTATTTGTGAAATTCATTCATAATGTTTATACTCCTAGATTTCCACTCAACTTAGAAGGTGTGAAATAAAATACCAGGCCTTTCACCTATAAAGAAGGCAAAATCAAATGAATTAGTCTCTTGACTTTTGCCATGAAATGTTTGGAAAAACCAAAAGCTTTCTTCTGATTTTTTCATCTTTTTCTGTTTGTTTTTCTCAATAAACAAACCAAAAGGAATGTATGACAAACTTGCAGGTCACTGTTTTTGCTGATTTCTTCGTTGCATATTACATAAACTCTCCACGTAGATACAGAAATAGTTTGATTAGAGGTAATTGTTCTCCCTAATTTAGAGATTTAAGGGCCTATAGATCAGCTCTTGAGATTAAGAAAATAGTTATGAATTCCTTTACTTAGTACAGAATAAAAATATTCCTTCATTTTGTTCTTTTATCTTTCTCTCCTCTTACCTATACCTTTCAGAATTCATAACCTACAGAGTTATGAAACCTAAAAAAACCCTAGTTAAAACCTAGTTATTTTGTTGGGGGGGGGGTAGTTTCAATCTTTAGTTTTCTTTTTCTGCAGCTTAGTAGCAACAAGTTTCAGGCACAGGAAAGGCTGTGTGACCACCCATTAGAATTCAGGCAACTTTGCTCAGCTGTTAAAGGGGTGGATTTCAGAAACACATTAAAGGAGCACTCTTACATAAAGAGGCATTGTACCAGACACATAAAATGGGTCAAAATATGAATTTAAACTGACTTTTTTCTTCCTATGAAAATAACATCCCCTCATTCAACTTACATTTTATGTATAAAAGAAGCATTGAGAATTTCCACTATTTGTTGTCTTTACTGCTAAATGGGCACACAGAGTGCTACACTTCTGAACTCAAACTTTTTTCTTGGCACAAATAAAATGTAACACTTTACAAAACCTGATAGATATGATTTTGTCAGCCCTCTGTTATTATTTAGGACAAACAGATAGTACACAAACCCACTCAAGGCAGTTTTTACCTTCCTCTCATGCCCTTCAACTCTGTTCTTGACATCATAGTGAGTAAAGGAAGCTGTTTATAACCCAAACTGCTGTAACAAAAGCCAGACACTGAGTATCTGGGATACAATCTGCATGTGAGGACGTAAGAGCTCCAAGCTAAATTTAAACAGAGGAACCACTGCAGTAGCTGATTAGATACTTCCTGTGTATTACTTAACAAGACATCCAGTGGTAGTAAAGCATATAACTGCAAAAGTGCAAGCAAATCATCACACACTTGCATTTAAACCCAAACTGGGAGTAAGAGCAGAGACCCAACACCCCATCCACAACTGCAGTCTCACTGCATTGCTGCATCTGCAAAACAAACACGTGCAAGTTGGAGACTCAGACAGCTCCATATATGCCCTAAATACTCAAATAGATGCATTTAAATATCTCATGTGGACTGCTTTTAAAGTAATTACTTACTCCATAGAGACTTCTATGTTTTTACTAATAGGTAATGAGTGGCCATACTATAAATGGGTTGTATAAAGGCCATATTGTACTCGATTCCTAAATGGATCCTAAAACAACTTGGAAACCTCAATTGTAACCCTTTCTTAAAAGGAAAGAGGCCTCTGATGTGAAGCTTTAATCATGAGCAGAGTATAAACAACTCTGGGGTCTACCAGGATGTAGTCGTTCAAAGTGTCAGAGCATTTACCTAACTAATATTCATTAAATCCCAGCTACAGGTAATGTCTGGAGGAAACTCAAGGGAAAACTGAGGTCTGTCAGGTGATGTACAAGCTGTGCTGACTCACTGCCCTGTAGAATTTAATAATTTTTATCCATAATTGCACTGACTTGTATTTCTGCTCAGTCACTTCATTAATAGCATATTGGTAAGACTGTGGGTTTTTTTGTTTTCCAGGCATGTGTAGAACAAAGCTTTAAATTTCCTACAAAGAGAGAGGAGATGATTTAGGTTTACTTACATCATGCTTACTTATGTTAGTCAACACAGGATGTTGTTTTTCTCTCATAGGTACTCACTAAAAATACACATTTACAAATGTGTATAAAGAGAGTATCTATGATTTTGCTACAGGCTACGTTACTAGAAATCGTCCTGGGATCTTGGCAGTGCCCAGAATGTACAGCACATAAAGATAAGACCCCAACCGGAGACCCCTCTTTTCACTGGTCCTACACTTTGTCCCACCCTGAAAGTAGTCACATTTCTTCAGATTATGAAAGGGAAAGATTGGCAAAAATACCAAAATGCAGGCAACCAGTTTAACCTGTTTTCTAGGAAAGATGGGAGAAATTTTGAATGATATAATTATTATTGAAGAATCAGTTATACTAATTGACAGGTTTTTATTTTGATCAGTGGTTATCCTTTCATCAGTATCTCTCTACTGACTTTAATCTCATCTCTGTAGGTTTTGAGATGTAAGTGGGTACTTTTCAAGGGAAAATAGTCTCTAAAGGAAAACTTTGGAACTTCTAAGAACAGAAAGTCATCAGTCTGATAAATGATACCAATAGAAAAGTGTTGTGGGAGCATTTGTTTCAGTCACTTGCAAGTATACAAGCTTCCCACACTTCCCAGGCCATGTAGATCTGCAAGGCCCAGTATGAAGTCATAGTCACAGCCATAAAACTGGTGTGCACTACCACAAGGTTGAACAAAAGCATCTTGTGATGGCTGGAGGAGTATGTCTCAAACAGACAGAACATTTTGTGAAAATGGGTTGCTTGTGGAAAATTTTCTATTCACACTTTTCAGCATTCAGAAATTGTCAGATTATTGAATTTTATTATGGGATTTCTGTAGTAAAGAAACTTTTTGAGATTTAAATTCCAACAGGAAAACAAATAGGATGTCTTTTGAATAGGTCAAGATTCAGATGAAAGGTTTCAAAATTATAAACCAAAACTGAAAAGAAAACCTTTTTTTTTTGTTTGTTTGGGTTTGTGTTTGGGTTTGGTTTGGTTTCGTTTGGTTTTTGTTTGGGGCACGAATAGTTAATTTGGTATTTGTTTCGAGCTTTTGAGGACTTTGGGTTTTGTCCCAGCTTAAGGTCTCCAGTTCTCATGACCAAAAGGAATGAAATTGAAACCTGTCTTCTAAGTACAGAAATGTTCTTCTGGCATTTGTCAGGTTAGAGCAGATATCTACTATTTTTCACCTTAAAATAGAAAGCAGAGCTCTAAAATGTTCACTGTGGTGTAGGCACATGTCCAAAAAGCAAGGAGCTGCATTGATTAAAAACACTGCAAGTAGAAGTGTGCCCATTGAGCTGTCAGCATGCGAAGCTATTTCAGTTGGGCATTTAGACACCATGACTGCACAAGACAATTAATTATCAATCATCTGGAGATCTCATCAACATCTTTCCATCCTTGAATGAGGTGGAGAGTGGATTTATTGGTAGTCCCGTTCACCAAAAATCTCCCAGGTGATAATGTCTTCAAAATTTCTGTCACCATTCAGAAGGGATTTCAGAGTTAGACCCTTAGTCAGAAATGGGAAGGCAGATAGTGGAACACGAGCTTGAAATAAATGCAGGTGGAAGAGAAACACTCAAACAGAGTTTCAGCTGTTTTTAGCAAGTCTATTTATACCTCACCATATCCTTTGAAAACATAAAATTCTAGTCCTAATTTATTAATGGAATGTGCCAGCACCAAGTTATTTTTAAATTTAGAATATAAATGGCCTTCATGAACTAGAGCGAGCAGGCAGCATCTGACATGAGTCTCAGAGCTGGTGTGAAATTTACTTTTAAATTGCTGCTGTCTTTCCAAAAATTATGCACCGTGAGCATGTGGCTTCACTCGTGTTAGCTTTTTCTTTAATTAGAAAACAGAACCACAGGAAGTGGCACATAGAAAGGATCTTGCCCTTGCTTAGATGTAAATAACCCTCTCATCTTATTTCAGCTGTCTCTTCCCAGTTATATTAAAATTGTCAGAGGAATGTGATCCTGAAATAAAAATCAGAAATTTCAAGATATTTATAAACAGAAGAGGAAAAGATTATTTATATTTTATTTTATTTCACACCCTTTTTTCTTCTTTTATGGCAAACCGAAAATGGGGAGTGAAGAGAACTGAAACACCAAAATTAGAAAGGAGCGTTTTTTAGCTTCTGGGGATTCTTATTCCCAGTATTAAGTGCAAGAAAAAAGGGTATTCTTCTGTGGAAGTGTTCCTCAAAAGAATCTTGCAACTCAGTCTTCAGCCAGCTCAAATCATCTGCCTTTTTATACACTTATGACTTTTTCCAATGGCTGTCCTCATCACAACTTTAAAAGCCCATTAGAGACATGCATTTGAGTGTTTTAGGGAATGACTAGGCACAGCAAATGATTTCCTATAAATTATTTATTTGATGACTTCAAAATTCTTGGCATTCCTGTAAGGAGTGCCTGTCACAGAGCAATGCTGGTAAGAGACAGCAGCTTTCTTCCCCAACCCCACCACCTGACCCAGGGCCCCTTCTAGAACCCACAAAAAAAGCTACTGAAATTTCTCCTAGGTTTTGCTCTTCTGCTGCCTGAGTGAGCAGGAATTTTTCTAATAACTTGAGCAGAAACTGAATGAGATCTCCAGGGCCTTCCTAATCTTCTTCACCTCCTGAGAATAAAAAGAAAAACTAAATTGCTTTGCAGGCAAATGTCCTTACGTATGAGTCAACTTTGGTTCAAAAAATGTGGCAGCAAAGAGTCTCATCTCAAAACCTCCTCAGAGAAGCAGTGCTATTATAAAAAATAAAGTTTTACAAGACTAAAGTATGGAAGATTTTGTAAAAGTTCAGCAAATACTTTTTATAATGAGCTTACATCTGTCTTCGTATTTCCAGAATTAAGTATACATAAAATTGGTTTTGGAGTTGCTTTAAAATGGATGAAAGTATTTTTATCAGCTTTTGTTAGTTTTGGGTTACAAGAACCCCAAAACTCAAATAGCTGTTCATGTGAAAAATCAAAGCTTCTCCTACAGGACAAGAGGAAATGGCCTGAAGTTGTACAAAGGAAGGTTTAGATTATATATTAGGAAACATTTTTGCATAGAAAGGGTTGTAAAGTTTTGGAACACACTGCCCAAGGAAGTGGTGGAGTCACCATCCCTGAAAGTGTTCAAAAAAGTGTGGACATGGCACTTGAGGACATGGTTTAATGGTGAACATGGTGGTGCTACGCTGACAGTTGGACTTGCTGATCATAAAGGTCTTTTCCAACCTTAATGATTCTATGATTACAAGGGAAGTTTTTAACAAGGGAAAAAACAGATATGTTTTTATACATAAAACATTCATTTGAAACATTTCTGCAAATAGGGGATATTTACTGAAAAGGATTCTCTATATATTGAATCCGTTGGGTTTCCATACGCAGACTGTAACCTCTAAAAGAACAAACTCCTACTCTATTAGCAATCCTGCAGGGTTCTTGAGCTAGTTCTGAGGTTAAAATCTCAGATAAGTTTTTCTCCTTACCTTTGTCACTGAAATTTAAAAATAAGTTAAATTATTTATTAAGATTAAATGTAGTGGCTGCATACTAATATGCTGGCAATTTATCAATCACTATTATCAGTGAGCATGCTTAAATTATCTCACCTCTGATGTGTCTGATAAACAATCAATGGACTTTACTTGACAGCTTTATCTCCAGTACTAATTGTAACCATTTAAATTAAATTATTCTGATTGTTATTCCATGTAGTTATTTGGTGATATGAGACTTTTGAAGAGATATTATTGATTTGGGGCAACCAAGCACCATCCATCACAGCTGTGAAGACAGGAATTAAATTTAAATAGTGGGCTATTATTTTGTGAGTGTCTTTGTGAACAAATAGGTTAGCGGAAGCAGGATAATTTGGAACTTGCACTAATTTGTCTTCGTGATTTATAGGTATATGATTTCTGAAAATAAAATGAGGTCTACAAGGTAATCAAGAGAAGCTGGCAATAGATAAAACCTTTTGACTCTTTTAGCAGAAAGGACAAACAATTCATGTGCAATCAGATTTTAGAAGCGGTTTAGACAGCTAAAAGAACTACTTTGGCACCTGATGAGATTTACAGCAGCACCTAAAATGAGTTTTGGATTGTTAGATAAAAGCAGACTCAAATAAAAAACAAAACAAACCCAAAAGAAAAATATTTTTATTGCCCCAGATTATAACTTCCGTGCGGAAAAGAACCATACAAAAAAAATTTCCAAGATGTGGGGCAAAGATAACTTTTGTGCAAGATTCCTAACGTTGTGGAGATACTATAAGCACAACTACAGTTTTATAGAACATCTAAAGTTACAAGTGAGCTGAACAAAATCAGTGAAAAATGTGTGATATTACAGATCCAAGAACAAAATATTAACCTGGAAAATGAGAAAATAGTTAAAAGGCAACATGATAACAGAGAATGGGCTCCTTTGCCTGAGCCTCGGTGACATCAAGCTAGTTGGAGATAGTTCAGAAGGCACAGGAAAAAACATGGAATGCAAAGTGAGGGTTGTTTGCAGTGGTCATCACAAAGTTCTAACTGTACAAAAGAAATTCATTATGCATAACATCCACAGGCTCATACAGTCTCTGAGAGACAAAAGGAAATTACACAAAAGGTTGTCCTGACCTGACATCATCAGCAAGCAGCACTTGAGAAGCAGAATCAGAACCTGGGTTAGTATATGGCAGCAGTCTATGATCTGATTAAACCAAATTTCACTTTGTATGAGATGCAGAGTTAATTTGACACAACCTGCAGTTGATGGAAATAAAATTGTACCTTGATTACATAGGGCATTTCTGCATTTTTACTTTGAAGTGATTTGGGCCAAGCTGGATGTCCCTTAACTGGATGGTACACAAAACATGGCACACTGATATAAGATATGCTTCCATTTTTGTCCTATTAGGAAGAGTCAGCCAGTCTGATTCTTAGAACTGAGTCAGCACTGCTCTGATTCACTTTTTTTTTTTTTTAACTATTCCACAACAGAGAAAGATGCAGCATTCACAACACCAGAAATACACACAGGACAGACAAGGATTCTGGTGTTCCACTGCGTTCCCTGACCATTTCCATAATTTGTGTGGAACAGCTACTGAACAAAATAGTTGGTAGCCCTACGAGCAGGACATTAACTCAAAAGTCACTTTAGACTGGAATTTAACGAACAGTTCTCATTTTCTGGGGGTTCCCAAGGTAGTGGATATACGAGTGCAACCTGATTTTGATCCCAGATGGCTAGGGAAAAATGGGGTAACAGTGAGATTTAGAGCTCACTCCACCAAGGAGGATGCCTGTTACAGTCATGAATTGTGGTTCATGCCAAATATATCCCTACACAGGGATCCATGCATTTCTCAAAGCATGCTGTGGGCTGCTGAGCGGAGAAGTCACTGTTATAGAGGGAAAGGTGTTTTCTAAGCAGTAAACAAAGTGTTTCAATGGGCTATGTGATGAGTCCTGGGAGATGAGTCTGAAACCTGACAAAGTCTGGTATAAGGAGCCACTGGGATCTGTCCAACAAGGCGAAGATGAAGACTTCTTGGTGCACCCAGAGACAAAACCCATGTTACCCCCAGAAATACAACTTTGAAACAGAACAGTGGTCTCTGAGAACATCTTGGATAGGCGACAGGTGATAAGAGTATCAAGAATCTAAATTCCAGACTGAGATCCTTTTGTGCATTTGACATCATGAAGATCAAGGCTTTGTTTTTATCTCCATAACTCAAGGCCGTGCTCATGGACTCGAAGACAGTAAGCCTACAACCACATGCTCAGGCATAACTATGACAGTCAGTCAGTATATCAAAAGCTTAATCTAGGTTGGTAGTTCATGGTTAGTGTGCAAGCTGCCTATAAAGACAGCACATGGCAGAAAAGCAGGAGGAAGGCAGAACATGCTATGTACTTACAAACACATGCTACACCTCTTAGAGTTTCATGAAAATCAGCTCTTTGTAAAGTTGTGGCAATTGAAGCTTCAGCTAAAACCTTTTCTATTGGTGGAAACCCCCACACAACTTTCTATATTTACAGTAATTAATCTCACATGAATTATCTTTGATCAGTTTTAATTGCACAGTCAGACTGTCAACCAAAACACAAATGTCTTATGAAATTCACCAGAGATTTAAAATTGAATCAATAAGGAATTTGACATTAAACTACTGTTTATCTCACAAAAATGAAAACATTCCCAGTGGTAAAAGACAATGCCTATTAGTTAGGATCACTTTATTAGAAACCAGATGCCAAAGTTGCAAATCTTAGTATCGCAGGCAACTAAAAAACAGACATACTGGTACACCACTGCAACACAAAATTGGTCCAAGAATGAAAAGAGATCATTTTAATATTGTCTTTAACTTAAATATAGCATATTCCTATTTTTTGATGCCTTTTCAAACCTATTCTAAAAATGAAAAAAGGAGGTGTAGTGTGGCTTTCCTAACTGCAAATACTTCCAGTTTTAGCAATAAAAATGCCCAGCTAAGATCAATTAATGTTTATACAGAATCTGAAAAAGTGCAAACAGAAGGCACAGTCCAGTTATTCTTTTCAAGGCAAAATTTTGTTCTTTGCTTTGAACCTTGAAGCACACTAAAACTTTCTGTAGAATATAATGACAAAGTAACTATTGTATAGAGGCTAGTCACTGCATAAAACTTGCTCTCTCCAATGCCCAGTTCTGCTTCCCCTTGATGCTGATGTCATATTTTGGCACCAAATTACAGGAATCAAGATCAGCTTGGCCCTGACAGTTTGCAAGGAAGTCAGGAAGACTGCTATACACTATTTGAGTAGGAGAGAATAGGAATAGCGGATAGAAAGGAACTGAAGCTTTATTTTTAGGGATACTTACCAAGCAGTACAAATTCATTTCTGATCTGTGCAGTTCTTACCCAGCAGAGCCAATATCATTCCACTGGGGAGCAAGGAGCATGAACTCAAACTCTGATATTTACAGCATTCAGAGCAGAAAGACAAACTCTATGGCAGTGCCTTGCACAGTGAGGGTTGCAGGGGAGCTTTGGGTGAGGACTGCTGGAACGAACCTATGGACATCAACTCAATTGTTGTTCTCTGAATGATGGACCTATTGGAAAGCAGTATTCCTGGATAATAAGGGGCGAGTAATGAGACATTCGTGAGATGTTGCTTGCTGGAACAGGGACAGAAGACAGCTCTGACGCTCCAGTGGTAGAAGTCTGCAGTCACTTATGGACAGAAAGGGACAGGACAGTAACACAGGAAGTGTGTTCAAATGAGAGGTGTATCTGCTAATAGCATTGATTGTCTACATGTGACTTCATTACAGCCTCTGAACCACCACTGCAGAGCCTGGGGGAGAATGATCCACCACAGAGCTCCTCACTGCACAGCTGGTGCTGCACTGGTAGAACTTCCACCAGTTTTCACATAGAAGCTTGAGCACTGACTGGAACCAGCACACACCTGCAATTGTTCCAGCCAAACTTTGGTTTTGATATAGAAATTAAATACTTAACACGCTTCTCCTGGGCTGAGAACTCTGCCAACCATTGGCCTAGTGAGGACTTTTATAGCAAAAACGCATTAATTTCTGGCAACTGAAGTTTTATAATGCATAGAATGAGTCACTCTTTACTAGTGCAGTAATACAGAGCTGCACTCTAATCACGGATTCCCATCTGGACCATTTATTTGTAAATTTATGTTAAAAATGTTAAGCCATTCCAGCCACAATTTGAGTTTTGTCCCGTCCTACCATATTTTACCTTTGTTCCCTTCTTTTCCTTTTTCCCATAAACGTTTTTTCTCCCTTTTTGTCAGTCACTCAGACGACCTCAACATTTTTCTTGTATTCTAATATTTCCATCAGCAAACAAAAGACTGAGTTTATGAACCATTGGAAAACCTAGATGTATCTCCTTTCTTTAGCCCTTAGTGTTGTCTATCCTAAATTTACTTTTTATCAACAAATGAAACCTAGCATATACTTTCATGGTTTCAAGGCACTCAGAATAGTAGATCTAAATTAAGGAAAATAACAAAGTAGTTTCAAGAAAAATCAGAAGAAAAAAAAACAAACAAAAATAGAAAACAATATTCTGTCATTCCTCTAGTGTAAACTTGGTTGGCAGAATTCAGTGAGTGCTGGAACTTGTCTAGTTAGAGTCTAATAGGGACATCAATTTAATTCAGATTTTAATTTTTAAAATGAATATATAATAAAAGGGGTAACATTTAAAGCTAAACTAACCCCAAGCTTATGTACTAATGATCTACTATAAATGTGAAAACAGTGTTACGGCAACTCAAACACAAATGTTACTGTGTACTTAGACTGCAAAGTGCCATTTAGCCAAAAGCTTTTTATCCAGTGTTTGAATCAGATTCGACTAACCCAGAAAAAAAAAAAAAAAAGAAAGAAAGAAAAAAAAAGAGTTCTAGCAATATCAGTATTCATGTGGTTAAAGGTGTTGTTACAATTTTCAGAGTTTGAATGAGAACAAATACAGCAGAGGGATGAACAAACTCAAATGGATGTTGCTCTATGAATTATGAACCACAGCCAAAGAAAATGTCAGAATTTAGCTGACATTAAGTATCTCATGCTACCAATACCACTGTCACTAGCTTCATGACCAGACAAGCTACCTCTGTTAAAAGGCAAAATAATTAAAGAGAAGTTATAAAGAAGACATTGCTGCAATTAAATCACTCAATAAGTAAGCAGTCCATACACTAAGCAGCTACATCATGCAAGGAAAAAGCAGTTAATTTTACCAAAAAAAATACATAAACCTGATCTGTCTTTATTTTTTGTTGTTGAGGACAATTTTTTCCACAGGTTCAGCAGCAACCCCATGCACCAGCCTGTATATTGCATATGTCGGTAGCTGATATTCACAGCAGTGGGTTAGCATACTTCTAATTCATTTCATTCTATGGAGCTAGCAAAGGTTTAGGAAGGAAAAGATTTGATTATTCACTTACATAATTACTCAGTGCTTGATCATTGCACTAAATTGTGTAATTGGACAGCTCCCTGGCTACAGGGAAGGACAACAGCCCCTCCAGCTAGGGTGCAGTCCCCCCAAGTGCCAAAAGAAGGCAAACAGAGCAGATCCAGTGGCAGTCCCTGGTTCAGCCTCCAGTTGCCATCAGGCACGTTCCCTGTGACAAGAGCATGTCCAAGGGCAAGCATGAAAGTCAAGTCAACAAGGCCAGGCACAACATAATCACAAGGAAGCTCATGCAAGGGCCAAGCACTAAGGCTCCCGGTCCAGTGGGTGAGGGTGGGTCTGTCATTCAGATGGTGCCTCTCGTTTTGGTCTCTTGTTGCTGATGGAGGAAAAGGGCATCCATCCATGAGGGACCATGATCTGGGCATCTGTGCAGTCTTGGAACTTATTAGGGAATAGACTGGTTTTAGCTCTCCTTGTAAACATTTCGCCAAAATGGAATGCACAACTTTACATCCAAAACCTGTGTTAATATAGTGATTAAATGATTTGTCATTCATTCCTGTCCCACTCTATTTGATCAAAGGATAAAAATAAGCTGCCACTATTTGGCCTTCTTTGTAAAACTGAAATCAACATCTTTAACTAAGAAAATACTAATGAAGTCAAATGAAAAATAAAAATATACAAAGGTAAATATTCTTACAGCTCACTTCTTTAAAAAAAAAATTAAAAGTTCATACAAATTTACTTTATATCTGAGTTGACCATCAGTTCTGTGGAACCACAGCAGTTGGAAAATGCATTCCCCTTTCAATGCACGTTGTTGACTTAGTTGGAGTTCTTACTTACAATGATTTGAAAAGATGTTGCATTTGAGAATACAGCTGTTATTGTTTTCAAATTTATAGACATACCTCGAGGTAATTGTAAACTATTTGAGTGACTGCCATTAGCTACCCTGAAACGACTGGCAGCCTTTCACAGCAGTTACTCAAAAGGAAGTTATAATCCCAATACAAGCAGATGAACAATTATGGGAATACCAGAGATGTCTGGAACGGATTTTTGTCTGAAATTTTTCTAGCAGATTTCATCTGAAATGTAGTACTGGAAGGGACCTCCTGAGTTACGGAATCCAATTTCCTATTATCACTGCTAACAGAGTTAGAAATACCATGAATTTGGCAAGAGTTCTGTGATGGTAAACTGCCAGTCTCCCTGGCTTGGCTTTCAGAGGGAAAAGCATAAGCAGGTAGCCAGCCGAGGCTGAATTTACTGAAAATTGCTACTGAAAGGTAACAGACTCTCAGGGACTGGCAGGAAACTGGACATTGCAGGGCTGAGCACCAGGATAGAAATTACAGAGCAGAATTACTGTGGAGCCTGCCCAGGGAAGGGATGAGAGTGGCTGAGAGCCCAAGGGCTTGGGAGCTGGAAGGTAAGAAGAACCTAAAAAGCTCCAGGACAGAGGCCTAAGGAATAAGAAATATCTATGCATAAATTGATCATGCTCCTCCTTGAAACAAACAAACTGAAAACAGCTCCTGAACAACCTCAGCATGTAATTTCCAAATTGTGAAGGTTTGGACCTGGCACTCAGCCAAGTGTCCAAACCTACAGAAAAGGGTCATTCCCCCTCCCCTACCTTTCCAGGAGAAAGGAGAAAAAGGAAAAAACAAATTATATCAAAATATAGATATATATTTACATATATCACAGTTATATACAATTAATACACTATATGCACAGTTAAGGGGGACTACCCACCCCCAAAGGGAGAGGGTAAGGGAAAGGGAAAGGGAAAAAGGGTAAAAAGGGACAAATGGAAGGAAAATCAAAACAAATACACATTCTCGAAACCTACAAAGAAGTATTAACCAAGTAAAATCTCACCACTTCCCTTGAGACAGCCAAATAGCGCCAACCACCCGCCAGCAACCTCCGCCTCCCAAGGCCCACAAGGCCGCACCAGGCCTCACTCCTCCGCACGGGCAGAGCCGACAGCAGAGAACCTGCACCTTCAGATCCACCGGAAGGGAAGAGAGTGAAGGCTTCTCCCTCCTTCATATTTATACCCCGAGTTACGTGAAAATCGTATGGAATACTGGAAGAATGGTCACTTCCTTGGTTACAAGCTGATTACCAGGAAAAGGACCTGGGCCAAACCATCACACAAATCTTGAGGGCAATTTCTCTCAACAGTCTTGTCTTCCGAGCCAGCCTCACAGATTTTGGCACTGATTTTTAGTCTCTAAGAGCCAGACTGGGTTTAGCTGAATCTTAAATGAAGGCCACGGTATATTCTTATCTAGCCATAGATTTGGGGTAAAAATTCAGTAAAACTACTTAGAGGATGGTAACCCATCCATGCAAATTTAAATCAATATCTGGAAATCTATAGTGATAAAGAGTTTTTTGTGGAATGCTGGACCACAAGGACTTGTTTCAGACCTGTGGGGCAATGAAAAGTCTTTCACTCTCAAGTTGTATGTCCAGTTCTGGGTTTGCAAGAATGAGAGAGATGTGGGCTACCTGGAGACAGCCCAGAGAAGGGCTATGAAGGTGATTAAGGGACTGGACATATGAGGAGAACATAAAAGAGCTGAAACTGTTAAGGTTGGAGTAAAGAATGCTTGAGGGAGATCTTATCAATGAGTACCTGATGGGGAGTTAAATAAGATGGACCCAGGTTCCTCTTGGTACTGTCCAGTGACAAGGCAAGAAAAGAGGCACTGGACACAGGAAATTCCATCTAAACATAAGAATAATACATTCTAGTTGTGAAGGTGGTTGAACACTGGAAGAGATGGCCCAGAGAGGTTGTGGAATCTCAAAATTTGACCAGACATGGCACTGAGAAATCTGTTTTCACTGACCCAGCTTTGAGCAGGGTGGTTGGACAAGCTGATCTCCAAAGGTGCCTTTCAGCCACAGTCAGTCTCTGCTTCTGTAATTCTGTGTTTCTGGGATTGTTACTTTTTCATAGTAACTGCACTGTGACTCAGGGTTTCTTTGTGTAGAATATGGCAGTGGTTTGCACAGCACTACTTGGAACAGAAGAATAACCATTTACAAGCAACCTGAGCAGATTTTAGTATGCTTTAGCACTTGTTAGAGAATGGGATTTTCCTGTTTCACAGTGAGACAGGAAAGCACTGTGACCCCTACTGTACAGACATGAGGTGATGAGTATTTATCCACATCTGGGACTTAAAATAGGAGGGTTTAGTTGAAAACATAAAACAGAACTCTTCTGATTCTTCCTCTTTGCAGAAAATAGATGCAGGCTGCAGAAGACAGTATCAGCACAGGAATTTAACTTAACATTTTGGAGTGCACCATGTAATTTTATTATTATTTCATCAAATGGGGCTCAAAAAATGCAAGTTACTAATGTGAACCTTGCCCACTTCGGGACCCTCTCCCATTTCTTGCATATATTTCCCTTCTTTCCTCTGACCCTGACCATGCTGTCAGTGAGCACCCCTGGCTGCCTCAATGCTTTCTGTCTCTCCAATCCTTTCTTGGTTTCCACTGCTACTACTGGCCAGGCCAGGAAGAGAACTAACCCTTTGCACTTTTTGTCCTCACCCCTGAAAAGGAAAGCAGCATCTCCAAGGAGAATCTCACTAGAGCATTTTATCCTTGGAATCTACTGTTCTGCTGTGAAGGAGAAATGACAGCCTGGACTTCTGTCAGCAGAATGCCTTTTAATGGACTCTCGTGTGTGTGTCCTCAAGAATTTCATCAGGTGACCATCAAAACTGAGGAAACACTGCATTTTCTGTGCAGCAACGTGCTTGAAAAACCTCTGAACATGTTAGTAACACTTTCTCCAACACCTCTTTGTAGGCAAGTTCCCTTGTTAAAAGTGGACACAGGGATTTTGTCACTCTGCAGTGCCACTGCCCCTCAGGGCGGAAAGAGACTGTCCTGAAAGAGACGTCCCCTGACTCCATCATTCAGTATAGGCTGGATCCAGATCCTCGCCTGGCTGCCTCAGAGCCACACTGGCACTCAGAAGAGAGGAAGTTAGTGAAACTGGGTAAATGGCCTTCTGTAATGCCTTTCTCCTTTGAATGCGGGGCATCACTAGGGAAGTTACTAATTGCTGGGAGCAGAGCCGAATGCCAGGAGGCATTCAGGAAAGACACCAAGTCTCACTCTTGTCTTCTGTGTATAATGAAAAGAAAAAAATGTTATTACACTTTTTAAAACTCCAAAAGTGAACAGAGTGTGAATCTTCTTCTGACACTGTCCCTTCCCCCCTCCTGAATTATCAGAGGAATCAAAATTTGATCTTCATGGTAAGTCAAAGGGGCATCCCAAGGTATCTGACAGACTTAATTTATTTAAGGGTACAGTATTCTCAGTTGGGTTTTAATTAGCATTTAATTTTCTTCCAATGAAAATAAGGAAAGAGTGTATGTCCTGGAATGCAGAAATGAGATGTGCTTATCACCTTGAGAGTTTCATTGATTGGTCTGGTTTCCTCAAGTGGCACCATATTCTTCTGTTTTCATATGTAAATACACAGAAGAGTAAACTTAAATGGAAGTATGTCTTATGAACAGAGGAGGAAAAGGATGACAATAAAGAAATGCAGACCAAGCATTTAAGGACTTTTTTTTTCTGCAGTATTGCTGTGCAAAGCAGTCTGGAAATCACAACATAATCAGTCAAATATCATTTGGCTTAAATTGTCCTGTGACTTCACTAAACAACATATTTGCTAAAAGTTTTGGCTAAATAATGCAGAAAAGTCCCATCTTTTAAATGATGTATCTATCTGCTGATGGACAACAATCATCTAATACATCATTAGATAATGTGTCAGCCAATAACATAATTGGCAGACTAATGAATACGATACGTCATATATAATTTACTCAAGGAAATATGCCTTATTTCCCAGATTTAAATAAATGATTCATCTAGATGTGTTTGTTAGCAAAGAACCATTTGTTAGCAAATACAAATGTGTTCTTAAGGTCCAAGTGAACAAGATCTTTCTATTGCATTTGAACAAAGGCTCTTTAGAGTGCCAAGACATCTTTTTATGGGAAAAATGACCACAAATTACAAACCTACTACATGCTCATATATTTCCAGAAATTGAAGTGTAAGCAATCAGCTTGGTATTTTTCCCACCAAAAAGTCTCTAAAGAGTCACCTAAATAACAAGCTCCATTGTCTGTGGGTAAGTGTCCAAATTCGAAGAAACTGTTGAAAACCTTTATTTGAGCTCCTTCGTATATTTGCAAATGTTTTCTCTATAAAATATAAGCTTCAGTTTTTGGAAAATGCATCAGGTCCAGGTGGAGTCAGCAGTATGCCCTTGCTGCCAGGAGAGCCAATGGGTTCCTGGCGTGAATCGGGAAGAGTGTAGACAGGTCGAGCAGGTTGAGCAAGTTGATCCTTCCCCTCTACTCAGCCTTAATGAGGCCACATCTGGAGTGCTGCATTCAATTCTGGTCTCCACAGTTCAAGAAAGACAAGAAAGGAGAGCTACTGGAGGGTCCAGTGGAGGGCCATGAAGATGATAAGGGATCCCGAACACCTCTCTTATGAGGAGACTGTGGGAGCTGGGCTTGTTTAGTCTGGTGAAGAGAAGACTGAGAGAGAATCTCATTAATGCACATAAATATCTCAAAGGTGGGTGCCAAGAGGATGGCGCCAGACTCTTTTCTGTGGTGTCCAGTCACAGGACAAGGAGTAATGGCCATAAACAAAAACACAAGGAGCCCCACCTCAACATGAGGAAGAACTTGTTTATGTTGACTGTGGCAGAGCACTGGAATAGGCTGCCCAGGGAGCTTGTGGAATCTCCCTCTCTGAAGACATTCAAAACCCACCTTGACACGTTCCTGTGTCACCTGCTCTAGGTGACCCTGCCTTGGAAGGTGGGTTGGACTAGATGGTATCCAGAGGTCCTTTCCAACCCTAGCAATTCTGTGACTCTGTGATTCTCAGACCTTACAGTGACAGCTGGAAGATCTGGTGGGACTTCGTGAGGAGGAAGCTAAGGCTTCCTAAATTGTCTGGAAGGAGCATCTGGTTGGTTAACTACAGCTTTGCAGGTACAAGGTGGTAAGACCAGGTCCAGAGCCGTTTTATTACTTTCTCCTGCAGTGCTCTTTTGCTTCTCAAGTATTTGTTCAGGAGATCCCAGACATTTAAATGCAGGGGACTCTTACTGTAGTGTGAAGTCCCAGGCTGCTTCAGGGCCCATCCAGAGATTAGCACAGAGGTGCACTGTGCCTTCTGCCTCCTTTACCCAAAGATGAGGTTATTGTGAAGCACACAAATCACATCCACCCTTCTTCACCAAACCTCCAAGCCTTGAAAAGAATAACAATCATTTATTAGCACATAACAGAGAAGTTATCATATATATTTCCTAACCAGAAAAAAAAAAAACCAACACCAAAACAAAACAAACAAAACAAAAATTGTCAAGAGTTCCTAAAAGTGCAATATTTTACTTGAAAATAGTGCTCATTGAATATTAGTGGCAATATATTGCACTTTTTAAAACCTATTGATGATAAATGGGCTCAAACCTGTTCCTGCTGAAAGTGATACCAAGCTAGAAGGTTGAATTCAGCCCTGTAATTGCTTATATATGTTATACAAAATCCTATCCATAGTACAGTATAAAAAATGTTATAATAAGGAGAATCAGGGATTCAAAAGCAGTCAAAAGTCTGAAAAATCATCATTATCTTTAAAATAACACACTTAAAATTAAATCTACCTTCTTCTGTTTAAGGATCTTATTTCCTTCATGCCTGAGTGGATATTCATGGGAATAGTAAATGTCACTTGGCCATAGGTGTATTCTTTTGGAAAAATCTACTGCTGTTTCACACCATAAAGGAGTAAATGTTTTAAAATTTAATTATATTAAATGATTTGTTCTCCTTTTCTGAATGTCTAAACCATATCCAATAGCACTGTAAGAAGTCAATCTGAAGCTATCATCTACCATGGAAAATTTCTATGTGACTTCATAATGTGTGGTACAATTTTTAGTAAGTGAAATAAACTATAAATAGGTCCACATAATAGCAGATTAGGAACTTTTAAAGTGAAATTTCACAGTTCTTGTTACACTTTGCCTAAGACAAAACACATGCTACAATCCCAAAGCAGTGGTCATTGCAAATTGATGCACATTTTAACCAGAACAGGGCACTGGGTACCCATTAACTCATTTTATTTCAATTTAGCAGTAAAAGCTTTCATTATAGCCATTAGACAAGAGAGAAACCTTTGGCATTAAAATAAAAGAGAAAGCATATATAGAAATAAAATAAAAATTTAATTTACAGTGCATGGACTGGTAAATTCATATTAACAGAACTTAAAGACTTAGTTCTAAATAATTAAATCTGATTAATACGAATGGGAAATATATCAAAAAAACCACATTTATCTGGAGGGAATTCATTTTAGAACTCTGTAGATGGAGACTAACCCATGTTTAAATACATTTCTTGAGGAAATAAACCCAATTTGCTTTCACAGCTGTTTGTAGTATATTTGTAATAATTACAATTTTCCACACTTTCTTGTAATAATTGGTTGGCAAATAGGGCAGAGAAATGTAAATGTTTGCAGGCACAATAACCTGTTCTTTTCCTCAGTTCTGTGAACACTTCTTTTCTCCTCTTTTCTCACATCTTAACTTTATAAAAATACTTTGAAGCAAAACTGGCCATCACCTTCCATTCACTATTTTCAGTGCCTATTTAGAAGAATCATGAGTTTGTTACACTGGGTAATATGGGGTGGAGGGGGGGGAAGTAACTGAACATACAATCCATATTAGGATGGAAAAAAGGTCTCTCTGAAGCCTAGGTTAGAGCAAGTTGAGGTTTGTTGTTTTCATGTGATTCTTCTCACAGATGCTCTATACAGTTTTAGCAGAAACAAGGCAGGGCCAAACTGTTTCTGTCTTTCTCAGAAATGTTAGTTTTAACAAACCAAAAGTCAGCCTCAGTACAGCTCTTAATTCTTCTTTGTGTGTCCACATGGTGCTCAGTAGCATACAGGGCTCCTGACCTGTGGTCCAGACTCCTCAGACAAACAGACAATTTATTCTGCTCAGAATAATAGCAACTGTACAGAAGACATACTGAGCTCTGTCCATCTTGTCAAGCAGGACACACAAATTGTGTGATTCTGAGATGGCAGAATCTGCTAAGAAATTCATCCTTCCCTCACATCCCTTCTTGAATTTCAGCTTACAATGTATAAAATGCATATTTTAACTCTGCAGAGATGCCTTTTTTAAAGAGTATCGAATCCAATTCCGGTTGCAATACATCCATTTGTGTGCAAGTGGGCTGAGCTGTCCTTCAGAGCGATCTGAAGTCCATTTTCCAAGCAATCAGGGATTTATGGTGATCCTGCTATGAAATTCTCCATTTTGCTGTAGACAACAAAGTCACCAGGACTCTGTGAAGAACTGAGGTCCACCCGCACAGAACAGCTTGTGAGACTGGGGCCTGGGCACAAACAATAGCAGTTGTTTTGGCAAGCTTGAAAGACCTTCTTGTTGGCAGATTGAGGAAGCCCACGCTTCTCCCACTGCACTGCCATTGATCAGTATCAGAGAAGAGCATTCGTCAAACATGCAATACCATTATTTTTCCAAATTGAGGTCTCAGGTCTGTGATAAGCAGTTCTCTTAAAACAACATTACATAAATATTATGCAATCACAGTTCAAAACTGTCGTGTTGAGAAATTTCAGTGACAAGGAGTACTTTTTGGAAATATTGCTCTAGTCTTGCCCCTGTTTAGGCAGTGAAGGCTGATCATGGACACAGTCCTACATGCTTCATGAGTTAATTTGTCTCTTTATCTGTTTCTGGCTCATAGTTAACCTACAGCTTTGTGAAAAATGACAGTGTGTCAACATCTTGTCATTAATGGGCCATGTGACAGACGCCCAGCACAGCAGGCCAAAGAGAAGTATCTGACTCTTGCAAATTCTCCTCATTGCTAGATTTAGTGATGGATGATAGAGCTCTATGGTGCTGACAAAGATGCTGCTGACCTTACTTCCAAACCTGCTAGGTGGTTGGCAGTTTACAGCAGTACATCCAGCATATAAGATACAAGAACCTAGCATGTTTTTAAGGGGAGATGGGTTGACTTTTAAATTTGGAAAACTATTCAGAATCAGTGAAATCTCTACCAATAAATCTTGTTTTGGAAATGTTTTTTGATCTGCAGGAACAGCAGATCTCCTTTTTAAAATGTGAATCCATCCATAGAGAAGCAGAAAATCCCCTTCTTTTTTTTTCCCTCCCACATACCACTTATCTTCTGCTAGAAACACTATTATTAACCTGTTACAATACTTAATCTGGCCAGATCATAATAAATATTTGGAAGGAGAATGCCTTAATAAAGGAAACTTTGCCAGGGCAACAAAGCACTTCTCACATTCTTTGTTATCTTCCCTTTAGTTGCTAAACATATTGTCTTCCTCCACACAGAACAAGCACTCAACTTTTTTCAGGCTTTAAAAAAGGAACAAAAATTAAGATAGCGTGTGCTTTCCTTTTCAGTCTGCATTGTTTCTGGAAGCAAATAAACACAGCTTTCTCTTCTTTTCTGAGTATCAGGAAAGTAGGACACACAAAACAAAAGCGTCTCTGAGTCATAGCTACATACATAGCAAACGCAGAAGTTCCTTTACGACAACTCCAAGTTGTTCATGTACAGCCTGTGGTACATTTGCATCAGCGTTTTAGTTCAAGCCAAGAACTGCTCAAGATCACTGCCCTCCACACACTGACGCAGCAACAGAGCACATGAACCAGATTCCTCTGAGGTGAAGTATCCCCTGAGACGCTCTCCAGAAGAGAGCTTTCCAGTCCACAAGACTAGACCAGAGCCCACCAAAAGGAAAACCCTTGAAAAGCCATCATGTGGACATCATGTGGACAAATGGCCCTTGGCACCTTTTCTCCCCACAGATCCACTTCCACTGCTTCTTGTTGAATTAAACATAATGAACAAGTGCTGAGAAGGTCAGCAAATGTTTTGAGGTATGTGAAGCTGAGGTCAAATCTTGCTCCCATTGTGCTCAACAGTGAGGTATGGTGATGGCTCATCAGTTCCAGCCAAGGAACTGAAGCAAGGATAAATCCTAAATCTCAAGATTGAGGGTCAGAGTATCAAAACAGATTAAAGAAACTGGGGTCTTAATATTAGTTCGCACAACCATAATGTCTATGGGGAGCCAATGAGAATCCAAAAGTTATATGTACAAATTGAGTATTTTTCTAGTAAGAGGAATCCTGAGTGAGTACTGCAGCTGGCTCTCTGACCTGAAAAGCAGACAGAGAGACAAGCTCTTCAACTTGGGAAGAAGCCAGGAGAGCTGCAGGGGATAGATCTGTAGACAGTGAGATACTGAGAACACAATGGTGTGGGCTTACTGCCTCATAGTGATGCAATACTAAAGAAAGAATGACTTTTTGGCCCCATAAACATGAGCTTCAGTAGAGAGTGGTGTGTCCCTTCTGCTCAAGACTAGGGAAAACTAATTGCTACAGATATGCTGGATGTCCCATGGTGCTCACATGGTAAGTGTCCAGTCAGAGTCTGATTACAACGTTTCACCAGCCACACCACCAACAGACTCTGCCACCGAGGAGCTGGTGCAGGGTCCTTCTGGAGCTGAGTGCTTGTGGAAGTAGTCTTCCCTCATTAAAACTCACATACCTCAGAGATGCATTTGACCTATGTATCATTAGTGATGGTCTTTATAGTGACATCATCGCCACAGTAGATGAGGGTGGGTTTCTAGCCCATGTAAGAGAGGTTTAGCCCAAGATAAGCTTGGAAACATATGCCTCCCAATCTGGAGAGCTTTTTTTTTTTTTTTTTTAGTGTTCCTTCTCCTTTCTATTGCTGCATATATTGAAATGGTAAGTACTTCTCAGAATGATAGTCAGACACAGAGAAGAGCAAACACCTATAGATCCAGCTTTCTAAGAAAATAATGATTCAAACTTTAAAATGAAAGAGGGAAATCAAAATAAATAGGCCAGCTCAAATAAATTCTGCATCCCACATGTCCAGATATGGTGGGTTAGGCTAGACAGCAGCCAAATGCCTGCCCAACTACTCTCTCACTCTCCCTTCTCAACAAAGGAGTAGGGGAAAATGAGGTTCAAAAGCTCATGGGTCAATAAAAATACAAGAAGAACATTTGACTGTTACCATCATGAGCAAAACAGTCTCGGTTTGGGGAGAATTAATATCATTTATTGCCAATTAAACGCCCAGTGACAAAAAGTGGCTCTGAGGTGCCAACATTTTGGCTGAGGGGCTCAGTTGTGCCCTGCAGTAAGTTGGTTGGAGCCATCTGGAACTGTTTGTGTATGGCACAGGGCAGCCCCAGCCTCTCGTCACAAAGGCTACCCCTCCAATGCCCACTGCCAGCTCCTACACCCAACACACCATGGAAAACTTTGCACAGCATGAAGACTCCCTTCCAACTGGTTGTAAACAGCACAGGGACAACCAGGCAGCAGTCGCAAAAAGAAAAAGTTAGTGCCACAGCTTTCATTCCAGAATATGCAATTACACATATCATTTCTTAATAAACAGGAACTCTATTATCATAGACATCTCTTTCATCCATATTCTAGAGTAGATCCTCTGAATGTGATGTTTCCATATAAAGCTCTGTTTTCTGCAGGGATGTAATGTTGGTTTTGCAGATTTCATTTTTGCATATTAAAACTAAGTATCTTTATATTTTCCACCTGGATGTGAGAGCATTTCCATATTTCATAACATAAGATTTAGAAGTTTCATCAAAGCAAATGTATCAGCTCAGTGGTTGTGAGACCTTTGCTGCACATAAAGTGTTAGGATCAAAATACTTCCAAAAAAGTCAGGAGAATCTGTAAGACATTTTTATTCAGTTCAGGCAGGAAAGAACCTACCTTATGAATAAATATCCTTCAAATAACTCAGTCACAGCAGGAGAAGCAAATATAGAAAAAATAAAGGAAATCAGACACTTAGAAAAGAAACTTATTATGCCTCAGAGAAAGAAAAGACCACTGAGGTCTGACTCAGGCAAAATCAAACTTCACATTAAACAAATTGCACCATTGATTTAGCCCAAAATCTTGACTTTTCCTGGTAAAAGACCATGACAATAAACTGATCTCGTACGTTTTTTAGACTGAACCTTTCACGTAATGCATCAGAAGGTGGTTTTCAGCACATCCCATGCTGACAACATTAATCAGCAAAGCCCCTATCAAGCCAGAAAATGTACAGAACAGACTTGCAGGATTATTATTAAACCAGAGGCTCTTGACACAGTGAGAGCCTACCTAGGGAAACTAAGTGCACAACAGGCTATATAAGGTGTTTTTCTGAGAAGCTCTGATTTTTTTCCAGTACAAATGAAACAAAGAAAAGATCTCTGAAGCATGGAGGACTGAATATCAGCTAAAATTGGGGTACTTCAAGACAGAACTGGAGGACCTCAAAATACTCTTTCACTGTGATGGATTGTCAAGAAAAAAAATCACTCCATCAGTTTAAGATTCTTTTACTATATTATAATACAATACCATGAAATATTATGTGCCAAGTAGAAAAAAAAATGAAGACAGAGAAATTATATAGACTTTTAGGCAGTCTGAGTATATACCTCTTCATTATTATGGGACTTTTCGATGCTAAACCTCTTCTCCAGCTTACAAGTGTTGAGTTGATGTCAGTAAACTGACATGTCCCTATACTTTCTACTGTAAGGTAAATTAATGGAAGAATTTGGACTACCCCTTCTACCATAAGAAATTCTAGTCTTGTTTAGAGCAAGACATCAGTCCTTGCCAGGTCAAAGATTTCAATTTGCCCAAAATGAAGCCAGTTCCTGCATATTGATTGCTCTTCCTGGTTGTAAATTATCATTGATTATTTTGAGAGCGGGAGTGTTGATAGTTTCCTGCCATTACTGACCTAACTGAAATTAAGTCTACAGTAAAATTTCATATTTAGAGTAACTGAAATATGGTTGGAGTTCTTCAGTGTTTCAAACCTTACAAAATAACAAATACCAATGGCCAATACTCTTTTGGTTAGTGGTGCTTTATTGAAGTCAATAGATTTGTTCAAAAGTAATTTCTGGAGGATTGATAATCCCCTAAACTATATATATAATTTGTGTCAGTGGTCTTAATTCAAAATGCCTAAGAATTCAGTGTTTTCCATATGTGAGTCTGAAGTACCTTCATGTGGCATGGTGTGGTGAGGGCAAGGAGGAGAGTGATTTTGAAAAGATTCAGTGATGTTAGCTTGGGGTCCATACTGAAGTACAAACCCCCAGCCCCTGCTTGTTGAGGGATGCCCAGTCCCTGCAGTAACACCAAATCCATGTCCTGCCTGATCAAATTCCCTTTGATTATTTCCTTCTCCACATTGCCTTACCCACAAGATAAGGTCCCCTGTCGGGCTGCTCCTCAGAGAAGCCAAGCACTGACCTGGCACAAATCCTGACCAGTAGGGATTTCTCTAATAAATAACTGGAACATCTTAATGGGGTAAAGAGAGGGGGAACTGCACAGTTATAGCTCATGTTCAATTGACTGAATGAGTACAAGCTTTAAGTTCCCAGAGCTGTCAATCTGATCTTTTTCACAGATCACTTTTTTCTATCTTAAGAATACACATGTCCTTGCTAGACCCATTTGAGGCATCTCCTCTCAAGTAAAATGGGATCAAATGCCTCAGTAAAGTCAACCAGAAATAGACTTTGTTACTCTTTTTATTTATTTTCAAATTGTGAAAAACACATATAGGGGCAAGAACAAATAGTGAAAACTCAAACTCCCTCTTTTGGGATCTTCTGTCAGCAACACCAATGTTCCTGAAGTAGCTCTCATAATCTGACTCCTTCTGAAAAGTAGAGAGCAAACAGCAGAGTCAAAATACATTTTTTACTGAAGGACATTTTGCACGGCTGGTCTTAATAAATAATTAAATACATAGAGTTTTAATTTGTATTTTTGCAATTATTTCTCCATTCTATAGGAAGTCCTACTACTATGTGCAGACAGAATCAATTATCATAGAGAGGATTAGATCTCTACATATGAATGAATAACCATTGCTGTCAAATATTGAAAAATGAACTAACATCTCAGAAGGGGACCTTTACAGCACAATCACATAGAGATATCTGTGCATAACAGAGGATGATACAAAACCCACTTCATTATCAGCTCTATGGAAAATATTTTCTAAATCTTAAAATCTGCTTTCTTAATTCTATAAATTAGTAAGTGGAACAAACATGAAAATCTGCAGTGTAGCATCTACTGTTCACCTTCTTGAGATAGAAGATTATGCCACCCTCCTGAGATACAGTGAATAATGAAGTTGCACAGCCTTACTTTATACTGTTTGTGAAGTCATATCTGAGGCCCACTTTCCCGTGAGAAGCAAAACTGTAGTCACAGCAGCAAATTACCAGACAAGGTAATTGCCAACAACACCATCTAATTTGAACTCACTATATGCCTTTGCTTCTTTTACATTCTCCTGGTTGTAAAAAGAGCAAAAGATGCAACCAAAGTTAATCAAGGTGAAGAAAATTACCTTACACCTTTCAAAATAAATTAAAGAAAGACTTTTTTTTCATTGAACTGCTTATCTGAGGTGTGAATTTTTATAGTATTTTAACTTCATAGAAATCCAGGCCCCATCTAGCCTGAAGAAGAGAGATGATGGAGGAAACATGAAAAAGGGAAACTCCATCATTAGTACCAGAAAGCTCAATCTCAGAGCTGCTGACCATAACGAATGTCCTTCTGTGGCCTCCTGTAAGCCCTGAGGAGGAGCTGAAAGTAGAGTAACAAGGTGGGGAAAGAAGGTTTTGCTTAAATACTCTTGGATTTTTTTGACATAAAAATCTTACTTCTGTAAATGTTCAATTTTGAGAACCACACAGTAAAGTGAATCGCAAAAATAGAGAATGTTTGGGGCTTTTCCTTCTGTAAAGGAGAAGCATTAGTAGCTTGAAGGCTTTAGTCATATCACATCTGTAGCCTTTGGAAATGTGCTGAACTCCAGCTGTAGTCATAAGCTGGGTTAAGTGATTTGGATCAGTAGTGCTCAGTACAGACAGTACAGCAGTGTTGCTGGGTGTTTATACCTTCTGGAGGTCTGGACTATTACCTGTTTATCAGTGAAAGAGGTTTGGAATATAAAATAGGAACTCTTGACTAGAATAAGACTGTTGATAATAACTACTCTCAGCAATGCTCTTGGCCTAAAGCAGGAAAAACAGTAAGTGGCAGCAGAAAACATTCATCTGACCAGAATAAGAATTCAGCAAGACACACTGCCATCCATATCCATTTATTTTTGGTGCTGTTTCAAACTAAAATAACTCCTCAAAGTATAAAGAGCAGAACTACATAATAGAAATTTCTCTATTAGGGAAGCATTTTTTCCTCTGTTGTTGTTTACCCTCAAGAGGATGAATAAGTTGTGCCTGGGCCTGTTCCAGCTCTTAAAGGTCTAGCTAATTTTTTCCCAGGAAAAAAAAAAAAAGTGCATTCAAATGCAGCACTTGCTTCTATACAGGAGCAATTCAGACTAGATCTGTCAAAAGTAAATGCAAATCATAAGCTACTACTGAGGAAAAGCAGCAAAAAATGTCCATTCTTGCCATGAAATTTGGAATCAAAATCATTGTGCACGCTTCTGGAATTCCCACCTCTAATGGGACAGCTGGAGTAAAACAATATGATGCAGGGAAAATGCTTTTACCAGTTAATTAAAATTAATTTTAATTAAGAGGAAGCTGGTTTTTTTCTCCAGACTACCTTACTGGTCAGAATGTACATATGAAATCACACCACCAGTAACTTTCATTTGTGCTCTTTCTGTGGCTCAGTTTGAGCATTTTTACCTTCTATTTCAAGTGAGAATTACAGCTGAGATTTTCCTCGAGACATTGAAGGGAATTAAGCTCTGCATTCCTGTTAAACAGCAGCAGGATGTGGAGCTCTGCATTCTCCAGGTAACTCTGCAAGTCCCACTGGGTTCTGTTGACTATACCATAGTATTGCTGGAGCCTCAGAGGGGGGCAACTCTTGATGGTCACCCATCAGCTAGCACAGAGGTTGAACATATGACAACATGCCTTCTTTGCTTTTTCCCAATTTCTCTTATAATATTCTTTTATACAGCTGATCTTCTGCAGCAAAGGGGCAAAATGCCTGTAGTGACACAAAATTTATGAAGGTGGGTATCATCTATATTGTGCAGACAGCAGCTTCCCTTGGAGACCTTCACATGAATTCTTGTCAGACAAGACAGGAAACTTGTCACTTGCTCCAGGACCGCCTCACTGTGCACCTGGCATTTCAAAACAAGTTCAGTGCTCAGGTTCAGCAGACTGGATCCCACACACTGTTTCTTTGCTTTACTTGTTTTCTTTTCCTATTATTTTGGACAGTGTTACAAAGAACCCTCTTTGGAGACAAACTTTTCTAAGTTAGGCATGATTTCAGTCATGGCACTCCGTGGGCTCAACAAAACAAAACAAACAGATGTTTCAAGTTTTGGGAGGAATGTAACAGTGGAAATAAGACAGTGATAATAATGAAAAGATCTAGCTTAATCTAAAAATTATTAGTCAATTTCTTCTATTTCATAGTACCAGATTCTTTTTCCTCATAGTCTAGTTGCAAAATCTAATTCTCAAATTTATCTGTTTTATTTTTCAGATCCCCAAATGATGCAGGGGGAACAATTATCTTTAGGCCATATCTTTATTTCTGCTTTTGATCAAACTGGCCCTTTGCCTGGCACAGTGTACATGCCAGTTTAGATCATAATGTTTAAGGGTAAGATCCTTCTTTTTGCTTTTGCTCTGTTCAATGCCCAACAAAATTAAGTCAATTATTTTTAAGTGTTTCCTAAGAGCCAATAATTAGGTAAAGAAAACATGGGGCTTGAAAACAGCTGCTAACCTAAGTTTCATTTGGTATTCATTCTACTTATTTTGTTGACTTTGAATGCCATACATTTTGGTGTTTAAACACACCTAACACCTCTGATACCTCCAAGGCTTCTGTGAAGGAGGCCCTTGGAGCACACCAGCAGTCAGTGGCACTGCTGGCAGAACCCAAGGGCTGTGTCCTTGTCAGTCCAACCAGAAACAAGACATAATACTAATGAAAATTATTTGGCACGTGTTTATTATTACAAAAAGACCATCAAAGTTGAAAAAGAAAATAATATATTCTTGGGACACCCACTCATTTGCATATGTAATCAAATGTTCAGTGGGGCTTGCAAAGTTTCCATGTTGAGTGATGTACCCTTGAAACAGCACTAATGAAAACACTTCTGTTCTGTATTTCCTGTGTGTACTTTAATTTCATTTATGAAAATGAAGCCTTGATTTTGTATTTTCCTCTGCCATTTGGTAGCCTGTCATCAGAACCCTAAGTGACATGACACACAATAGATTTATGCACCATGAAGCAGGCACAGTGGGGGTCTGGGGTATTTGTGTTTTATTTCCAGTTAAACAATACACAGGGGGCTGTCACACTAACAAGGTATATAATGATTGACTTGCACAGCCACTCTGAGACCTTTATTCTGATACAACTGAAATCTCAATAAACAGGGAATTTACAATTGTACAGCTGTTTATTTTGTAATGCTGTGTTTTATCCACTTCCTTTTCTGAACAGTACATATGGTTTGTTCCTATTTAATTGAAAAAAAAATTATTTGTTCAACTTGGGTCATAGTTGTAAAAATTAAAGCTTTTAAAGTGAGGTTCTGCTTTGTTCTTTTCACACTTCTCTTTATTTAACATGTCATTCGACCTTTTGGTATACACAGTTTATAGGCAATCCTTAGCAATGTAACTCTGAACTCTGTAATGCTGCAACTCTCTTTTATTGGAGGCATCCTATTGTTGAAAATCCACAGAATAATTTAATAATCATGTTACTTTTAAGCTCGTTAAACATCAGACTCACAGCCCTATAATGGTGTCTATGGTGCTTTATCTCATACAAGAGCCATAGAAAGAGAAAGTCTCTGCAAAGCAATGTCGTCTCTGGAGCTTGGTTGTATGAGTTCCAGGGGCAGCAATGCTGCCTGGAGCCCTCTCCAAACTGCTCTAGAACATACTCAGGGACATGTAAGCTAGGGCTCTGCTGCTCTGACATGATGCATACACAAGCATCAGTAAAAATTAGCATTAAGCAATTATACATCCAAAGTCAGGCAAAAATTTTAAATTTTAGCTGTGAGAAAGGTGAGATAGTTCATTTTTATACTCAAGTTCTGAGGCATAAAATCCTACTTTGCAAAGATTAGTTTTTGTGCAGTACAATTTTAATTCCTTAGGTAGTAGGGATAGACTTCTTACTACTGGAACACACAGCAGTTCATCTGAGTTTGGGAGGCACCAAAGGTGATGTTTGTTCTTTAGTGAGGGCTTTGATCCATCTTAAAGCTGATCTCCTGGTGTAGAAATTATGAAGGACACCCACTCTGATAGCTACCACAATCTTTTTGGAACAGGCAGCTTACACAACTTCAGCACACAGAACAGTAGCCAGTGCCTGCACGACAAAAGATTTAACTCAATCTATACACGCATTCTTTGAAGTTTTATTAAATATAGTGAATTTTAAAACTTGAAAGTTCTGTCATTTTACTTTGCCAACAGATTTTAGCCAAACAATGGGGCTCTGTGAAAATGACCACTCAATTACTGAGCATTTGGCAAGTAAGAGGCACAGGGCAAAATCCTTAGCCATGACAAATCAATACTCCTTGATTTATTTCAGCTGAAATTCTGGCAGCACAGGTCTCTGAGTAAAGCCGCCACCCTTACACAAAGTGAAGAGGCATTTTCCACTCTTTTCAGCCTAAAATGAGGCCTAGCAGTCAGCTTCTGATCTCCAAAAATTCTTTGAGTCAAAACAGGCTCCTGCATGAAGAGTTCAGGTTTGTTTGTCCCTGAGCAGTGATCTTTCTCTTGTATCTTGTAATTTACATTAGAATACATGGGTAATAAATTATTTCTGTCATGCGAGATGCATGACATTCATTGAAATTCACTGGCAGCAATTGAAAAAAACATACCTGCAAAAGACAACTGGCCTAAACCTTGTGGGGGAGCTCTTCGTTGTGTAGACGTGTAGGTCTGTATCACTCAGTCCTCAGCTGAAACAGATTGACCACTGCCTGGCTTTATACCAACAAAAACTGGAGAGAGGAAGACATGAAAGAGAACTGGAAAAGATAAAACTGAGCACACAAACGTTCTTTTTTAGAACCTATGGAATTTTTGACCTGGGCGTTTCTCTTAAAGGAGGGACCCTCAGCATGGGTAAAAAGCCACTAAGGGCAGGAAATTTTACATTCGACGGCACTGACCGTGCCTATGAGTTGCTTTTTTCCTTACTTAACTATTTATCTTACCATAATGTTGTTTACATTTTACTTTGATAACAAAATGTAAGTGGGTAGTTTAAAGGCAGTGCTTAATATCTTGTCTATCTCAGCCATATGACACATTCTGTTCTTCTTCAGGCAGGCTGCAGATAAACATGATGCTTTCCCTCAAACACAGTTTGCCTCACATGAGCAATATACAGGCAACCTACAACTGGTGTGAACTAGCAGCAGAAATCTCCTCACATTTTGCCAGGGGGACAATCTTTTCTAACATTTTTGCAGTTGTTTTTGTTTAGTATTTCTCTATCTTTCAAGGTGGCCAGTGGAGGGAGTTGGCAATACATTCTCCCTTTCCATGATCAAGCTGCCCTTTCGATGCTCCCAGTTCACAACAGAGGTTATAATATTCAGCAACATTCTGCACTGGTAGCTTTGCTGCCTGAGGCACAAAATTAGGTTTGTTTTGTCTTGCGGTGGAGCATATATTTGTGATCCACAATTCACCTCAAAGGCCATAGCCAAACCAACAGCAGCAGATTTAGGAGCTGTTGTAATTAAATCAATTGCAAAGATGAAAGAAGTAAGAAACAAGCTTATTGCTAGCCAGAGGAGCAACAAGAAACAAGTAGCTGTAGATTGGAATGTCCCAGGGTCTCTGTGTCTGTATCAATATGCATAAATAAAAATGTGACTAAGTGCTTGGGCCTTTTACCTACTCTTCATTTCCCTCAAGCAAGGCAGCCTCAGACAGGTGCATCCTCCTCTTGCCCATCCCTCCCTCAGCAGATGGGACTGTCCTGCTCCCATCTCTGTGACCCTCCTGCAGCTGTGCCTGTGTTCCCTACACTCAGGACATGGACCAGCTCCTGTGGGATCAGGAGGCAGTGGTGAGCCCAGCCCTGGAGAGAGAGAGCTGTGGGGCAGCTGAACACACACTCCCCCCATCTCTGGGGCCATCACAAGGGGAACCACTTGCCAAGCTGGAGCCTGCAGATATGGACTGGGGTACAGAATGATGCTGCTCAGTGTTTTCAGGCTCTGCATCCAGATTCATAGGAACAGCTGTGCTGTGTTTTATAGGTATGCTGAAAGCTTTAGCCCACTGTGAGAGATTCTTAAGGCTTCTCCTCTGTTTTTCCTGTTATCTACACAAAAAGCCAAACCAGAGCTATTTTCTTTGATTTACAGAATGAATAGCAGGGAGATGAAAAATATCCTGGAAACCTGTACTCTGATTTGTCAGACGAACAAAGAACTTGCTCTCTTCAAAATACAGGAGTACTCAGACTTAGCTTTGGATCCTCACCCTCCCTAAAACACAAATGTGCTGGTGTGAGCACCTGGCTTAAAACTAGGAAAAAGACCTTCCAAACTTCTTCCCAAAGATGTGGGGAAGGAGGAATCTTTTCTTATTTTTCCATACTTGCATTTGCAAAGCTAATGTCAAGGAAAATCATTTATTGTGTTTGCAATTTCTTTGGACAGATATATGAAGTCTGAGTTGCCTTTGAGTTCTGAACAAATTGTTCCCTGTGTCGCTTTCCATTATGAATATCTTGAGATGTTTGTTTGGTTTCTCCCTGGCTTGCAAATTAAAAAAATAATATAAAAGGAATAGTATACTTGTTTGAGCCGTCTTTTAATCAACACCACACAACAATTGTTTCCCTAGATAATTTAAATAGCAGCACTGCAATTCTTATGTACCTTTAGATACTGAATTTAATGAAATGAAATCTAGTTAATGTGGAAAAATACTTGCAAAATAGGCTTTAATGACTGAGGACTTAGCAGAAAGCCTTTGGAAATACACAAATGCAACAAAGCATGTTATTTCAAGAAACGCAGTCTTAGGAGAGCCACACAAACTCAGAGCATATAGCAATGAATGCTACATAGTCTCGTCATCTTCAGGGAAAATCAGCCTTCAGGTCCTGCTCTGAGAAATATCCCTGTTTAAGTAGGGTGGACCTACAAACACTCAGATCCCACCGAAGTCAACAGCACTCAAATTATATTGGCCTGTGGGTATGTGACTCAGTGCTTTCCTGAACAGGTGTGAGTTTCTTTTGGACTTCAAAGCATTGCCTGAATGAGGGTTTAAATGAATGCTGTCAGCTCAGTCAGCAGCCGCTGCAAACCAAACTGCAGCATCAGTTTTCTAGAATTCCCTGTTCCTCTATACTCCTCATAAAGGCTAAAGAAATTAAGTGGTGCTTAACTCTTCTGATATGAAGCCTTCACCTTTATGTTATACTCTGGGAAAGCATAAAACACATCTTTTATCCAAGACCTCCATTGATTCCCCTTTAAACATTCTTAGCTATATAATTATTAATTTTCCTTTTTACTTTAATATTTGTGTCCTGTTGAATTCCAAATGTCTGAATCAATGCATTTTTATCTTTTAAGCAGAACAGATATGTATTGGGGCAAAGGTCATGCCACTAGAACTTGTCTCTGCATGCCAGGGTAATTGCTGGACTCTTGCATTATTGGTACAGTGGCTAAAACATTTTTAGCCATCAAACTGATTCAGACATCTTTGAACTGTCCCTATGCAATAATTAAGTGTTATTATGCTACATTACAGATGGAAAGTGAAAGTCAAGGGTCCCATTCAACAAGCTTTGTGGCTGCATGTCTCGATGATTTACTCCAGCCTCCACAGAAAAACAGTGCAGAGGAGGGACTTGTGATCCTATTTCTGGCAGGAGTCTAACCCCTTCACATCAACTCAGTGAGCAGTGTACTTATATTTAGTCCACACTAATCTAAATTTACCTCACAGCCTCCTAACACTGTGAATCTACATATAGTTTAAGAGTCTGTCACAAAGGTTATCTTTTTCATAGATAAAGTTCTCTTGGCGAATGCGGCTTTGACATAAGGCAGGCAGGAATTTCAGATATGCTTTCCTAAGTGCTAGTAAAAGAGGCTTGAAACTTTGTTACCAGGAGGAAAACAGGCCAGCAATTCCTTCAGAGTTGCAAATCAGGAGCAATCTCATTACCTCTAGTGTCATTGTTCTCATTCTTATCAGTAGGATGCCAAAGGTGCAAAATCAAGTTGAATCCATACAAAGACCCATCCCTTTCTCTAGTAGCCCTCAGAAATGGATTGCAATGCAGTTGCAGTTGAACTCTCTTGTGATGCAGTACATACAAAAGTATAAAGCCAACAAGTTTTATAGGCTGTAAAAATTATAAGGCTCAGGTTCTCAAATGAATTTGGGAGTTTTAATGTTTTTTCTGGACTGAGACATCTCCAGAGGTCCAGAGCTCCATAGGATGATGAGCTCCTATCTTATGAATAAAAAACATCTACAGCAAATTTCACAGATAGAAGCTCCAAAATCAAAGTCCTTTTCAAATGTCGTATTCACAATATAACTTGCTCTGTTCTTCTCTTCAGCCTGAGAACTATATCTATTTTTGTGTGTGCACACAGACAGGTTTGTGTTTGGATGTAATGCCCAATACTGTACGTTCTAGTCAGCCTACACCAAGTGACAAGTGCATCAGAAAGTTACTATAGCCTTTCCCTTTGTATTTTAGAAAATTTTTTTCTCCTGTACTTAGACAGTTGGCCACTTTGTTTCAAGTCATTGCTTGAGGGTCTTTTTTGTACCATGAGGCTCTTGATCAACGTGCAGTGATGGTATTGGCCATGCTTAAGCACTTTGCAGAGAGGATCATGTCAAAGTTCCTTTCTTCCAGCCTATTCAGACAGAAGAAAAATTAAATATAAACAGAACCTTTAAGGCTCCATTAAATGCTTGTCCAAGAGTGAGCAGAAAATTCACCTATCCCTCAAGCACTCCTTAGAGTTCATAAAAAATAAATTTTAAAAAAAATTAAAATTATTTTTAAAAAAATCAAAAACTAAATAAAACCACCAAACCCCACAACTTCCAATAGATATAACCATCACTTAGAAAGGAAAAAAGTGGCCTTATAAGCTTATAAGCTAATAAGTCAGCAAAACATCACATAGGGAATCACAGACCCTCTGCTTGTCTTACTTTTTTTCCCAGAGATGGCTAGCCATAGGAAATAAATAGAAAAATGGCATTATTTTGTTATATTTTACCCACATGCCTATTTACTCTAATACTTTTTTACTGCAGGAGCTGTAAAATGAAGCAGTTTATGGCTTGTATGAAGCTCAATAAGGATGATGATTCATCTCTAGAACAAATATTTGGACATAAAAAAAAAAAAAAAAGGAAGATTCAAGAAATGACGTCTGCCTCAATATAGATTCTTTCATGAAGACTACTGTCCCTACCTCCATCACCGACTGACTCAGCTCACTTTTTCACTGTGAGCAACCAAGAGAGCACTTAGTCCTTTTCCACACTTTCCTGGCACATGTAATGTATAGTTGTAAGGCTTCTTCACATTAGTTAATTACATTTGCCTTGGTCTACACTCTGGCACTGAGACCTACAGACACAGACTAGCCCTATGCATGCTTTTAAACTCTCCTAGTCTCTAAGAGGCCGAACTGCTTTTGGGGAGTTACTAGCTCCTGAATCACTCTATGAGTTGGCTGCAAGCTGTTATTTTCTGTGGGTCACAAGTGTGCCATTCATGGGCTGTTGCAGCAATAACAGTACAGACAACCAGGTGCCTGTGCCCTGGAGCCTCCCCTGGCACAACTTAATTTCCTGGCATAGATATAGTCATTTATTCAGTCCAGCATTACCCAAGTTCATCATCTTTTCATACCTCTGAAAATCAGAGAAGGTTTCCAACAGCTTCCCAACTCTGATAACCTTCTTAATAGAAAGAGCAAGTCTTTCCTACATGGGAAACAAGAGCATTATATTTAGACATGATGAGTTTGGGGCCTGAGATTATTCCTTACATGATGTTTCCTCAGTTGCAGAAGTTTTAAAGCAAGCCAGAGTGAGAGACTACCAAAGGAAATGGTGTCTGACACTTGTGGCCATGCCCATGATGTGTTTCCAGCATCAGACAAGAACTAAACCCAAGACAAGAGTGATCTAGTGTCATCCGTGCGCCAGGGCTACAGTGTTACACATGACTATGAGAGACCAGTTTACCATCAGTTAATGACTGGCTCTCATCAGGCAACCTGCAGAAATTTGCTCTGGAATTCCCTCTAGCCTGTGTCAAGCACAAAACAAAGCTACAGTTGAATACCAAAAGTTAATTTGTTCTAATTCAGGGGCAGGGAGGACTAAATGCTGTTGTGAGGTGTGCAAATGCATCTCAGCTGGCAAGTGCTAACTCTCCACTCTACAGTAGCTCCATCTCTATGTTCCTGCTGATATTCCCTAAGATGAAAAGTTATTAAGGATTTTTGGAGTAAGAACAACACTGAGAAGCAGAAAAAGAGAGATGTCAACTCACAGATCTGACATCAATGCTTCCAGTTTACGCAGCTTGCTGTGCAAGAAAAAGGGACTAGCAGTACTATACATGAGATTTATTTCTCAGCTGCAGTAATATTGCATTATCAAACAATCTCTCCATGAATAAAGATCACATCCACAAGAAGTTTTAACAACTGTCCATGAGAAATTTAGAGGAGTAAAAACCAAAGTAAGGCACCATATTTAAACTTCTAATATAGCTGAAAGCCAATTTTGGAAAGAAATTACTAGATTATGAGAACATATTAGATGACTGGAAGAATCCATTCCAATGAAAGTGAAATCATGTGCTTTTAATGGAGGGGGGGGAAAACACTTTTAATTAGAAGGGACTAGCGATACTTGTCATAAATAATGTGCCTGGCCTAATAAGTAATTTTTTACTGCTACATCACTAGATAAGTAAAGATTCAAAATAAGAATGTGCTTCAGGTTTTTTTAGGATCACAGGAAAAATTTCTAGCCTGTTGAGAAATCATGTAACTCCAAATTCTGAGTATATTTTAGATAGATAGATAGATAGACAGATAGATAGAGAGATAGAGAGATAGAGAGATAGATAGATAGATAAACAGATGTGTGTGTGTGTCAGTGCTACACATTTATTCTTCTTTCTCTAACACATGAAGCTCTACAAATGAAATTAAAAGGAAATAAGAAATATACCTTTTATATTGACCTTGATCATTATTACTCTGGCATTCATAAGAACTCTATTCATAGTTTCTTTCAGTACACATTTTCCTGTTAATTCACATTACCTATTGATGTAGAAAGCACTTCATGATTTCTTATCCACCAACTCATTATTTAAGGTAATACATTGCTTAGTGAGTTTAATATTTTTAAGTTCTAAGAAGCTTCTAGATATAAATTACTATGTTACAGGCTCTGTACTAAGGAGATGGCTTTCTGGGGAGCATGTTAATGGGACCCACAGAAAATAACTTTAATGTATTATGTGCAGACCATTTGAATTTTGAAAGAAAACATAAAAAACTAATGAGTAACATTAAGCCTAACATTAAAAGCAAGCCACTGTTATCAAACATTATAATGGTAACATCATCAGAACTATCAGAAGTTACAACTTTATTATGAAACTCTATCCCAATTATTAGTGCTACAAAATACAAACTTTGTCACTAACAATTTTGAACTCCTGTCTCTCTCTTCCCAACTTTCATAGAATCATAGAATATCTTTCCTCAACTATGCTCCATGTCTTGGAGGACCATGTTAATACTACACCTAATTCCCTTTACCATTAATCAGCTTTGCATTTGCATTTGATTTGCTGGTCTGGTTTGAAAATTCATCTCTCTATCTTGACAAATGACGATCAATCATCTGTCTTCTCAGTTTATCTTGTTTCCATGTCCAGATCACAAGCATAGATATCCCTTCTTCTTCTCTTTGGTGTCTCCTGCTCTTTCTTGCTCTCTCTTTTCTTATCATATGCTCATGAAGTTCTCCAGACCTTGCCTCTCCCCGCTCACACTTCTTTTTTTCACACCTTCCCAGTGCAAGGTCTGTCCCACTCACCTACATCACACCCCCATCCCCTGTTTCTTCTCTTCCTCCTCTCCCCAGCCTGGACAACACTCTCCACTCTGCATTCTTTCCTTTCGCCTCCCGTTCTCCTTCAGTTCTTCAGTTCTGATACACCCTTAGCCAAAAGAAACTCTATTCTTAAACAGAGTTCTATTCTAAACTTTAACTGAATCCCATGTTTCCAGAGCCAACAGCTTGCCACCACCCTTGATTAGTCCTTCAGTCATCTTTTCCTTTTCCTTGTCCTTTTCCTTGCCCTTTTACTTTTCCCTTTCCGTTTTTCTTCTCCTTCTCCATTTCACCGTTCCCAACCATACACTTCTCCAGCTGCACAGAATTTCACCAACTTATTTTGAATGAAAATTGTCAAGTTTTTCAAAACTCCTTCCCTTCCAAGACTTTTTCTTCTCCTTCTACAGGGCATGCAGGACCTTTATTCTGCAATATTTATTCTAAGCAGACAAACATCTCATCAGTTTCCTTCAAGCTTGTCTTTTAATCCTGCTGGCACTCCTTCACTCCCTCTTTAGTATCTCTATTTCTCAATTTCCTCAAGACTCTCCACCTGACAATATAAATGTCTTTTTAAAAATAAACCATCTTCGACTTCACTCTTCTCTTTACCAACCATCCCACCTGCCTTTTTGTCTGCAAAAGTATTCTGAAGTTCTTCCAATCAAGCTCAGTCTTAGGCCTGCTTTTTTTCTGACTTCTTTTCTTTGCCCTCCAGTAAAGACACATTTTCACCAAAGTCCCACACAGGTCATTCCTCCCAAAACCTAAAACTAACACTCTTTGTCACCCTCTCCAACCTACCTGCAAGACTCTTCTTGTAAAGCTGCTCTCTGTGGACTTTGACTCATCTATGTCTTGATTGTCCTCTATTCCCTCTAACCACACTGCAGTGTACCTTTCAAAGGATTTTCCTCATTGTTCCCTCCAGTTTTCCACAAAAAGTCTTCTACACCTGGGCTCTGTCTCTGTTTCTTTTCATGTTGTCTCCAGATAATTCATTTACAAATAATTATACAAATAATCAAATTCCAGATAATTTAATCTGCAAAATAAATAAATAAAGTACCTGCTCCATGTTTCAGCCATCTGCTTAAGAGTGGCACAGCCAGAGTAGTGTTCTTCATCTTTCCCTCTGACATTTTCACCTTTTCCTGTCACTATGGAAATACCACTGTCTTGCCTCTTCTCCAGCTGCTCAGGTCCATGGCTTTGGCACAGCCTTTAGCTGCATTCCCAGTTGATTCTTACTCCTCTTTTTACTTTACAGTTATAAGTTATACACTTTTATTCTCATTCATAACGTAAAACACTCCTCCAGGCTCTCACCATCTCCTATCCCAACTAACATCATCTACAAATTAGTCAAATATAACATTGCTACCTATTTTCATTCATAACATTACAGTGAAGAAAACTTTCCTAGCCTTTTGCTCTGAGCATGTGATTTCACTTTTCACAGCCTTCCCCCTCTTCATTCACACCAAACATCAGCTTCTTGTCTTCATTCTTCACGGCTTGTCTCCACAGTATTTATCATCTTTCATATACTAAAAGTGACAGTAACATTTAACACACATTCCCACAGCACACTTGGCAGGAGCAGGCATTCAGGGCCAAAAGCAGAGGAGAGGTGAGTTAACGTCCCTTGCATGAAGCTGGAGGGATGTGCACAAGTGCCAACACGGCTACTTAGCCTAACTTGATTGCTAAGGAAGGGAATTTACTCATCTGTAGCCTGGGGAGCAAAAAAAAGTTTCATTCATGCAAGATAAAGCAGGAATCAGACCCTCAGCAGGTGGTAGTGAATGATGAAGACAGAGTCCAGGAGCCAGAGGCAAAGTGCCACTGGGCTGATGTTGGCAGCTCTGTACAGCTAGCAGGCAAATTTTTTCCAAAGTCAGAGCTGAGTCAATGCCCACAACAGAAAGGGACTTGCAAAAAATATTCTCCAAAGCAGTTAGTATGTCAGCCTCCTAGTCTTTCTTTTGAACAGTCCTCCTAAAAATATTTGCAAAAGGCAGTCACCATGCATGAGGTGGCTGAAAGAAAAAGGCTCTGTACATCCCAACCCATTAGAGCCAAACTGTGCTGTGCATGCAGCCTGTCCACTCATTTGTCCCTCCTTTTTCAGATTAGTGCTCAGTTCTCCTTCCTGGACCTCAATCTCTGCTGCATATCTGGGGAGAATTTAAGGCCCAGTTTTCAGCGCACCTTCTCTTCATCCATGAGGATGAACATGAAGCTTTTGTACCAATATATGACAGCATTTTAGCCTTAAGCTACCTAATCTGTAGATACATGCAGATACAAAAATTGTGAGACCTAAATACTGTCATTTGACCTAGCATCAAATCTGAGTTGTTTTCCCATTCATGTACTCATTAAAAGCAAATTGTCTAGGCATTTGACTTAAAAAGCCTCATACTCAGAAACAGGCATTTTGTCCAAATGGGGACTGACGAAACCTTAAAGGTTTGCCCTGCTTCATTTGTGATAGAAGTGTTTTCTATCAAATTTGTTTCTTTCTACTGTATATAATTTTGCCAAATAATATACTGGACAAAAAATAGGATTGTCCTTGTGGTATCCAAAGGGCCGTGCCTTTCAAACCAAGGAGCCCACTCTGCTCCTGTAAGCCCTATGTCCAATCAGAAAGTCAAATCATCATGCTTATAAATACATATTTGTTAAAAGGGAGAAGAAAATTAACAAATCTCCCTGACTATGTCTTCACAGGAAGCTTACGCCCCTCTCCAGCTTCAAAACATGCCTTTAACAGGCTTGCATTCTGTAGAGAGAGCTCCCAGAAGCTGGGGTGCAGCCTGCAGCTCTGGCCAGCTGCGCCCACGAACAAAGCCGGGCTCCAGGCACCACAGCTCCTGCAGGCTGCATGAGACAAGACCCTGCCTCCCTGTTTCTCCCGAGTGATAAGTGAGACCGCCTGCAAACAGCAGGACTTCACGGCAGCTGAATCCCCTTCTGCAACAATATCACAGGCGCTCCTGTTTTCTAAGGTCTTGATGATTTGAAACACTGTTTTCAGTTCTCTCTTCTACTTTGCAGGATGACCAGGGAGATTTATCAGCAATTTAGTACAGAGAGAAAAAGGGCAGTGGACTGCCAACATTAGACAAGAACACATCCCCCACTAGCACCCTGCCTTCAGAAATAAAATGGAGAGCCTCCCTGCAAAGATCCCTACAGCAATTTAGTTGGAAGAAATATGCCTCCCTCAGGACTCTTCTTATGGCTGCCAGAGTTATGAGGGCCACACGCTGGCACGTCATCAGTATGGTGTGTTTAATTAGCACATACATGTTGTGTTGTGTTTCTTTTGAAATAGTACAAAACTACATGCATTGTGCAAACTCTCTGCATTAAAATGACAAAATAAATCACGTCTTCTTTCAGGCAGTAATTTGTAATGGTAACACATTGCGGAAAAAAAGGTCAAAAACAAGAAAGAGAAAAATAAATGGGAAATTCAAATAAAGAGATATTGAAGGAAGGGAAGGAGTTAATTGGAGTCTTCTTAGGGCACAAAAGATTGAAGGAAGACTTCAAGTCATTAACAGGGCTATCATTTCTGAAATGTAAAATAGCATTTGTGTTGCACAGCTCAATACCACTCTAGAAATCAATATTCTCCGAAATGTAGTAGAATTTAAGAAGGTCTTGTAATCATGGTCTTTTTGGTAGTGCCTCACCATGGGGTTCTTAGGCTGATAGTTTCTTATGGAGGGTTGACAACTTTTCTTCTTAACAACTAAGAAGGTTCTCTCAGGTCAATGGCAAAATAGGGCAAAGGAATATTTCCAGGTCCCAGGTTCATTAAAGCCTGAAATCTGTACAAAAGAGTTTTGCATAGCTTTCCTCCCATGAGGAGATCATGCTCAGATGGATCAGCAGAGATGTTCCTACTAGCCATACACCCAGTAAATGTGGTGATGCTACAGCATGAGGTCCTTAATTGGCCCTTCCTTCTTGGCTTGATAGAGCCTGAATTTATTTCCTTGAGGGCATGGTTCAAGGTCTGCTGATAATGCCTGCATTTCTCTGAGGAGTTTTAGCGGACAGCCAACTTATCACTGAGGGACTGATTGCGGTTTTATTTATCCCTTTATATTGGAACTTGCTTTTCATCTATTGTCTGCAGTTGCATACATGACCTCAGAGACCTTTTAAAATTAAGGACACCTTATTAATGTGAATGTGTGCTACTCATCTGTTTTTCCTGTTTGTGCAGTTCCTAGCAGAGTGGGGGTTTGTCTGTGACCGAGCTCCAGTTGCTATGGTAATACAAGTAATAAATAAATAGTAAAAATAATACACTGGAATAAAATATTATGAGTTTGTAAGCATGTCCTCTAGAACTGTAATAACTACGCTTCCTACAGTTTGGTGTTTATAAGCAACATTTCTGAGCAACTAAGGTAGCCCAAAACACTTGTTAACAATGTAATGTACATGCCTTGTACGTGCCAATATCATGCAACATGTCTTGTACATGCCTTAAAATTGTAATGTGGCTCTATCATGTAACGGTGCAGCTTTTTGGCAGTGCTGGTCATGACTTTGGTTCCCTGTTGCCAGAAGTGTGCCTGGGAGAAGATGTGTGTTTTTGTGTGTGGGCACGCGAGTGCATATGCCAGAACCAGGTATGTCCAAACTGGTAAGTTTGCATTTATGAAGCACAAGCAGCAACTTCATAGGCTTCTCTTTCTCTACAATACCATAACATGCCCACTCTCATTCAGATGGAAAACCAATTACACTTCTCTGACTTTGCAAAAAAATGTCACAAAATAGCTCTAACTTATATTTATGCGCCCTTTAAAGTATATTTTTATGTATAACAAGAATTAAGCTCATCTAGCCAAGATGAAACTTTGCAACATAGAGCTGTAGATCAAGAGTCATATTTGAAAGAACTGAAGAATTGATGCTTCCTGAATAATCTCAAAATTATTATATTTTCAATGTCTTTTTTTCTGAATGTGTATTAACATGCATTTCCATTGCAGATGATTTCTAGATACTTTCTAGGAATTGAAGCCATGCAGAAGAATATCTGGTTTTCCTCCTCTTTTGCAGGGAAAAAGTAACAAATATTGGTGAAATCTGAAGAGCCTGCAGATTTTTTATTGTAACAAAATTATGTTTACTGCTATAAGAATGATACTTTAAGTTCATACAGAGCTAAATTGCTATGTACATATGCATGTGTATTGATCACACAGAAACTGCTGCTAGGTGTATTCAGAAAGCAAGGAAGTATAAGCCTTCATTCTTGAACAGTGACAGATATAATATCTGGTCACTCCACTGGTCATTGAAATGTTTAAGTATATTTTTGCCTGTTGACACATTTCTAAAATAGATGCAAAATAAAACGTTAAAAACAGAAAGTATAAACATTACTGGTTTGCAAACAGAAAGGAAGGTTAAATCTACAGTGCTCAGATATAGTAAAAAGACCTGATGAAACTGTAAATATGTAAAAGAAGTTCATATTTCTAAAAATAAACCTTGAAAAATTAACTTGATAATACTAGGCATCTCCATTGCAATATATTTCACTACATAGGACTAAGGACCAGCAGTAACACAACCATATGGAAATTGAAGTTGCTTACTACTGCAAGTTTAAAAAAAAAAAATTACTTACTCTGAAATAGTTATTACTTACAGAAAGCCTTTCTGAAGAATTAAAGTACAGCAGTAACAATTTCTTTTATTTTTTTCATAGCAGGCCTCAGCAGGAAAAAATGGGAAATTAAAAAAAAAAAATTCCTACCTTTTTCCAAATCCTCTGGTTATAGAAGACACTCCTCCAACTCACATCCTCTTACAAGTAGAGAGTAATATGACTTGACAACATAATAAACATCCTTTGAAAGAAGACATTACATGGGAGAAAAGTAAACTTGCAGTTCAACCACAGCCAAAGCTACATCCTGCTCTTTTGAAGACAGCAGGTTACGAAAGATCACTCCAGCTTTCTCATGGGAAAACAAGTGGCCAAAGATGCAATGGGAGAGAGCAGTAGGATGTGACCCCCATTTCTCCAGCTCAGTACTTAATCACTGGCTTCTGCCTGATTCTGCATCCTCCAGGAGTGACATCCCTCCCAGGGATACCTAGCAGACAACACCCTGAACAGCAAGTAGGTGAGATAACATCTGGTTTGTGAATCCTGCCAAGCAGCCAAACATTTATTCAAGTCAGGACTTCAGGCAATCAAGTGGATGGATGCCTGCCCACAGAAAACTGAATATGTTACCAGGACAAAGAGATACACTTTTGAACATCAAACATCTGTACATCTGGGTGGGAGGTATATGAACCCAATGCTGTCTCAGGCACGAGGCCATCTCTTCCTCCTGGTATCTCCAGCCCTCAGTGTCAAACCCTAGGGTATATCTACCACCAACCTAAAAAGCAAATTTATCATGAGAAGCAGAATGATCCAGGAACATCCAGCCCCCGCTTTACCTCAGATTAAAGAGGCAAGCTGCTTGTTAACAGTAGTAATCTGATGCACACTTTTAATACCAACTCTTGTCCGAAACTAGGAGTCTTCTTATGTATTGCAAATCCAAAACTGAGGAAGAGAAATTAAGAAATAGGGTGTGGTAAAAGAGAAGCCTAATACTTCATCTCCATATCTTTATCCTCCAAAAGTGCAAAGACATTCAGTGTTGTTGGCTAGAGAGGCAAATTTTGAGACGTTAAGTAGTGGCAAGCTTAATGTTCAGGAACAAACCTATATCATTTATACCTATTAAGGCAAAAAATCAAGATAAAAATAGGTATATGAAATATTATTTGAAATATTATATGAAATACAGACTTCACAGTCTGTACAGAGTTAGAATAACCAGTACAAGTGGGTTCCTGAATTAGCTTTACAGATTCCGCAACCTGAATTGTAAGCTAAGTTGGGATATTCATCTTTCTGGCTGAGCAGAGCATGGTTTACCAAAAGGCCACCCACCCTCCCTCTCCACCTTTGGAAAAGGCATTGGGCCACCTCTGCAGCACTGATCTGCTGAGCATGTTTCCAGGTTTCTCTGTTGAGACTTCATTAAAGAGAATAGCATTTGTGTTCAATATCATTCAACAGAAATGTCAACATTAAAGCACTGTCTGCAAATGCTCATCCACTGCATTTGCAAGTGGCTTCCAGCCCCCTCCGGGCAGCAGAATGACAGAGAAGACCCACTGAGCTCCCCCCTCTCTTCTACTGACCATGAATGTTAAGGTGTGCAAAACTGAGGGTTTGTGAAAGGATATGTTGAACAGCTTTACTGGAAGGACAGATTTCCTTCACAGACTATTTCATATGCAGATCAAGGAGAGCAGAGGGCCTGGCTGCTGCAAGGCTGATGGAGGAGTGCAAGTAACTGTGGGCTCTGGGGAAAGGGACCTGATTTGGAGCTCACAGTCATGACTACCACAATTACATCTAGCAGAACTCAAACTCCTAATTCTCTCTTTTCACTGCTAAAACTCTTGAGAAAATGCTCCTTAAAAAACAAGCTGATGATTTTATGCTACCTTGGAAAGATAAAAGCCCAGCACCCAATATAACCTTGCTGTATTTTTCACTTTTTATTGATCTGATATGAATTCCATCCTTTTCCACCCAAGATGAAACACTCGTTATAGAATGACATCCACTGCGTGGTCAGCTTGGCTTTTCCCACGTGGTTGGTATAAGGTACTCAACAAAGTGATGGATCTGTTAACACAAGACAATTTGATATCAGAATGGACCCCAGCGCTGCAGCACAGCTCCTTGCCAAAGCAAACCATTACCTGAAGTTTTCCCTGACTATGTTGTCTGCGTGCTGGCACCAACAAATTTTGCTGATTGAGTCCTCTTTCCTGGAGGTATCTTCTTATTCTGCAGCACTACTTCCCTTTCTGAGCTACATGCAGAGCTCCTGCTGAATTCATGGAGTCCCACTTGCCTTCGTTCATGGTCATGAGAGACTCTGCTGTGGAACATGCCCTGTGGCAGCAGAGGTGGCATGTTGCGGAAGCATTACCAACATGGAATTATTTCTTGTCATGAGGGGAAGGACACAGTCTGTTATTTTCATCTTTATAAACCCATCTGGACATCTTCAGCTCACCAGATTTTTTTTCTGATTAAGGCAGCCAGACTCTAACAAACTCTTGCTGGCTTATGTCTTTCACTGTGATGCAGAGTATCTTAATTCCAAGTGGTCAGAGAAGAGCAGCAGCCTGCCCCTTTTGTATTCCTACAGCAGTGAGCCTGGGCTGATTTCTCTGCATGCAGAAAGTCACTGAAAGCCAGAGGGAATTTTGTACTTGAAAGGGTTTCAGCCATGAAATGCAGCAAGCACCAGCAGCACCTCTCTGTGAGCTTCAAAGGAATATGACATTCTTTGGGTATTCTCAATCTTGCCAGGTATTTTCGTGGTGCCTCTTTTTGCCTACATGGCTATACTATAGTCTCTGTACAATTGGGTGTGTATACATATGTGAAGAAGAGAACATTTCATAACAAAAATAATTCTAGTTTTTGACCAAGCTGGGAAAAGTCTCAGAATGGGTGAAAAATTATGTGATTTCTTTAATGTTTCAGTGTAATCACTACAACTGGCTACACAAGATGTAGAAACAGCTGAAGCTGGTATTCAAATATGTGGCTTTGTACTGAAGTATACTGCTAGATTTATTTGTGGTTTAGTTGCAAAAATTTACAAAGATTTCAAACTCGGTCTTTGGAGCTATATGGAAAGCATAACAAAGCTATCATACAGTGCTTTCTTATGGTGCTTGTTCTAAAGACATTGTTAGAGAAACAAGTCAGAATGCTCCTGATACATCAAAAGCTGTACTGGGTATAAACACAAAGTGACATAGGTTGTAAGTCATAGCAAAAAAATTTGAAAAGCCCTGAATTGTAAACCAGACAAGAAGAATGGACAGAAAATAATAATTCAGGTAAGATTTGTGGGGTTTTTAATGAGTTGTAACTTTTGCATAATCTCCAACACCTGACATATATCCTGCTAAGGAATATACAAGAAAAGATACTTTGACTGTAGATACTCAGAGATGTCTTCAGAGGGTGGTTATGCATGTAACAATGTAAGGTATCAAATTGCAAGAGTATATAATGCACAATTAAAACGGGATATGCATTGCTAAAACAAAGTTAAAAATAAAAATGGACATTAAAATGGAGACACTAAATCAATGGATGTCCAGATCTGTTAAACACTTGTATAAAGGTAGCTTATGAGTAGCAAGTGCTTCATTTACTGTTGTCCAGATGCTCATTTTGGCAGAGATGGTCCTTCCACATGCCCAAATTTGAAGACATTTCTTAAACTGTTGGTGACCATCAGAAACAAGCTGCTGGGCTATCCCTTGGCCCGGTCCATATGGATGCTTATAAGGTCTTGCCACTACAGCTGAGCAGAAAAGCAGTCAGTCCTTATTTCTCACAACTCAAAGTAGGAGAACAAAGGAGGAATGAAGTGGAGAAACAGAGTTCTTCCTCTTTGGTTCCTTCTCAAAGTCTCTGCACATAGATGCAGCAGAGCCTTTGGACACCCTCTGTTCCTGCCTCATACTCCAAACTTGTGCCTGCCTGGTCCCCATGCAGGTGCACAGGGAAGTTGTTCATTACCATTTAAAAAGACCTGTCATCTACCTGTAGAAGGGTAGTCTAACAAACTCCTGCTGGTTTTTGTCTTCACTGCGTATGCATCCTAATTCTGGGCAGAAGCATTTCACTGAGGAGTCAGAGGATGCATTATCCCTCTTTTATCAGTACACAACCCCAGTCATAATGTATGCCCACAGGAAGAAACGTTTTCCCATGCAGGGAATGACTCAGACTAGGTCAACGCAGCGATATAAGGAGAGTGGAGAAAAGTGAACACTAACTGCAGCTTATAAAAGGTGGCATTTATCCTAGCAGAGTGACAGCTGCTTAAACTCTGAAGTTACAAGGGAGTATTGTGATTTTCTAACTTTGAAACCCACCCTTTAGGAACCACTGATATAGAATATGAAAAGACTGCACATGCTGAAAAAGTCCTTTTTAATGAGACAGGGTCAGATTGTGATGAAGCTCACTCACATTGAGTGGCATTTTCCTTCTCTTTATGACCCCATTAACATTAACACTATCATTATCAGTAAAATAAAGCTGAATACAGTGCAAATGAAGTTGCACTCCTGTTGGGTACTGACAATTGATAATTAATGGATTTCAATAGATTCAATTAAATTCCAGGTTTGGGGTTTTTTTGAATGACCAGCTCTACAGGGAAGTAACAATAGTATGGAGTTCCCCTGGTAGGATTCCTATCATGGCCAGGTTATCTAATTGATTTTACGTCCCCATGCCATAGAAACTCCAGCTGTATTAGGGCTCAGTAGTGTGAGTTGCAGCAAATATCAGGCATGAAGTCGACACTCTGTTCGTAAGATTAAACAATGACTAAGCTTAAAAATAACATAAACAGTGGTATAATAAAGCTGTCATTACAGTACAACTAGAATAAAATGAAACTGTTATAAAAATTAACTACATTTTATTATAGCAAAGTGAAACGCAATCAGAAAACTGCTTCCTTTCTGTATAAATGTTCCCCCTGCCTGCATACAGTATGCTACACTAAGTCCTGGACTTAATCACCTCTTAGCTGTGTCATGACTGTTTCCTGATGCAAAACACAGCAATGCACAAAATCAGCTAGAGACACCAGAAATTATTAAACATGCATAGTCTTAGAGTCTGGCCAGTCTTCCTTAGTTTTTGTATATTCGTTGAGCCTGGGGAAAAAAAAAATAAAATCTATAGAAGCTGTACAAAAGCAGATTAATCATTTGATTTGTATCAGAGATGGGTTGTGCCTTGCAATATCTGTTGGGCTGTGCTGCGGAAAGGTGCCAGAAGAGCGAAGAGGAGCATGTGAAGCTCTAACCTACATTGCACAAAACCACATCCCAGGTCTGCCACAGAGGAGACAATCTCATAACCTGCTGGAAGCAGCCTGACTTCAGCTAATTTATGGAGAAAGTGCACCGGTCTTCCCTTGTTCTGGCCATGAGTGTGTTTTCAGAGATGCCTCTCAGCAGAGGAATGAGCTGGATTCCTCATAGGGCATGATGTGCCATAAACTGCATGACACCCTTGGTCTGGCAGGAAACTCATTGGCCCACAGAAAGTCTCGGAAGGAAAGAGAGAGGGCTGAAGAGAATGACTGTGTGTAGTTTTACATCAAACAAGTAGCAACAGAGGTTGTACTGGGTGGGCTGGCCTGAATTGGCCTTGCTCATCTTCATCTGGTGTTTTGCCTTGCAAGTGGGTAATACGGCTTTGCTCAGGCATCACTTGAATCACTTGACCAGACCTTAAGTTTTTCATTTATGCTTTTTAATCTCAGCACTCCTGAAACAGAGATGTCACAAGGTACTATTTGCAAGGTCATCAGCTAACCTGATTTTAAAAACTTGAATAGCTCATTAAACTAAACTCTTTACTATAGAAGACCAAAGAACCAAGGATACATTAAAAAACTAAGTAAGGAAAGAATAGAAATTGTGAAGAAAATGTCTCTTTTTTTAAGCAGTGAGAATGTTTGAGAAAAGCAGAGATGTAAAGGGAGAAACTTCGAGCCAGAAGATCCAAACTTCCCCTTGATTCTAAACTTAGCTCAGCCACTGGCCCACCGTGCAGATGACTCAGTGCACTTCCTTGAACTTAAATCATTCCTCTTACAAAACTTGTTAAAGAAAGACGTCAGTGTAAATTAGATGTTGTGTCTAAGTTTAGCTATGGCCAATACATAAATATCGGAACTTTAATGTGTTCTCATTTTTGTCTGCTTAAGAAATATGTGTAGGCACATGCACATATGCATATATATACATGGCAGGGGAGAGAAAGATTTCTTTGTGCTATTTTTATAATTTTATTTACATACATTGTTATTTTTCTGGTGACATAAGAGCTCACAACTGATTAAAAGTTTAACCATTTTCAGAGCAGACGGATTGCCACAACGCCCAAGCACTCTTCATTCTCTCAAACTGTCAGGAAAGTTTCAATCCCATCCAAGCAGTGGGAGCTGAAAGAGTACACATTCGGCATATAACATACATGATGGCTGATTTCTTGTGACACTAATCTTCACTCCTGAGGGAAAGGCAGTCATTTATTCATAACTCTACTACTCAAAAGTAACCATTCTCCTCACCATGGAGATAAATGTCAAAACAGAGACCAGCTATAGGCTGAGTCTAATCTAATCTGTCTAAAATAAATATATATTTAGATCTGTTGTCAAATCTTGAATGGCAAACCCTTTAGCCTGGGCAACTATTTCCTCAGTCTGCCCTCTCCATCTATAAATATGCATACCAAAATGGATATATGCTATCAGAGAAGCATATTAATCCTGCTAAAATGAACAGGATATGATGCTGACCAACCTTTCTGATGTGAGCATGGAGTCAGAAGACAAAGCACATAACTTCCAGAAATGTATAACAGAAGAGAAAAAAATGTATAAATTCTACTTAAATGTATCTTTCTTTCAACACCCACCTGAAATCAGCAGGCCCTTCACTCCCAAATGGCTGACCCAGTAAATGAGAAAAACAAGGTCCTACCTGGATGCCTGTGGAAGATGGCAAAGGAAATTCCCTTTCTCATAAAACTGTAAATTTTCAATGTCCCTCTCCTTTCTCCAGTTCACATTTTCACCTTGAGGATGTCTGCTGGGAGGTGTTTATTTATGCTACATCTTTTTCTATCCAGTTATACCTACGGATTTCCTCATATCCTCTTGAAAATCATTGTCACGATTTTCAAGATGGGCAAGAAGGTGGACCCCAGAAACTACAGTTTTATATTTCAACATAGCTTTTGATACTTTCTCACAGTATCATTCTGGACAAAATGTCCAGCACACAGCTGGATAACCATGTTCCACAAGGGGTGAGCAACTGACTCACAGGTCGGACACAAAGGGTTACAGTGAATGGGGTGACATCAGGCTGACATCCAGTCACTAGTGGGATTCTGCAGGGCTCCATCCTCACCCCAGTTCTGTTCAACATCTTCATTAATGACTTGGGCACAGGACTAGAAGGAATACTAAGTAAGTTTGCCAATGACACAAAAACCGAGAAAAGTTGCTGAATCCCTCAAGGGCAGAGAGTCTCTGCAGAGAGACTTTGACAAATTAGAGGGATCGGCAATCACCAATCAGGTGAATTTCAGCAAGGGAAAGTGCTGGATTCTGCACCTGAGGTGGGGCAACCTTTGATGAACATATAGACTGGGCTTAAGAACAACGCTGCAGAAAGGAACCTGGGGTCCTGGTCGATGACAAGCTGAATATAAGTCAGTAGTGTGTTCTGGCAGCCAGGAGGGCCAACAGTGTCCTGGGATGGTGTGGCAGTGGACTCATCTTACTTAGGATGGAAAAGGTCTTTTCAGAAATGGACTGGTGAAGGAGGTGAAGAAAACAGCACAAATGTTGTGAAAACTGAAGTTTTTAATGTTGTTTAAACATGTTTCAAAATGGCTTTTTGTAGTTTCTTGCCAACTTTCTGTTTCTTCTTCCCAAAATCCCCCTAGACAACAGTTATCTGTATGAAAGAATGTCCTTGGGAAGATAAAGAGAAGTCTTCTTATTGGTTTTATTAACCCTTTTCTATTGGTTCTTAACCCTTCCCTTCTATTGGTGAGTTTTGTGAACCTTCAGAGATTTTCTATTGGTCAGTTTTTAGATTCCCCTGAAAGTTATATAAGTTCCTAGCCAGACAATAAACTCTCTCTCGCTCGTCTCCTCTCCTGTGGTCTCTGTGTGGGTCCTTGCTGGGCTCCTGGCACCCTGAGGCAGGGGGGCAGGGGAGGGGGAGCACATTCCCCCCCAGGTTATGGGCTAAAATACCCTATCCTGGAGTCCTAAACTCCCAAATCACCGTCGCAGGGTGGATCAGCACTGCTAGCAGGTCAAAGGAGGTGACTGTCCTGCTCTACTCTGCCCTAGCGCAGCCTCACCTGGAGTGCCACGTGCAGCTTTGGGTACTACAAGATAAAAATTGTATTAATCTACTAAAGAGTGTCCAAAGGAGGGCCATGAGGATGGTGAAGGGTCTGGAGGCGACACCTTATGAGGAGTGGCTGAGGTCACTTGGTTTGTTCAGCCTGGAGAAGAGGAAATGGAGGGGAGATCTCCCTGTGGTCTTCAACATCCTCACGAGGGGAAAGAGAGGAGCAAGTACCAATCTCTTCACTCTTGTAACAGGACTCAAGAAAACATCATGAAGCTGAGTCAGGGGAGATTTAGGTTAGATATCAAGAAACCATTTCTCACCTGGAGGGTAGTTGACTATTGGAACAGGCTCTCCATGGAAGTGGTCATGGCACTAAGCCTGCCTGATTTCAAGAGGCATTTGGACAATGCTCTCAGGTACATGGTGTGGATTTTTTGAGTGTCCTGCACAGGGCCAGAAATTGGACTCTATGATCTTGATGGGTCCCTCCCAACTCAGTAAATTCTGTGATTCTATTATTCTATGACATCCTGGTATTGAGACACTGAAGGATATCACAGAAGAATTAGAAGTGACTGTCATTTTTCTGTCCCATTCCTCTATTTCATACTGCCAAAAATCTCCATGACATTCTTTTTGAAGTAGAATGCCTGAAACTGATCTCAGAGTCTGAAGAGATCTTCTCTCTCATAAATAAATTATGCTGTTTCAGAGATCAATATACCTATTTCTCCTAGATATTTCATTATTGAAGTATCAAACCAAACATTCTTGCATAAATGGTAAACATAGCTTGCCTTCACTGCTTTTAAAGTGGCATATTTCTGGTGCTCAAATATCCCTGTTCAAAGCTAAATTCCATTTTTACATTTGGATAAATCTTATCAAAAGCCAATTAACTAATTATTTCAAAAAATGCGTTAGGTTTAGCAGTTCAACCACATTACCTCTAATGCATCATGTACTACTTCTCTTCTCTGTGTATTCCAGGTAAGTAACTGAGACACGGTTTTAGCAAAAAGCACTTCCCGATGTCCCACACAGGTTTAGAATGAATGGTACCTCAGCTATGCCAGGATGGGATTGTCTCTAGGAACCCAAGAGCAAAAGAAGCAGATCTAGAGGCCTACTAAGAGTCACTTTGACTTAGTCTGTCCCAGGATTTGCACTTATAACTGGGTCAAATCCTTCTTTGGAATAATTATACAGATCTGCACTGCAACTGGATTGGGTCCATATATCACAGTGCACAAATACATATGCAGCATTGCTGGAATGTGTCTACACTTTCTAAAGGTGGCAGAAATGGGTGCCAGATGACAGCTGAGATAACAAAGCATGGTCATTGTACAAAAAAAAAAGGAACGATTCCCAGAGCAGAAGCTCAGCAAGGTAAAATATCGGGGCGGTGGGGGGGGGGG
>VYXB01002175.1:403159-434631 GCA_013397135.1 Pachyramphus minor | reverse complement strand
CCCACCCCCCCGCGCCCCCTCCGGGCTCCCAGGCCCGGCTGTGAGAGCGGCTGGCGGGGAAGGGCTGCCCGCTTGCTCCCCTTCGGCGGGCTTTGGGGGCTGGTGGGTTTTTTTTTGCTTTCCTTTGAGATGACTCTGAGACAGCAGGTGTAAACAAGGTTTCTTTTCTAGAAACCAGCGTGGCAGGGATCGTGTGGATAACGTCGGTTTGCAGGCTTGAACGCACAGGCAGTCTAAAGAATAGGAAAAAAACATTCCCGCTTTCTGAAGAGACCAGAGTCACAGGCAGTACATTTGAAAGCTGTATCTGTTTTCACTTTAGAAAAGCTACTTTCAGTGATTTTTTTATTTAAACAGCTGCATTTCCTCTCCTCCCTCCCAAGTGCCCCAGATCCTTACAGAAGGTAACAGGATGCCTGAAATAACAGGCATCAGCAGCACAGAGGTACAGATTCCCGTAAAACAAACCTGCAGCTACAGACCCCATGTAGCAACCCTGGTGGTACTGTGCGCGCAGGAGTGATGTCAGGATGGTTTGCAAAAAATACAGCTTCTAAGCTCTTCATGCTAAGTGAGTAACTCACACACAGTTCGTGTCAATAAAAGTTTCATAGCACCTCAGTCCACGTCACAAGGGCATGTGTGCAACGTGAACACGCATATGGCGTGACTGCAGTTCAGGCTGAGTAAGTGAAGGTTTAAATCAGGTCTCCACGTACAAGTAAATTTCTACATAATTCTGTCGTTTCAAGGCTGAGGGGGGTTTAAGGTTTATAATACTTGCCTCTAAGGCAAATTACTAAGGCAGCATCTGAAGAAAAGTGTTTGGTTTTTTTTACTGGTAGAATTGCCTTCATCTTTCTCCTACCAGCTTAAATTAGACCTTTTAATTTATCTAACTATTCTGTTTTAAATATCTGGTTTATTAACTAGAGCATTGTAATTCTGTAGATGTTTCTAGGGGAGCTTACATTCTCTGAGCCTTGTTAAGCCTGAGTGCAAGTGACTGCTGTAAACCCTACCACTATAGCTTTAGTTCAAAGGAATGTATTTCATCAGGTACCATGATGGGTATCTTTTTCACTCCTCAGAACCCCCCTTTTTAATATTTCTGCATATTTTATTAAAAATACTATGAGTAATCTATCAAACTGTCAGGAACTCTATTGGTCTATAAAACCAGATACCTCATGCACACCTGTTGGATGTCCAGCCATATTCGTATTTTCTCAGTAGATCCCACCTTAGCTGCATATTTTAAAAGGAACCTGGAAGATTGATATACCTGGGATACATAATTGTATCACGAAAGGGCACATGTATTTCTGCCAATATAGGAAAGGATGAATTCTTCTTTCTCAAAAGCAAGCAATCCTGCCAAACCAGCTGTCTCTCTCTCACACATGCACTGTGGGTTTATCATCTGTCTTATTATTATCTCTCCCCAGGCCTCCTTTCTTACTGAAATGTCTTGGGGAACCCATTGCTAACCAGTATGCCAAAGAGTACATGTCTGCATCAGCTTCAGAAACATAGTACCAGCTCTTATCTTTTCTTGGCTTTCCAGGCTCCTCCACCTCCCCAAGGGCTGAGTCCTGGGAAAGATGGACTTGTCAGAAGGGAGATTAACCTGTTCATGAAGTCTTCATCTCTACCTGTGGTCATCTGATACTGGCTAATTAGGCATTGCCTGGCAGCAGAACAGAAGTTATTAAAGCTCAAGCAGGGGAAGCAGGGCTTGGCGGACATTTCAGCACTTCCAGCTGAGACATGGCACCTGCAGCACAGACAGGAAAGCCCCACTTTCTTCAGGGAGGCTAGATGGCAGTCAACTCAGAGACAGAGATAGCTCAAGTATTTCATTCACAGATTTGTTTTTCTTACATTAAACCATTCCCTTTCATGATTTCTTTAAGTAAAAGCAGCAAAATATTTAGGCACACTGTAGAAAGCATACACATCTGTGTGCTTTCTCATGTCTGAAAGAACAAAGCTGTAATCCAGAGAAGCTTGCTCAGACAGGGATGTTCTGGGCAGGAGGTACAAACAGAAAAAATAGAGAGCAACAACCAGGGACAGTACTGGGATTACAACTCTCTCAAGAGGTGATAGAGGCAAGCCTCACCTGGTGGCCAGGAGCCTAGCCAGCCTCTTTGCAGGTGACCACCAACCATTAATAAAGTCTTTGCAAGAATCTTCCACATAATTCCTTGCTACCTTTTGTTTCCAAGCAAATGGTTAAAAAAAATCTCAAACATATGCACTCTGAAGAAAAGGACTGGGATGTTTTTTCTTTTCTTCTCTGAAGTGAGGAGGCAGGACAATTATTCCCAGGGCAGCAGCATAGGAGAACCATCAGTGCAGTCATTCTGCTCTTGCTGCTGCTTAGAGCTCACGGTGAGAGACAAGGCCAGTAGGTTTCCTGTGTCTTGCATGATTGCCCACACAGAAGCTCAGCGTTCGATCTTACATTGTGGGTGTCCTCCTCCCCTTGTTCAGTAAATTAAGGCACATGGCTATGACAACACAGAGGCAAAGGAAGAGTCATTCCCATCCAAACACACAGGCAAGAAACCCACTTTCTAAATGAATGAAACATCAAACAGTGAACTTGGTTCCACCAGGAGGTACCACCATGGTGTGTCTGTGACAGAAAATTTCCTTGGATGGTTAATAGATACATTTATAATCTCTCATCTTTCACTCAAATAAACTCATATTCTGCAAGAGAAGAAAAAAATTGTCCTTGCTGCTTTCCTACAGTGGTTCTTTGATCAATCATTTATATAAGAAAAGGGGAGAAATAAATTATGAAAGGCAAAGAGCAATCAAAAAAAAAATATTTCTTTTAAGATTTAATATGCCAAAGGCCTACTTGACACTAAAGCCAGAAACCTACAAAATGCCACTAAAGATCGTGCTTATCCACAGAGCAAAATAAAAGCCTTTAGCACTGGCAGCAAGGCTAGGTCTATTCCCACTCTCCTTTCCATTAGGTCCAGTGTTCAGGGGGAGGGTAAATCCTTAAACAGATTGAATAAAAAAGTTTCACAGAAAGCCAAGCTACAATAATTTATACTGGACAAATAACAGCCACAATATTTTTGTGTTCCAGATCGCTTTAGATGCAGCTGTAACCCAAGGAGAACAACAAGCAGTGATTTTGTACCCAAATGTGACAGAATTTTGGGTACGCCTTTAGAAACAGTGGGATTGCCATGTGCCTGTGTCCAGAAACAAAAATCCATCTGTAGTTCTGAGGTATTGCTAATGGCATAGCTAAAGTTATTCATAGTTTAGATTTACCAGAAATAGTTGGAACAAATTAATAATGAATTAGAACATTTCTTATCATTGCAGGGAGCGAGAGGGAATAAATAGAATCATCCATATTTTCTTATTACAAAACAGTGTGCAGCCTATTACCAAACACTAATTTAGTGTTGCTTGTGCTGGAAAACTGTTGAAGGGTCCCTGGCTCCTGACAGTGCAACTTAATTCAGTCTGACGGGAGCAAGGCTGCGCAGAAGCAGGCCAGGGCGGGCAGGTGAGGACCATCCCAACAGGGGTGAATCCCAGCCTGCTTGGAGCCGGGCGCCACTCAATAATTCCAATTAACCACGCTAAAGATGACAGAGACGGGTCATGCAGAGCCCAGTAAATATCAATCAGAACTGCATATTGTGATGAGGGAATAACGAAGTCTTTCTCATTAAGAAAAAGAGAAAAGACATTTGGTTAGCTGTGGAAGCCTGTCCTTGCTGGCTTATGCACCCTACAGAGCAGTGTCTGCTTTGTGGGACTGCAGTCCATGCTGGCCACAGCCAAAATTACCCTTAACTTGGGAGCCCTTCGTGTGGCTTAGCTCCCCATTTTGTGTGTGGTGAGCAACAGGGAGTGCTCCCGCACCCCTTTGCAGCATAGGGCCTGTGCTCCACCAGATGCACAGCTCCAGAAACACAAACGGTGTGGGGTGAGACTGGGGAGCTGGGTTTGCTGACCTCTGCCACGAGTTGACTGGACAGCAGACACTGGGGCCACCATACAGACACTGGGGCCAGGAACCAGTACGTAATTTTTGGCTGCTCTCATAACTGGGACATTTGCACAGCACTTGTCCCCAGAGAGCCCCCGTTTTGGATTTCTCATCGGCAGCCCACATCTGCAGCCATCTCTTTGTCTGTGTGAGACCAGGGGCCATTTTATCCCCCAGTTACCTTCAACTGCCAGTGTCTGGGCTTCCTGAAACATGCCATAATCAAGCAGCACGAAATGAATATCTGACTACATACATTACCCACTGGGGGATGTTTAAGGGCAAAAGCCTGTAATTATAAGGCAGCATCCCTATTTTAAAACATATTTTAAAATTGATTTAATTTCTATTAAGTACTTGGGGCTACTTAGCCTAAAGAAAAATGGGTGGTTCTTAGTTTTTTTATACTTAAAGATAGAACAAAGAATTTCTTGTGTGTGGCCTTGTGGTCCGATCCATCTCTATGCTCTAATAAAATGCATTTCTGTAACAGCTGAGGCAATTAATCACTTAAACAGAATTGGATTACAATCTCCATTACTAGAAAATCTTTAAAGTCAGGGTAGCTATCTTTCTAAAAGATCTCAAGCTATTGAGCCGTTCTTTGCCCTGCTTTATGCAAAGGTCAGACTGGATGTTCGTAATGGCCTCTTCTAATGTCAAAAATCGGTCTCTGACCCTTGTAATATCACAGGAAAGACTCTCACTGATTTCAGACAGAACTGCACTGAATCTATTGACCCTTCTCATTAGGAATGAAGATTGTCTGCAGAAACTCCTATGTGATTTTGTAACTCCAGGTACATGCTTATTGGGCTCATTATGTAAATACTGCTGCCTTTGGTCGCTTTTGAATTTCATAGGAGTTTGCCAAGGACAGCATAACTAGAAGTTGCTAGGACATTGCAAGACTGAACCTGCTCTTTTGACCCCCAAATCTGTGTTCAGTCTCCAGAGGTAACTGTATATGTCAACAGTAACAACAGAATTATGAAGTAGGATACGCTACAGATATGTTTAAAAGCATGAAACTTTAATGTGGTATTTTTCACTGTAGTGAAAATCCCTTTCCTGGGGATTTCTTGCTACCAAGTGCAAGTATATAATTGACTTTGATATGTATCTTCAGAAAAGAAAGAAGTTAATTGCATATAATTTGGGGTCATTCTCTGACATGTTTTGCTTTACAGCAAACCCAATTTTCTTCTTAGTCTCAGTAAGACTTGAGATCGTTCTAAAATGTATTATATTGGTTTTAACTGTCTGAAAAGGATGTTTTACCATTGCATAAATAACTTCAGTTAGCTTCTCTGATTAAATATCTGAAAGTGACATGAATTTGCTCTAAAACACAGTAGACAATAAATATGAACAAGGAATTGCAGAAATAACATTATCTTACCATCTAATGCTAACTCTTATAGGTGTTTTGGCTTTTGGTTTTGGTTCTGGTTTGATTTTATTTTAGTAAGGACTGCACAGGGAAATACCTTTATATGTTTCACATATCTCTCTGGGAAAAAAAATATTAATCACATTCAAAGCAAGCCATTGTCAAGAACATTACTTATTCAAACATCTCCTTTGTGGAAAGTAAATAACTGGTTTTAGTACATCTCCTGATCTTATCTCTTCAGATCACTTCTACCAGTTCTGTTCTGAGCCAGGGATTGCTTCTGATGTATTGTTCATTTCCACATAGGCTCTCTTTCTTTCCTCCCATTCCCAATGCAGAATATTTTTGTTTCATTATCCCAGAGGTACAAAAGGTAACCTTGGTTACTACAAGGTAAATACTGGAATAGGGGTATAACATTCTATTTATAGAAGGGGAAAATATTTGTTCAGTAATGAGAAAATTGTCCTAAAACCCCCATGTCATAGATTTAGGGGAAAAAAAATTTATTTTAGATTAAGGGCTAGCTACATTTGTTCTGCTGCTGATATGCCCATATTTAATGTGGGTTCTTCATATTTATAAAATAGGCTAATATTATGTAATAATTTCCATCAGAAAGTGTTACTGCTAACCTCACAATGCTTTTATAAGGTGTACATTTATTAATGTATTACATTTATTTTATCCAATAAACTATGAAATACAGCAAACTCAGTGACTTCCTTCGGAACACATAGCCAAAAATGAGGAATAGTTCCAAAATAAATGCCTGACCTCATTCATGTCAAAGGCAAAGATCCTAAAGACTTTAGTGGGGTCAGATGATCACTTTCGGTAATCTGACTCCAATATTTTTGCCAGTGGTGGAGGTTTACCACTCAGAAGTAATACCTCCCAGGCCTCCAAACTCTCAGTGCCATTAATCTACAAAGTAACTTATCTGCTGATGACTTCTGTCATGGATTCTTGGGAGTCTAACATTTAGCCTCTGCAAAGAGTGGTTTTAGTTGAAGAAATTCCTGTCGCCCCCTGCAAACTAGTAGTCATTATGTGATGGCCTCCACCAGTGCATGTGGAAATCAGCAACACTTAAATGGCAAACATCTCCAAAAAAAAGAAAATGTACAGTCATTGACATGAAACACTAGTGAATTCGTGTAGTTGTTGCTAGTTTGAAGATGATTAATAACCTTGAACTAAACTAAGAAGAATTTAAACCACATTACTCATCCTCAGAGAACAAGGTAATCAAAGGAGACTTTGCGACTGAGCAAAAGTCGTCCTTCAAAAGAAATATTTCCCCATCTTCCAGTGTTGATTAGCAAACAATACTGCTAGTCATTACCCTCAGTAGAGTTGGTGTCCTTCCTCGATTTTCGTGGGGGAAGAAGAGATAAGGAGAGCTGAATCACGAGTTTTCCTCATATTTTTTCCTAATGAACAATAGTGCACACAGCTGTTCTGGAACACAGCGACAGGTAATGTCAGCACAGTCATTGGAGTGCGTTAGAATGATGACAAAAGTTCCTGAGCATCGAACCACAGAGAGAAAGCATAAACTTGCTATTAGGATGTGAAGAAAAGTATAATGTCCAATGATTCCTCTTGTCTTCCAAGTCTGCATTTAGTATAAGCAGCTAAACCTATAGTAAATACTTTTTCAGGATCATTCCTCCCCATTTCTATAGATGCCACAGGATGGGAGACAAACCATCCAGAATGCATGATTCATGGTTATAAAATTTAGGAATTTAACTGGGAACAGTACTGCAAAACATCAAATGCTGGAGGTAATTTGTGCTTTGCTACATTAGTAAAAAAATTAAATGAGCCCACAGGAAAAGGGAAGCTCATCTTGAAGAAGAAAATAGCTTCTCTGTTCCAGTTAAGTAATATAAAACTGAAAGGTCATAGACATATTGAACTCGAATTTTTTTAACTAGTAAGAAATGGAGAAAAGGTGAAGGGGAGGTGGGTTTCTGCTTTCAGATGTTTTTTTGGAAGGAGCAAAGTCAATTGAAGTCAGGTACAGCTCTTTAATTCCATGGATATCTGTGAGCAAAGATCAGAATGAAGCACACACAGTTGCTTTAGATTGCAGCTACTGCCTTACTTTTGCTGAGCACTGCATACCTGCAACTCCCAGTGAACTATTACATGTCACTAATATTCTTAAATGGCCTGGAGTCCTCTTTAGAAATGCGGAGAGTTTTAAATATGTAAATACAACGAACAGGAGTGTTGAATGTTTGCCTTCCTTGAGACTGGGCTGTTAATGAGACCTGCATAGTACCAGCTGTAGGAACTGTTTATTTCACGGCATTTTACACCTTCAGATTATCTTCCTGGTGAAACGTTAAGGCAGGGGTAAAACAAAAACTTTCTAGGGGTAACACCTTCACACTGCTTTTCCAAGAGGACCAGAAAAGCTGTACTTCTGATAGAAATTCCTAATCACTGTTTGCACAAAGCACCTGGAAGTAAGTTATAAGGAAAACCTTGTCTGTCAATGAAGCAGTATTGCGCAGCGAAGTTCATGTAAACACGTTTCGAAGAAGACCCATGATGCACTTTTTAATAACTCAACACCAGATTCTCTTTGTTTCACATCCTCGTCACTCAGTTTTTCTTTGGCAAAAGCTACAGCAGTACAAGATGTATCCACCCATCCTGTCCTGTTCTATCCTGTTGTGTCCAGCCTCAGACAGACATAAATGTCACAGATGCATCATATACAACAGAGGTGTCATGGGTATACGAAGGAGGGGTTTATCTGCAAGAGAAAAACCCAATTTTATTCCCAGCATAGCATCACCAAGCTGTTGATGCAGAAGACTGTGGCAACCCCCTGTGTAAATGATTTTTTAATTTTGCTGGCTGTTAGATGTGTTACGGATTAGGCTGAGAGCAGCAAGACTAGAAGGGCTGAATTGGGAACATCTGTTGCTTGTTTGATCTCTCACACCCATGTGATATAAGACCTGTTGCTGCCACATCAGTGCTGTGGGCATGGGCAAGTTCCTCCTACTAGCTGCTGGGGTTCTGGCTAACTTAGTGAAGGTCTTGACATTTTATATGTTTGCAAGGCATCTTCAGATGCCACTGACCTTGTAAGACAAAAAGTGATGGCACTCCTGTGGGGATCTGAAAGACAACAGGAAGAGAGGATTTGTGCAGGAGTAGGCGTATGCCCAGGCTGGTTTTTACTTAGCCAGACTCAGAAATAGCAGTCTCAAGGACGCAGCAGCCCTGGCTTTTGCACACAACAATCCTTAGAGCCTATCCCATAAACAGCTCTGCAGATTGGGGAAGATCAGCACACAGTGGGAGTACGCGGCCAGATGCTACTCGACGGCAGACATTTGGCGGAGGAAGAGCAAACCCGCCGTGCCACCTTGTGGTTGTCACAGGGGGATGTCACCCCTCCCGCTCCAAGCCACGCTCTTACAACAAAAGCACTTTTACCTCCTGCAAGCTGTGGGGACGTCAATCTATCACTTTCGGGCGGGTGGGAGCCCTCACCCCGAGTATCTTCTATAGGCACATGGACGGGCCTTAGTCATTCTGAGGTGCACGGGGAAGCAGCAAATAGTCTCCAAGGTGAGTGGGGACAGGCACGAGTGCCGATCCCGCTGGCTTTCCCTGCGAGCCCCATGGAAAATAACCTCCCAATTTGGGCACACGATGTTCTAAGTGAGCTCCATGACTGGCCATGGTGAGAAAAACATTTTCTTGTTCTCTCCCAGTGCATTATGAAAACCCACTAAAAGGTGCTTTTCACACCACAAAACCTTTTAAAAGGATTCTGTCAACACAAAAGCAACATTGACAGCAGTTGCCTTTAAAAGTACTTCAAACTCTGAAATATGCTTCTTAATTTTTTTATTTTTTTTTTAACTTTCCAGACTTGGTCTCCTACCAGGCTTCAGAGAAATGGGTTTTGTAATTGCAGGAGTAAGAAAATGCATTGTGAGATTAATGCACATAAGAGTTATTAAAACAATTTATAAACATATTCTTCACAGAATGGATATTCAAATACATGGATTTTTGCCTCAGTAATAAAATAAAATTGCTGCAGGAAAAATTTGCCAGAGGTATTGAGAGACGTATGAATCCCATTAGCATGTGGTGCCTATGTCCCCAAATGGTCAATATTTTCTGCTTTATGTTCCTTCTCTCCTCCTTTACTCTTCATCCATTTGTATCAGTGTCCTGGCACTGGATGATAGGATGCACAAGGCTGATTTTTCTAACACGGATTTTCCTCTGCTTTTGATGATATTAAGAGGCAAGTTGCCACACAGAAAGCAACATGCCCATCTCATATACTTCAAATACATTGCTGTCCCTGGGAAAACATATGGATGGGTCACCACTTTCATCCTTTCATTTCTCAGCAATTAAATAAGTAATTTTTCTTAAAAAGGGGTGAGCACTCAGAGTTTTGTCTCCTGCAGCTTCTCTCTCGGTTCTCATTCTGATCATCTCATTATTGTAAAACTTTTGTAAATGCTTCCTATAGAGCAATTTCAGCATAGGAATTTGCAAGTCAAAACAGTCAATTAGGTTATACATTACAAGTCTTCCATATTTTGGAGACTACTTACAGCTCTGGCCCCTGCAGCATGCTGTTAAGGAACAAAAAGGTAGAAAATCTTAATGCTGGCACTGCTGAGAAGGAATCATGTGTTACAGTCACTTTTTGTACTGAGAACAGGAAGTATTGCAGTAGGAAGAGCACACCATTTTGGAATAGTACCAACCGCCAGCTTATTTTTTGTTTAAAAAGGTTTTTATTTGTTCATTCAATAGGAAGCATCAGAGACGCTAATAGCTAAAAATTAATTACCCTGCACCAAAATATCCTTCTTCCAGAAATAATCATGCAAGTGCTAAAACCACCAGTTATCTGTTCCTTTGCAAAGAGTTCTTAATCTCTAACAAGAGGGCAGTCCACAGCTTTCATCAATGTCTTGGCCATCAGAGAGTAGCCAGCCTGCTTGGACAGATAGTAAAAATGAAATTTCAGATGTTCAAAACCAATTCAGCCCCTAAAGACTCTGGAGCTCAGGTTGACAGCCAACCCTGACACCTGCCAGTAACAGTTACATTGCCATGTTATGCAGTAACAGATCCCGAAAGGACGTTATGTTTTGACCTTATGTCAGGAACTCAAAGGCAATCATGAGAAGCTATCCTTCTGTAAGGATGGTTTATAGTTATACAAAATGCAAAATGCATAATACAAAATTCAACTCTGGCGATCTCTTGGTTGGTTGGTTTTTTTTTTCTTTTTTTAGGATTAAGACAATGTGTCCAAAGAATAATCAAACCCCACCTCATCTACATGCAATACTGAAGATCTATACAAAGACTGCAATGTACTAACCTTTGAATACTATAAAAGATCCATATGGAACATTCTGCATCTGAGGAACACTAATTCTGTAGCATGTGGAAAAGTCTAAAAGAAGGAGATGACTAAACTGGCCTTGTTAATCACTAGAAAGAGAAACAAATTGGAAAATATCGACCTTCCAGGCCTCACCCCATGCAGCAACCCGGAAAAGAAAACCTATTGGCACCAGCAATCAAACTTGCCTGAATTATCTTCCTGGGGGGTTGATTAGACTGTCCTAAATATGGGCGAGTGCTTGAGGTCCAAAATTCTTTACACTGTAGTTATTCCTCAAGAATCCAAACACAATTAGAAAAGCAGACGCATACAATGGTGCCAGTATATAGTATAGCATTACAGTAACAACAGTTCAGAATTGCCAATCAGGAGGGGTAGCAAAACAAGGATACCAGCATGATGACTGTGGACTTCATGATTTTCAATGCACCTTTTACAAAAGGAGCAGGAAAGTAGTTCACAAAACAAGAAAATGCAGTAGTAGCACATCTGTTTCTCCCAAACAGACAATTTTTGTAGTTATTTCAAGTGGGGAAAAAAAAACAAACTCAGAGAATCACAGACTTGCTGAAGTTGGAAAAGAACACAAAGATTATCTAGTCCAACTGTCAACCCAGCACTGTCAAGTCCACTTCCCCAGGCAGACTATTCCAATGTCTAATTGTCTTTTTAGTGAATTTGTTTTCCTAATAGCCAATCTAAACCTCCCTTGGCATAACTTGAGGCCATTTTCTCTTACTCTGGTGCTTGTTACTTGGGACAAGTGACTAAACCCCACCTGGCTACAACCTCCTTTCAGGTAGTTATAGAGAGTTATAAGGTCCCCCTGAGCCTCCTTTTCTCCAGGCTAAACAACCCCATCTCCCTCAGGCACTCCTCATATCACTTACTTACTAGATCCTTCACCAGCTTCGTTGCCCTTCTCTGGAGACTCTCCAGCACCTCAATGTCTGTCGTGCAGCCTCACTGGGGCCAAGTACAGGGGGAGAATCATGCTCTAGTCCTCCTGGCCACACTATTCCTGATACAAACCAGGATGCCATTGGCCTTGGCCACCTGGGCACAGGTGTGGCCTCACAGCCTCATGTTCAGCTGGCTGTCAACCATCACCCCAGGGCCTTTTCCAGCAGGCAACTTTCCAGCCATTCTGCCTCAAGTCTCCAGCACTCCATGTGGTTGTTGTGACCCAAGTGCAGGACGCAGCATTTCGCCTTGTTGAGTCTCATGCAATTGGCCTCAGGTACCATTCTCCAGAACTCATTCTCTCCTAATATATTTTTTAAGAAAAAGTTCTAGTTTTATCTTGAACACATGATTTGATCGAAGGATGCTTGAAAAATTCTGAAACCAGCAAAAGCCTTTAAGCATTCTATGAAAGTGGTGGCTTTGTTTCATTCACATTTCTAACTTACATTAAACCAAAAAAACCCCAGAAAATATCCTTTCAATATTAGTTTATTACACTGACAGAGAGTTCCTCAATGTTCTCCTCACATTTTTATTCCTACTATGGTCAAGTCACAATGTGCTGGCTAGAACAGGCAGTGTATTATGTCAGGCACTGTATGCACCTGTTAGAAAGAGTTCTCATATGAAGGCTTTACAATCGGAACAGAGAGGACAGGCATGAATGAGAAATTCTAAGCACAAGAGAGATTGCTTCCCTGTGATTACACAGGGAAATTGGTCTCAAAGTGGGAGATAAACTCCACATCTCTAAATCTGCTGTCCTGTCTCTTCCAGCACACTGCTTTGCGGTACACAACTGGTTTTTTCTCTCCTATATTGTTATGGTTTGGAGGATTAATAAGGCTTGGTCTCCATGTCAGACTCCAGCTAAAGATCACAGGGAACATGTTTTGTTAAATGCAAGTCTCTGGTCAAATTTGTGCCTGCCAGGTAACCCTCAATGTTACTGTGCTGATAACTACTTCTCTTGTGGTGTTCACACTTGAAACAGAGGTGAAATTGTATGGATATATTTTGCCTTCAACTTTGATAAGCAAGTATTCCTGCTGCTTGCACTCCTGCAGGGAATTCACATTCAGCACTGTAATTTCCAATTCTTCAGCCTATCAAGTATTCTTGACTTTTTATTTCATAGGAGACAGAAGAACATGAAGTGATTTTTTTACCTGCAAGCTTGTAAATGCTCTCAGAGGCCTTAGGAGGAAACAATATAAAGCCATGTAAGAAAAAAACAGTAAAATTCACATAAAAATAGCAAACATCCTTATTTTTATAACTGTAGTGGAGGTCAGCCAGTATTAAAGATTACACGTTCTTATCCATATTTCAATTTATATGCTAATTGTGCGCACTTGTTTATTACAAGGTCTGGGTTAAATATCCTTATGTAACAATCTGTTGAACCTTCTTCTCAATCTCATAACTTTAGTTGGAAATTGTTCTCATGAAAGTTTGCTTAAAGTGCTTTAAAGATGGAAGAAGTACATACTTACACATTTTATTGGATTCATGTTATTATTATAAGCATAAGGGAGCCCCTGGTGGTCTAGTGGTTAAGGATACGGCACTGTAACTGCCGAGGCCCGGGTTCGATTCCCGGTCGGGGAAACTCCCTGGGCAGGCGGAGCCCGTTATCCCTGTAAGGCAATCCACCTACGTCCTGAGGACCTCGCTGCCACTGTCCAAGCTCGCTTGGCCCCGGCAGATGAACCTTAGGGTTAAAGGGTGGGCTCAGTTCTGCGCGCACTGTGTCCCACCTAAAATAAATCCAATGCCCAGGCTGGAAGGTGTACAAACACCTTCCCCAGATCTTTGTTCGCGAAGTCTGGCCATTATATTATAAGCATAAGCCTGAAGTGAACATTTCTTCTATTGAAAGGAATCTGAATTAGGAATTTTTTTAGAAGTAGATGTTTTACTTCACTTCTGCTGAAAGCTTCAGCCCTGAGGTGATGAAGTCACCCTGAACGCCACATGGAGAGAATGCCATTCAGTAAGCAGTGATTTTCTAGGTGGAAAGATCAAGAAAGTAATTTGTGGCCTTTTACATCTTTAATGCAGGACACAGTTTAGTCATTTTGGACAGAGATAGATTAGATGTGACTGTGTGAGTAACCTGAAGGCAATTCATTAATTAGGGAAAACATGCAGCTCCATGTGGGTAAAATTAGGGAGGAAACACCTTTGCAGATGCATGAATGACAGTATCAACAATTCTTTCTCAGTTCTCTGGTTTATATTGTCCTAAAAGCTTGATATTATTCTGCAAATTGACAATTTCTTTTTGGAGATTCTAGAGGTGCCTAGTTAAGTACAGATAGACTGAACTCCGTTCAGATGAAATCTTAATTCAAATTTCTTTGATTCAGCTCCTCATGGTTCATTTCAGATCTGCAGTGTATGGTGTTTAAATGACATATGGAACTAGGTTTGGGAGCCAAATGGCTGAATGATGGTAAACAAAATAAACCATAGGACTCAGCAGTGAGAGAGATCATGAAATGAGATAACTCTTATGGAGCTGTAAACATCTGGTGCAGTCTTTCAATTTGCAAATTTCTGATGAATAAGAATGCATACTATAGTTCTACTTAACTAATATTGCCAAAATAATTAACATCATTATACTTGTCACCATTTCCTTGTTCTCCTGAGAAGATCATTGTTTAAAGACTACAGATTAGGGCAGTTTGAAATCAGATGTCCTTAAGTATGATCAAAGAGGAGGAAGGATTGACAGTGCAGAATATTCTCATTTAAAAGGAGAAAAATATCCTATACACTGTACTTCAAAGATCAGACATATCACTTTCATTTGCCCTTGATTTCATTACTGACAGAAGATATTGAGAGAGGAAAAAACAGTTAAGGAAGTAGAATTGACACAAGAAATGAGCATTCAATACTTTCCTCCACATGCTTTATAAATTCAGAGTTCCCAGCTCTCACACTTAGACCACCTGGACTCTGCTTTGAGATTCTAAAGTAATAAAAAGAAAATATTTTAATTTGCTGAATTTTATATTCATAGTTCATTTCCTGAAATTTTAGCCAAAGCGTATGAATTAAAAAGAACACAGCAAAGTCCTTAGACATCAGGTGCAGTAAGTGAAGTAGGCAAAGAAAGTGGACTATTGTTCCCTAGAGTGATCACAGGTACCTCTAGCTGAGATGCTTCTTCAACCCTGCACTAGCTTAATTTTCAATTCCCATTCCTACCCCACCAAAAACATTTGCAATGCAGATGGATGATGAAATTTAGAAAGTCAAATAGTGGGATTAGTGAGAGAAGGAGTCACAAGGGGGAGGGGGAGGTGTTTTACAGGTCAGTCTCAGGTGTGTTTCCTGTGTTGGAGTTTACACAATAGACTCATTTGCCATGTCTGGAGTTTACACAATAGACTCATTTGCCATGTCTGGTGAAAGGTTAGTGTTACTAACTTCTGTATCAGAAATTAGTCAGATGTCATACAGGCTGACTGTCAGAGCTTCAGGTGATTTCCATAGATGGCAACAGATTTTTTTTAACAGAATCCAAGACAATGTTTAATAACATTGTAAGTCAACTTTTGTTCAGGACTCTACATTGTACTTCAGGAGCCTGATGTCAAAGAAAAGATGTGCATGAATAGACTCTCACAAATACCCATGTCCCACTTGGGCATCCAAAGAAGTGTTCACACACTTGGAATTGGGTGCCAGGTTTATTTGAAAATCTACACTAAAGTACTGCCAAGGTGAGTTTTAAAGGGCTTGAAAATCATTATCCTTTTGCAGGTGGGCGCTGAATCCTTTTGATAATCTGCCTTTTAGTAAGTAATCAAAAACCAATATGTTCAATGGCATACAGAAGAAACAGTATATCAGAAAAGGTAAATAATAACACATTATTAGAGAAATAATTTGACATGGGTATGCTCTGAAAGCACCTGTGACTCTCTTAAGCATCTGAAATGTCAGGTGTTAGCAGTCTTATTTTTTTGGTTCAATTTTATATTCAATTAATAAATAAAAGACAACCACCATAGCAGTGTCAGTTAATATTGTAATGGAAGCCTCATATAAAAAAAGATGTAATGAACCATAAAACAGAAATACCTAAAAAGAAATGAGACATTATTAACAAATGACTTCTGTATGTGTCTGATGAAAAAGGGCACAAGAAAATTATTTAAGTAAGTTGTGCACATACTTACAGGAAACCAGATGCTTACAGACTTTATGATATAAAACCAAGTATAAAATCTTTCAGTTACAATAGTGGCTTTGGTAACAGATCGAACGGGCCTCAAGTTAGCAGTTTTGAACATGTCGGAGTGATAAATAAAATCCTTGGCAGAATGTAAAACTGTGATAACTTAAAAGAGGAATTCCCCGAGGAAATCTGAGAGACAGAACAGATGTTACACTTTTCAGATAAAATATATTCAGCAAATCCATGTATCCACTGTTATTTAATTGAAGAGTTGTCCATCCTACATTTTCACAAGGTGAAGAAGACACTTGTTTACTGACGGAAGAGAGTTAACAGTTACTTCTTCTTTTTCAATAAATATTTCATTATATAACTACAAAGAGCGACAAATGAAACCTCCAAACACAAGCTAATAGGTCCAAAGCTTAATGGTTCTTTACAAAGTAAAGGACACATGACAGTTCTTTCCCACATTTGCGTAAAATGATTAAGCACCACTGTTCCGGGAAAAAAAAAAATCTTATTCTGGTAAATTACTTTTGCGACATCAGGAAAAAATAGACTTCTTTGTAGACATATAATAGTCTCTAATGGTAAGATATTTATTTTAAAGTAAAGTAAACAAGAAGTTTGGAGTTTAGACAATTCACAGTTCATTTCAACTAACAAAGCCAGAGATGAGAGCAACAAATTGTCATTGTCAGCTGACAGTATACCATGTCTCACCTTGATGTGTGACTCTGGAAATTTAAGAATCAGGTTTTAAGGGAGGCTCTGCTTTCACCTAGGGGGCTGCATCCCCGTAGTCATGAGTGAATTTCTTCAGCTGACATCTTATAAGGGAACAAAGGACTGGGATTCACACCCACAGCAGTGGGCAGGAAGAGCTGTGGCTCTGCTCTTGGCAGCTCTGATGCATGTTTTTAACATTTTTGGTTTCCACCAGAGGGGAGAATTCAGTTATTTAGTTTCACTTGTTCAGTCTCATTTAGCCAAATATTGAACCAAATATGTTATGAGTTGCCCAAACCTCATTTTGGCCAAAGAAACAGATAAACCTCTGGGTTTGGTTTGAAGACATTTGGGAACATGCAACTTGCCTCCTTGCCATGGCTTGTCCTAAAGGTCCTAACAAAACCTTGAAGGAAATCTGACACAACATAAAACTTATCCAGGCAGTAGAGGAAAATATGATGGGATTCATTCCCTACTACCTGAAGAACTCCTCATTTGACATTAGTTTCAGCATTTTCTCATGCAAAGATGTGGGGAGGTGACAACATCTGAGTAGCACAGGGACAATTTAAAGACAAAAGTGAGTGTCATGCCTTCAGGCATGTGTAGGACGTGCTGCTGAGCCACTTACAACCGCTGTTCCAGCATTTTGCATGCTACTGAAACATGACCCATTTCAGAAAAAATATGGTTATAAAGATATTTTATCAGCATGGCTTTTTTCAGCTTTAAATATCTTGTGACACTTAGAGCTTTTGAACAAGCACCCCTCGTGTTTTTAGAAGTTGGACTGATTCACTGATAACTCTGCACTGAGGGGTACAATGTTTCTTCTCTATGGAAATCAAGATCTCTGCCTCTCAAAACAGATAAAAAGTGTACACTAGCCATGGCACTTGTGCCAAAGGATCTTATCAAACTCGTTAATCTCAAAAGTGTTATTTTCAGCCCCTCATATCCACCAGATTTTAGGGCCATAAGTGCAACTAGATGAGAAGGATGGAGAAGAGGGAAAGCTTGAATATTCAAGTAACATCATAGTCTTGAGTCACCACCCCTCCTGCCTGTCCCTGTCCACACACTCCCCAAAGACTCCTCCCTACACCGCCTACAGCCCAGAACCCCATGTCAGCTGGGTTTTGGTAGCAGGGGTGGGGGGTTACAGAGGTGGCTTCTAGAAACTTCCCTTGTTCAGTGGAGCCAATGCCAGCCGGTTCCAGGACAGACTTCCTGCTGCTGGCCAAGGCCAAGCCAATTAGGAGTGATAGTAACACCTCTGTGATAACATATTTAAGAACAGAAGGTTGTGATGCAGAAAGAGTTCCAGCCAGGGAAGAGCGGAGACATGGGAACAACAATGTAGACACCAAGGTCAGTGCAACAGAAAGGGGAGGAGGTTCTCCAGGTGCTGGAACTGAGCCCCTGCAGCCCGTGGTGCAGCCCATGGTGGAGCAGCTGTGCCCCTGCAGCCCATGGAGGACCATCAGGATGCAGAGACCCACCTGCAGCCCATGGAGGAGCCCATGCTGGAGCCCATGCTGGAGCAGGTGGATTCGTGAAGGAGGCTGTGACCCCATGGGAGGCCCAAGATGGAGCAGGGTCCTGCTGGGGACCTGCAGACTGTGGAGAGGGAAGCCCACACTGGAGCAGGTTTTTCCCAAATAGGACTTGTGGGCTCACATCAGTACTTGGGGACCCAAGTCAGTACAGCTCATCTGTGAAGGAGTGCACTCCATGAAGGAGTGACCCATGGGACAGCAGTTTGGGAAGAACTGCTGCCCAACGGATGGACTCACTCCGGAGAGGTCCATCAAGGACTGTATCCCATTGGAGGGACCCCACAAGAGCAGGGGAAGGACTCCTCTCTCTCAGCAGTGGCAGAAAACAACTGACTGTAACCTCCATTACCCACCCCCTGCACCACTGTGGGGGAGGAGGGAGAGCACGGAAGGAAGGAGGGGTGGGGGGAAGGTGTTTTTAAGATTGTTTTATTTCTCACTCTTTCGCTCTTATCCTGTTAGTAATAAATTCAAATAATATCCCCACTTTGAGTCTGTTTTGCCCGTGAAGGTGATCAGTAAGTGACCTCTCCCAGCTGTTCTCTCAACTCATGAATCCTTAGCTGTTTTTTTTCTCTCCTCTGTCCATTCGCAGAGGGAGAGTGAGAGAGTGGCTTTAGTGGGTATCTGGCATCTGGCCAGGGTCAACCCACTACAGGTGACCACAGAGCCTTATTTCTGGGTTTTCTGAGAAGGATGGAGCACCTCTCCTATGAGGAAAGGCTGAGAGAATTGGAATTGTTCAGCCTGGCAAAGAGAAGGTTCTGGGGAGACCCGGTCGTAGTCTTCCAGTAGGGGACACAAGAGAGCTGGAGAGGGGCTTCTAACAAGGGCATGTAATGATAGAACAAGGGAGAATGGCTTTAAACCAAAAGAGGGTAGGTTTAGGTTTAGATACTAGCAAGAATTCTTTACTGTGAGGGTGATGAGGCACAGGAATGAGTTGCCCAGAGAAGCTGTGTATGCCCCATCCCTGGAAGTGTTCAAGGCCAGGCTGGCTGGGGCTTTGAGCAACCTGGTCTAGTGGATGATGTCCCTGTCCATGGAAGGAGATAGGAACTGGATGATCCTTGAGGTCTCCTCCAACGCAAATGATTCACAAAAGGAGTGTGAGGCAAGCTGTGAACTGCTGTTCAGTGAAATGAGAGTGCTGTTGACTAGCTGGAAGAAGGCCAACAATAAATAATTTTGGTTCTCAGCAAAAACTAACTATGTTAGATATGTGGGGAATTTTCTCATTAGAAAGACAATGAGTCTCAGGACCAAGGAACAGAGAAATTCTGAGTGACCTCCTTCATTCAAGGAACATATTTGCTAGTAGCCCAGATATACTTGATGTCTTTCACCAAAGAATTTGATTAGATGATTTGTTGAAATCTTTCACCCATTAGATTTCTATGATTTCTATTTCTACTACTGCTAAGAGCAAGATATTTTTCAATACAGCATCTAACCACATGTGTCTTCTTCAGCATGAGCCTCGGGTAGTTAAAAAAAAAAAGAAACGAAACCATATTTTGCTCCCACCACTCCTAAAAGAAAGATTGTCTTTGATACCTTTACATTAAAACAGAATTGTGGAAAGCTGGAAATTTTGCCAGCAGTTATCTGCAGAAAAAGGAAAAGAAAAATAAAATCCAGAGTGAGAATTTGACTTATACTTCCATTTAAAGGAAAAACAGAAGCAAGAAGGAATCATCTTTTCTGAAAGTGCTAATCCCAGAGGCATTGTAATAGCTGAAAAATATCTTCTTCACATTCTCTATGCAAATAATCTTTATCCACTTTTAGATAATGACATTTGGGTAGAGAAGAATAGATTTCCCTTGGGAATGCTTTTATGTCACATGGCATTCAGTTCCTGAAAACAGCAATTGATCTGGGGGGGTCAAGTCTGCTTAGACCATGATTAATATTACCAGAAATTAGTCCCTCAATATCTCTTTTTCAGGCAAAATACCAATAATCAGCTGGCTTTTTTTCCATACACACATAACACATACCATACTGCTGTTATGTTGCAGAGTTTGTATTTAGCATTTATGCAATTTTTATATTCACCATTTTATTGATATTATTAGACCATAAAATTCATTTTCACCAACATTAGTAAAATCAACATGGCCCAAGGCCTTCAGTTTTAGCAGTATTTTTGCTACGTTAGCAATGATCTCTTCTAAGAAAACTGTTGTGCAGAAATTTCACTGTGCCCATGTGATAGCTGTTCACCATGTGTTTGAAAGAAACTATTAGGTGTGCTTGTAATTAAAGTGTTTAAGGAATCATCAACAGAAAATGTCATCTCACGAAATCCAAGCTCTCCCCTCCTCTAAGACAAAGTTTCAGGTGAGAGGAATTTATTGCAGAAACACTAATAGCAGACACTAATAGTTTGCTGAGATATAAATGTGATACCCTCTCCTCTTCTAGGAGCACTCTGGCATTTGCTTGTACAGACATTGGAGGAATTGCACAAGATTTTATAGATGTTATAACTTCCTGTGGGGCTTTTCTATGAAAACTGTTCTGCTTAGAATACTTGTATGATAAAGCGTACAGCCCCACATTTGAGGTGTCTTTTGGTGATGCAGGACACTTGGATGGGAATCCCTGGAGATGTTAAAAGCATAAAAACTGTTGTATTGTCTCAGAACAGTGGTTCATCAACACTGGTTGCCTACCTCCAACAGTAGCTGCTAGCAGATGCTTGGAAAAGAACACAAGAACAGGGCATGCCTATATTAATATATTTTCCTCATGCACTTACAGCTTCTGACTGCTTGTGGCTTAAGGAATTACTGAGATATTAAGCATATCCTCATTCTGATGTTCTGTCCTTGTTTGACTTTTCCTATGAATGTGTCTAATTGCGTTTTGAACAGTTTTATACCTTTGACTTGCATTAGATATGTGAAACGAGTATCACAGCATAATTAGGAGTTGTGCCTAATCAAGTGTCTATTCTGGATTGGACTTTAAGATTTTTGACCCCTTCCTTGCCCTCCTTCTCCCCTCCCCCCCAAATCTTATTTCAGAGGCTTCTTTAATGTGACTAGAATTTCAGAGTTCAACACTTTTGACAAACAAGAGCTTCTGCCCGTTTTATTCCTTTGCTGTGATACTCTGGTATGCAGGACAATTCAAAATTGCTCTCTGTGGATGACAGCTAAATGCTTCATCTACATATTATTAGCATTAGTCCCTCAAATATAACCAGAGTCCATGGTGCAGCTTGGAGACTGGGTACTGCAAAATCTGGTGTCCAGCTCCCTGCGGGAACCTGAAGACAAACATGCTCAAAACTTATTGCCAGGCGGGTTTAACTTAAACTAAAGTTTTGCTACTGAGAGAGATGTGAAATAACAGAGCAGGTAATGTCCAAGCATTCCACACTGATCTTGGCTACACTCCCTTTATCAGGCAAAAGGAAGAGATAAACTAATTGTTTGATCAGGCTTAACATTCTCAGTTAATACTGTGTCAGCAATGCCTGTTTATAAGCAAAATTATATCAATATTGTATATTTATATTTACATATAAATATTTACAAAATATTAATATATACCTTAATTATTGCTGTGAAAAAGGAGGACTGTTGTTATTTCACTTAAGTACTACACAATATTCACCTCTGATATTTATCTTGCATCTATGTAACTGTGTAACACAGAAATCAATTGATTTGATGAAGATTAGCAGAGACTGTAACAGTGTAGAAAATTGAAGCAAAATATCCTGAATCCAAGGAACACAAGGAACAATCCAAGAAATACATCTATATTATGTATTTCTGAACCAATATAGGAGCATAGCTGCAAACCTACTTTCTTGTAGGTGTCTCTACAAAGCTGGGCTTGCACTGAGGTGGTCAGTTTGCAGTATGAGTACCTAAACTGCATTAGCTGTAATAGCATTTTACATGGAGGACTGGGTTTTTCTAGTCACTTTGGTCATTTGACCAAACTACAAAATCCATCACTTTGTCAAGCCAGTTTAGATTTTGCATTTATGTCACAAGTAGCATTTTCTAGTGGAGCCAAGAGTAAACACTTCTGATATTCAAGGTCTTTTGTTATTTAAATATAATTTTTTCAAAGGCAAAATAGGTTTTAAGCATCCTTTTTTTGGGGGTGGGGGGGAGGGGAGGCATAGGGATGGCTGTTTTCAGACCTTTGTGTCTCTGAGACACAGGAATTCCCTTCCTGCAGTTTATAAAGACTCCTTGGAAAGCCCAGAGTTGATGTGGGTCTGTTCACTGTTGTGCAGGTAAGGACAAGGGTTGAATAACATTTTTTAGATGTATTAGACAATCCATTTCAATGTCTGTGCTGGCTAGAAAGAAGATCATGGCCAAGAGGCACCTGGAACAAAACTAAAGAAAAGCCCTCAGGCTACATCTTGTCCTCTCCTGGAGATCCTAGAACAAGGAACAGTTCAGAGGAGGCAGATTTTGGTTTGTATAGGTCTTTCTCTCAAGCCAGCCATTCCCAGATATTTCAGCAGCCAAGAGAGGCAAATGCAGCAGAGATTTAAAATAACTAAAGAGCCCAGTACAGGTTAGTATCTGTGTAGCTGGGTAGCAGCCTTGCCAAAAGGGACCTGAGGGTCCTGGTACACAACGAGCTGAATATGAGTCAGCAGAGCATGACTGCAACAACAAAGTCAAACTGGATCCTGGGCTGCATCCACAGGGACATTACTAGCAGAGATGGAGATATGATCATTCCACTCAGTGCTGGTCAGGTTACATCTGGAGTGCTGTGTCCAGTTCTGGTTGCTACAACTCAAGAAAGGCACGAACAGATTGGAGAGGGTCCAAATGAAGGCTGCAAAGATGATCAAAGGGCTGGAGAACCTGCCCCATGAGGAAAGACTGAAGGATTTAGATCTTTTATCCATAAAGACAAGGCTTAGGGGGACCTCATCACAGTATTCCAGTACTTAGAGGGCAGCTACAGGGACAGAGGCTCATTCTTCACAGGAGCCACATAAAGAAGACAAGGGGCAGTGGGTACAATTTTCATCAGGAAAGGTTTCATCTTGATAGAAGAAAGAATTTTTAACAGTGAGAATAATCATTCAATGGAACAACCTTCCCAGGAAAGTGGTTCCCATCACAGGAGGTTTTCAATTTGTGACTGCTAAGGGTGCTAGACAGTCTCATCGAGGCTTCCTTTCCCATGAAATTTCGGACCAGATGAACTTTTGAGGTCCCTTCCAACCTGGGCTGTTCTATGGTTCTGTGATTCTATGATTTAAATTAGGGCAGGTTTACCCTGCACCTTAGGCCACAGCAAGCTCCAAGGAGATTAGAAAGACCAGGCTGTGTTTGTGTCATTTCCCCAGTCTTGCTCCAAGAGATCTTGCCAGAGATGCACTGGCTCACACATTTGTAGTTTGCCTTTTGTTGCTGAAATGCTGCTGTCTTTTGAGGCAGTGTGTGCAGAGGTGTTACAGCTGGACCTAGTATTAATTGTTTCAATTTTCAAGGAAGGGGAAAAATTTAGCTCTGAAAGACAAGTGAGAGCTGGTTAATTAAGCTTGTTGAGAAAACAATGTTGGAATATCATTATCATTGACAGATTTACAAAATGGCATCATTTTCTCAGCAGTTTCATTCAACAAAGAGGAAAGAAAAGGGAGAGAAGTTGTGAAAATTTTGCAAAATGGCATTTTGTCACTTGTCAAAACATTCTGAAGCAGTTTTCTTTTTATTTTATTTTTTTTCCTCAAAAGGACTATTCATTTAATTTATATTTTATTATAAAATGCAAAATGTCCACATCACGAAATGAAATATCCAAGTTGGCCTGACACTCATCCTTTATGAAATACCCTTCTGCACAGGACTTGTGATGTTACTGGTGCCATTGCTAATGAGGATGACTGTCCAGTTTTTGCCAAATGGAATTCCATCTTCTGCAAGACTCTGCTAATAGACTGTGACTCCATGGAGTCTGGAAGATCATGTTCTTTTTCACTGCACACTTGAAAGAATGAGATTGCCTCACCATGAATAATAGCAGCTTGGGGGCAAATTATTGCTATATGGTCTCAATACCAGACTGCCTGGACTGACACAACTTCTACTGGATGATTTCTGTAGTCAGTTTTTGTTATACATCTTCTAGGAGTTACCTTATGCTGCTGCTATTGTCCCCAACTCACCTAGCATGGATACTCATTATATCTCTGCTCTCTCACAAGGTTTTTAATAGCACAGCATGGTATGGTGGTAAGTTTAGAACTGCACCCACCCTTCTATTACTAGTAGGTATCATGTCTTCCATCACCCTTTCAAAACCTCCTTATTTTTCTCATTCATCTATGGGTTTTTGTCTCATAGCTGATACTCTCTTTGAGGCAAATACTGTCATTTTCCATGTGTATCTGCTTGGCACCTAACACAGTGAAAGTCCAGGCCAGCTGAGAAATGCTGTTATATAATTGTATAATAACTAATTATCATTAGAGACAAATACCTACCTACTAAACATAAAATCATCTGGTCTTTCTGCTTCTCTACTTCCCTGTGGCATTCTTATTTTCCTTCTTGCTTTTCTTTATGTTCTTTCTAATCCACTTTTTTTTTTTTTTTTTAACAGGTAGCTTTAAATTACAGGCTCCTTCAATGGAACTCTCCCTCTGTGTTTATGTGGTAAAAGTACTGATGGCACCCTCATTCCACAGACACTTATAAGTGAGGTTTACTTGACTGGCTGAATTATGTTAATCTTCACAGTGTCACAGAAAAAATACTGTGCTGAAGTTAAATACAAATGGACTCTCATTTGTCGTGCTTTTCTTCATTTCCCACACTCTGTGGCATACTGCATCAGTGCTCCATGCTGGAGAGAGGTGGCTGCAAGCAAGGAGACACACTGTTAGCAAGGCCTCATCTAAGAAATGTCAGCCCGAGCCAGCTACAGCAGATTTTGTAGGTCCTTCTTACATAGAAGGCTGACAATGTCCCATATGCAACTCAAAGTTGCTTTCTGTCCCAGCTCAGTCAGGCTATTATAGTTCAAAAAGCCCCTTAAGACAGATGGATAACTCCTACTTCCCTTATTCCCTGGCAGTGAAAGGAAAACTAAACACTTGCGAGGCAGTGAAAGTCTCACCATTGTCCTGAGCCCTCGCAGAAGAAAGACTTCACTCTGCACGCTCTGTGATTTTGCTTTGTGACCACAAGATGTCTCCTGCAATCCATGGAAATAGCAAAACGCTGATAGACAGACTGGGTAGATGGACACATGAACAAAAAAGAGGGGGCAGCCCCCAGGAAATGCCTAAGAGGAACTTCCCAATGCATGACCCATCTCCCACCCAAGAGGACAGCCTCCCAGTGAGTGATCATCAGCTTTGAAAGAGAAGAAAAAATCTGCTTAAACTTTACCTTGGACAACTGACTAACTGAAAGTACCTGTAAGCATCCACAGTTTAAAAATACCCTACGTGCAAGGAGAGACCAAAAGACTGATAGATACAAGGTGCTGAGAAACAGCTGTGAAATACAACAACGTGCACAGAAACAAGAACTTCCTTGAACTGTAATATTACCAGGATAGAAGTGTCAAGAACGACTTGGTTTGGGCAAATATAGCAAGTATCAGGCTTTTCTTTTCACAGAGTTATTTTTAAGCTTGTTCAGTTGTATGAGTCCACAGTGGAGTGGCTGTGTGAGCAGCCTGCATTCATGATCTCCTTGAATTTCCGATGAGCCCTCAGCATGTAGCCAATGTTTCAGTCAATGCATTTCTTCATCCATATTCTATGGTCACACTAAAGAGTCAACTTGCCTTGGATTGCTCTGCTTCTAGTTTAGGTTCTACTTTTAGGAATGTCATTGGCCATAACTTGTAATGTAACTGGATTGTCCACTTGGAAGTTAGAGCTAGTCAGGATGCTTGAGAATATATATTTCTGAAACTTTCCACTTAAACAGAAGGGGAGAAAAACCTTCTATGTATCTAGAAATTCAGCACATTGTTTAAAAAAAAAAAAAAAAACAAAAAAACACCAAACATTTTCTCTATTAATATTTTTTCAGCTTGAAGTTTGGGGTTTTTTAAAAGAAATTGGACAAATCTTTAGAGATCTCCTCATAAATATTTTTGTCTTCAACAATTATCTTCTGCTGGAAGAAACTAATATTGAAATGAGTTCTTAAAATTGAAAGTGTCTATTATATTAAATGATACACTCTTTTAAGTGTGTCATTCAATTTATATATGTAATTGCAGCTTATAAGGCACAGAAGCATGCAAAAAAAAAAAAAGTAATATTAATTGCATCATTTGGACTGACAGGAGAACTCCAGTGACTTAAGCAAATCACAGAGATGGAGGAAACCTTGCTGTCAGTATTGCCAATAGTGTAGCAGATCAACAGACCTGCAGAGATTTCTGAATCAGACTTCCCACCTGAAATTGGTGTCAGGGTGGTCACCACAGTACTTCTGCAGGGAAAGAGCCTTAAGGAATTAGCAGATGTTGGGAACGGTGGCCTGCAGTGTAACTTCCAAAGGCTGTGCTTAAAAATAGAGCCCTTACAGACAGACAGGAGGCTAGCTTGTCCCCCATCCTTCTAGTCCCTGTAGCCCAGTATTAGAGCACCTATTCCACCCATTGGCTTCTTCTTACTTCACATTTATAGATGCCGAGGGGCATCCTCTCTTTTATGCATTTGTCTGCTATTTAGCTCTTACATGACAAACACACATGATACATGTAATGGTATATTTGCAGGCAGAAGTGCCTGCTGCAGTGAGAAGGAGAAGAGTGTAACTTAACCTCTGTACTTTCCAAGTTACATTTCTTTTTATTAAAGGATATATTCTTCTCAACAGCATTTTCTCCCATGAGCAGCTCCACTGAGGTCAGTGAGACTCCTTTACAGGCTGTAGAATTCACCTGTTTGTGAATATAATCCAAAAAAGACAAGCAGAAAATCCTACTGGCTTTTGAATAAGGTTTTAAAAGACATCTAAATTATACCAGGGGCTGTTCTGAGGTATAATACATAAACCAATTTGTGGTCTTCATGTGAAAGTGAATATATACCTTCAAAGTGTACTATTAAATATTCTACTATAAAAGCATCACTCTGAGCAGTTTTATAAATTTCTATTCTTGAAATATTGATTCAACAATTTTGAAGTACCACAAGGATTTTCTATAAATACCAAACCAAGTTCCCCACAAAATTTGTTGTATAAGTGCATAGGCTACTTCATTCCTCTATGCAATGTGCATTAACCAATTTATTATTTATGTGTGTTACTTCTTATCCATCATGAATCATCTGAGATTAGCTCAGTTGATTAAAGCATGGTGCTAATAACAACAGGGATGCAGGTTTGATCCCCATACAGGTCATTCACTCATTGCATTCAATGATCCTTATGGGTCTCTTCCAACTCAGAATATACTGTGATTGTTAAAAGGAGATGTAACTCAGAATACTTAAAAAAATGGGTGAATGGTTTAATTTCAAATTAACTGTGGAAATTGTATACATAAATTAGTAACTACTACTGTCTGAGTTCTATGATGGACACTTTAGGATCTTTGGGATTAATGAGAGTTTGAGTGGTACCCACTGTTTCAGCTAAAATTTATATCTAGACCTTGAGCAGAAGTATTCTTGTTTTCTGAAATATTCCCACAGTGATGCCTCAATTCCACAATTTTCTTAGAGCCCCTACATTTAACCATATGTGTGTGTGTAAATATATGTGCGTGTGTGTTTCCTATATGGAACCCTGAGAACAACGGTTAAGGTTTGATTTGCACAAACACTTTTTATACAGGTATGTTTGATTTTCCTGCTAATCTTAGCCAGCATACCTGACACCTGAGTAAAACCTTTGAACACTCAAGCATTATTTATTGGTGGAGTCACAAACTATGCTTAGTCAGAACGAGCTCTAGCTCCAAACGCATCAAAATTGGCTTTGTCCAACCTAATGTCTTCTCTCCTTCCCCAAAAATACAATAGCTGAACTTTCATTAGGAGGCCCCCACCTCGCTTGTCAGAGTCAATACAGCAAGAAGCAAACACTACCCAAAATAATCTTGAACTGGTCTAGTACTTCTCCTCATCTTACCTAACAGGTTTATCAAGAAACTAAACTAGGCTAGAGTTTGACCCTTATCAAAACCCTGGATTAGGGTCAAACTCTAACCATAGTTCTAATCAGAGTCCAGAGTTTAATCTGCAGTTCTAACAAGCATGTCCATCCTCTGCTACCTCTCTGGATCAGCCCTCCCCATTTGAACCTCTACCTGCAACTCCAGCCTTCACTAAAGGGCCCACATCCTATCCTGTCCTGTTACCCTGAATTGTCTCCATTCTTGTTTTAATGATCTTATAGGAATACACAATAAACACAGATTTATTTTTTTTTAATGTCTTCTTTTGGAAAACATGAATCCTTACCCCAATGCTAACACTCAGGCTCAGAACTGAACCTTCTCAGTTCATCGCTGCCACCCCCAGCCATGTCCCATTTCCAGGAAATGACTGCAAGAAGCAGAAATTCAACGAGATCCTGCAGCATCCGTGTGGAGAAAGGCTGGGATTACTTTCGGAAAAGACAGTGTTCAGATGTAAGGAGTTGGTGAGTTTGGGTCCATGACAGAGCCAGGATTACAGTAAGAGCTGAAATTCACCAGCAATGATGAGACCAATGCGTAACATACATTCTTAGACCCTGCGAGGTGCACCGTGCTAGGTAAGAGCCTCTGTTGTGAGGGATGAGTGATGTACACAAGATTTGGCAGGCTGCATCTAGCAGAGGGTGGTTAATATTCATTCTAGTGTTTCAGAGGAAATGAGGTGAGAAGGAACTTTGTTGATTGTTGAGATTTGCAAAGCCTAATACCAGGAGCACCCAATTATCTTAACTGGATGTGGTGGTTGAACCCTAGCTGCAACTAACTTCCACACAGCTGCTCACTCACTTTCCCCCAGTGGCATGGGGGAGAGAATTGAAAGAGTAAAAGTGAGAAAACTCATGGGCTGAGAAAAAGACAGTTTAGTAGCTAAAGCAAAAGCTGTTTGCATAAGCAAAGCAAAACAAGGAATTCATTCGCCACTCCCCATGGGCAGGCAGGTGTTCAGCCATCTCCAGGAAACCCTGGCTCCATCACATCTAACCGTGATTTGGGAAGACAAACACCACCTCTCTGAATGTTCCTCTCTTTCCTCCTTCTTTTCCCAACTCTACAGGCTGAGCAAGACACCATGTAGTCAGCAATATTCCTTTGGATACTTGAAGTCAGCTGTCCTGGCTGAGTCCTCTCTCAAATTCTTGTTCACACCGAGTCTGCTTGCTGGGAGGATGGTGTGAGAAGCAGAAAAGGCCTTGATTCTGTGCAAGCTCCACTCAGCAGCAACTAAAACATTTCCGTGTTATAATCACCGTTTTCAGAACATTTGGCATATGGGATGAGGAGCCAGTGCCAGAGATGTGGAGTTGTATCTTATAGAGATGTTAAGTATTATAAATTGGGGGATCAATACTAGATATTGAAAATGGCTTTTTGTCATTTATTATCCATGCTGGAACTGCTTTAGGTAGTAGATTGTATTGCAGATTGTAGATCCTTGTTTTTCAGCAATGGGTGTCTTTAAATGAGACTGGACATGCTCCTTTCCCCAAGGGAGAGTAGGAAATCAGCTGAAGTCATGTAGAAACATGAGACATGGCTACAGTGGTGAATTCTGGGTATGTGAGCTTGAAAGAAACTTGGATTACAGAGCACTAGGTAAAGTGCCAGGATTTCAGCAGGGAGGCAACCTCTGTGGCAGACACCCAGAGAAAAGGCAAGATGGTTCAAGCAGAAGGCACTGCAGTGTGGGATCATAGCTAAAGTGCTCGGAGTGATATAATTAACTTGAAAGGGGGATGCAGCTGCATAAACTTCACATCCTTACTTGCTCTAGAGAAGGAGCAAGCTCCTGTCGTTGAAGTGTAGTAAGAGGATCCCTTCTGAGTTTGGCTGCACAAAGAGTGCACACAGAGGTCCAAAAAGCAGCTTTCTTTATATATGAGGATGCTCGTACCTCTTTTTCTCATCCACCTGTGTGTACTTCCACGCCCTGTGGAAAGATGTAAAAACTATAATGTCAACAGTCACAAGAGTACTTGTTTCTTTCCTTTGTGATAGCACACGGAGCCCAGAATCAGCCAGGCCATGTAAGCCACACCCCCTGGAGACCTGCAATCATAGCTGCTCCTCCTGAGTCAGCTGGCATGGTGCCAGGCTTACCATGGTTCTGCCAGCATTACACTAAAGTACAGCATACAGGACGAGTGCAAATACCCAACAGAGAGAGTAATGAGGCTTTACCCTAATCTGGGTTAAAGTATTGTATTACTAACTGCAGAAACAGGTAACATCCAAGGATGGTGAAGGGTCCTCTAAAGCGCAGTGCAAAAGTGCAGCAGAGAGGCAAGTAGAAAGACAAATTTTAAACACTGTGGAACTTCAGAAAGAGCCAAAGCCCTGTCACAGGTAAGACAATGTTAGTATCGGACCATGACTTCTGAAACACAACTTCAGACCATCCTCTTACATTCAGTTACCCCACCCAGAGGTGTCGATAGGTTGCATTTCACCGCTCAGTGAGGCATGCTGGCAGTGCAAGAACATGTTCAGACATAAAAATGCAAATCAACTCACCTCATTAAATTCTACATAGGGGATACATACATACGTGCTGTATGACAGTTACTTTTTTTCCTTTTATTTTTCCAACTAAGCGTTTGCAGAGAGCAAGACAAATTCTTCCAGCTTTCTAACTGACCTCAGAGCATGTTATGGTTTAATTCTTTGCTCTGAGAAAGAATAGCAGTGCTGTGGCCCATGAAAAGATGGCTGCTGCTTACACAGGAGCTTAATGCATTTGAATACTTTGTGCATTAGAAACTATATAAAATTTTTGAGCATTATTTCTTTAAAATTTACTCACGGAAAGTGATATTTTCACAAATACCTTGTTCCTTTTTGGGCATTTTTACCCTTTTATCAGTGAGGGTACCCTTTCTGCCTGTGAAGGACAATATTTTTTTAATCGTATTTCCTTCATTTTACCTTATCCAAAGTCCTTGCGTCCACACCAACAGTAAAAAAAAAAAAACAAAAAAAAAAAA
>VYXB01002175.1:391582-403144 GCA_013397135.1 Pachyramphus minor | reverse complement strand
AAAAAAAAAAAAAGAGGCTTTTTTCAGGAAAAATCATTTTCTGTTAAAACTTTTTTTTTTTTTTTTTTTTAACTAAAGTAAATATTGCATGAGTCTCTCTCTGCAAGCCTATATCACGCAGAGTGGGAGGTGGACATGCAAATATACTTGCTTCAGTAGCTGAAGGAGTTCATGCTGCCCCTGCCCCCACTCCTCATAGACCAGAGTATAAATGAATTCACCAGTTTAAAAGTACTTCTCTTTTAAAAGGTGTCCACAGGATGCCATGCTGAGATTTACATGGGTTCAAAGTTAAACCACTTTTGTGCAACCCAACCTACTCCCTTTATAAGTGTATTTGCCTTCAAGAACATGTGCTATTTCCATTAGCACATATAGGGAGACTGACATCTGCGTTCATGGATTTGGACGTATAGAAAATGAGCACAAAGTATTTTTCAGGTCCATGATGGATACTTATGTTGAATTATTGTCCTTAGACGTACTTATAAATGTACCATTTCTATGCATATAGCCATACCAACTCTGGTTCTCTTCAAAAATATATTATGACAGAGATTCCCACATAAACCAGGGGCAGGAAGGTCTCCTAGGGTGCCTTTGAAGGTCTTCCCCACAGAAGTTTGTCTTCAAAAGTTGGCCGAGTTCAGACATTCCAAAGTTGCAGATTATTCTTTTGAAGTTCTCTAGGAAGCTTTGTTGCTGTGTGGCCTCAGGACACTTCTGCTATTTGTTTTCTTTTGACTTGATCAGAAAAAAATAAACCAGGTGGTACCAGGAAACAAAAACAATCTACATACCACCTTCCACAAGAGGGTGCAGTTGCATTTTGTTAAATCCAGAGCCAACCGCAATTAATAAACGGATTGCAGCAACAGCTGCCAGACTGCCTACAGAAATAGATAACAAAACAATTATAGAAAAGAAATCATCAAGAGCAGTGAAAGATGGGAAAAATTATATTGAAACACACTGAATGTATTAATAAACAGCACTGTCAGGTGATGTTCACTAAAAAACCTGTTCTTTCAAACTTCAGCAGGATCCGTTAGTAGTTTGTTTTCTTTGAGCTAGTGAAGAGCCACAAGTGCTCCAAGGGGAAGCCCTCAGCTATGAAACGTGGTCTCACATTTTAATTTGATTTCCCAGATGTTCCCAGAAACATTACCCAACAAATATAACATTTTTGATTTTAACCAGTTAAATCTGCAATGATCCTGGGCCCTTTAATAGCTCACTCTGCATTCCCTGGGGTGTCATGAAGCTCAAAAGTGTTAATGGCCATTTTGCATGTTGGACTAGCAAAGGTTGTTTATATTACTGTACTTTTTATTATGAAAGGACCTCACAGACCTGTCATAAGGCCTAGCACCTCATTGTGAAAACTTAAAAAAAAAAATTGTACATTCCTGCAAGAACCAGGTGAAAGTTCATATAACTTAGCTGACCAAAAGATCCACGTGCCAACAGGCATGATGCATGATGTCATCTTCAAATACCTATCAAGCTCTGTATTTGGTTTGTTGCTCTGGTCTCCTTGCTCGTTGGTCCCTTAAGCCTGTGCTGCCCAAAGCTCTGCAATCCCAGTCTCTTAGTACTCTCTATCCATAAGGGACATTTTGGTCTGATACCAGAGATAGGCTTCAAATCTGGGTGAAATCTCAGAGGTGGTGATAGATATTTAGAGTGCTTGACACTGGCTGGTCTGTTGGTCACTTCTGCTCCTAAACTTGGTGAATCACCTGTTTATTATACTCAGAAAAGCATGTGATTAACTTGGGTAATAGGAAATAACAGGTTGTGTCTCCTACCCACTCTTGACATGATGAAGCTTGTCCTGATACGGAAGAAGCCAGCACAACATTTGTCACATTTAAAGCACAAGTTGCCTTGAAAAAATAGACATTGAGACAGTCATCAGTTCAAAAGTGAGAGACTCAAGGCAACTTTTATAAGGATGTAAAATGCCCTCCAGCAGGTTATCCTAACTCCATGTATCCTAAAAATTCAGTAGGAGTATGGCATCCCATATCTTTCCCCAAAATACTATGCAGTCTCTGTTAAAAAGAGGTTTGTGTCTGGTTTTTAAATCAAAATTAGCAGTATGCCTCTAAATATTAAATAATGATGAATTTTGTTATGTTTCTAAAGCCAAAAGTATGTTTCTAAACATACAAACTTTTGCTTGGGAGAATGAGACTTTTTGCCAAAAAAGCAGTGTTCAGTTTTTTTAAAAATGCCCAGTCTTAGCAAAACACTTGTGAAATCTCAGGTGTGATTTTTTTACCTCCAAGGCCCAAGCCTTTCAACAGAACTTTTTCACATTTTTAAACAGAGTTTTCAAGTGTGTCTGTGAAACATCATATTTCAAATGTGTTGAAACACACCGAGTTATGCTACGTGGATTTCATCAGGTTATGTTTGGTGTGTACGAAATATACTTACCTTCAATAAAATTCTTATTGCTAGATTGGAGCAGTCAAAAGGTTCTCCTGAGAGGGCATTTTCAAATGCACTTGGTCTTGGCTTGGCTACTTCCCTCTATTGCTGCTCCAGAATTCTGTTCATGGTTTTTAATAGAAACGTGGTTTCTGTAATATTTTTTCCACAGGAAGAAGTTGGTTGTGCCAAAACAATGTAATGTCCCTCTGGGAAAATAAAAAAAGAATCCAAAATGTTTTGAACAGTCCAGGCAAATCTAAATGTTTTTCTTCAGGATGGTTTGTTATTACTCATCATGAGTTTGTCATGGTTTAGGTCCCTCATTTTCCTCCATCATCTGGGGTTCTTTAATGGATTGCATTCTCCATCAAGAACAATAGTGTCCCTTCGAGCAGTTATGATGATGCATCAAAGATGTCCCAAGCCCACATTTTAAAACCAAAATACTTCGGAACTTTCTGTGTTTTACTTTTCTTCCCAATCAGGAAGAAAAAAAAAAAAAAAAGAAAAAATGTGGGACAATTTTGAACATTTTGATTTTCAATAGGCTCCATTTAGAAGGAAAGAGGAGTAGGATAAGGAAATTCTTGTGCTTTGGAAAATCCCACTTTAACCTAAAGCGAAAGGAAAAATAAGCAGAAGGAAGCAGCATGTGAGCCATAATAATGTAATCCTTAAAGCTATGTATTTTTCTTCAGTTAGTATTGTTCTTCTTTTCTTTAGCTACATTTGTCTGCATGTTATTAACTAGCATTGCCAGTTATTAGAATTATAAATGTATCTTTTTATCCTATCCTTTACAATTTATTCCATGAGAAATGAAATACCAGACATGCAAAGTTATCTGGCTTCAACAAACAATTTAATGAAATGTATGAAACATAAGAAAATACCGAAATATGATGTTGCTTAAAAAAAGAATCCAAGATTTTTACATCCCCTCCAAAGTTTTACAGTTGTCTGAAACAGCAGGATCAATTACTTGCATACTCAAAGAGGGGAGAGGGTGGGGGTGGAGAAAGGACTATTTGCCAGCTGCCTTTCTTAGAATAATTCAAAATTTGTATAAATGCATGTTGGTAAAAACTGTCCTTAATAAATAAATTAATTAAAAAAAAAAAAGGTAGATTTGTCCTTTTCATAGCTTTCAGTTCTCAATTCATGGCACATACCTAGTTCTCCTGAACCTTCATAGCAGTGGGTTTTTTTCCTTTTGAAGAACATGACCAAAAAGGTTCTGAGCAGCCATGATGTACCATCACCTGCTTCAGCACTCATGAAGGGGCCTCAGGTTCAGTTCTATTCTGCTCCTTTTCTCTCCTGAAAGCCAGACACCCGAGAAGCACAGTGACAAAACATCAGGGCAAATCAGGAGTCTGCAGAATAAAGATAGGAACTACTCAGAAGTAATTTTCCTTCTCTATTCATTCCCATATGTTTTTTTCTTTTTAAGCAAGCAGTGAAGGAGGGAAGAGCCTCTACTATTTTGCCATAATAGTTGTTGGGATGGAATAGCATGGTGGGAGGTCTGTTGCAGCTCTGCATTCCTACTTAATTGCAAAGAAATGCTGGCTTAGCCTTTGAAGCCTTGGAGTGGAGCATCTCCAGCCTCCTTGGCTTGTGAGAGAATATGCAAATAGAGTTTCTGGAGAACTCACCTTAGATCTACTAAGCTCCTACACATGCAGTGTGCAGAGGTTTATTTACTGTCAGGTCAGATATGGGTGTACTATTAACACCTATTGCAAAAAAAATATATCCCTGACATCTATATGTGAGACTTACAACATTGGAAACAACCGCGTCCAGTCTGGAAGTAGAGGTGTTTCTCTACAACTTTGCTGCCAAAGTTGCCTCCTTCTAACTTGAGAAAGCAGCAGATTTTCACATTGCAAGAGTCAGAGCAGTGAGGCAGGCAATTGCCAGGAACAATCTTTGCCTAAGAAGTAGAATTTGAGTGGTTATAGGTACTGAAAACTCTTTCAAACAGTACTAACAATCATTAACCACGGAAAAGGCTACAAGCTCTGCTTTTAATAAATCCAGGCTTCTTCCACCTCTTCATGTGTTTTTCAGATTTCAGAACCAGTATTTCTATAAGTGCTGCCTCTTGAACAGTTGTTACCTCGGCTGCCTCATTCATGACTCTCATTCACCCACCGCAGACTCTCAGGGAAGAATGGAAGAGACTGCGGCTGCTTCACAGGAACAAAGAAGATAGTGATAAGGAAACCAAAGGGTATTTATCTGGCATGGGTGGCAACTGAGAAACATGCACGCAGAGGCAATAACTGTTAAAATTCAGAAAAACAGAAGTATCTAGCTCTCTCCTCATCTATTAATGCAATTACATTGGATTTTCCAAAATTCTGAAATTTCAGAAAATTCAGGCTGTTCTGGCTGAGGTAGGATAAGAAGCCAACAGTCTCCCTGTGTTTTACCTCTTTCCTGACATAGTGAGCACAAGGGACTATATGTCACTACCTAACAAAAACGCATCAACATATTCCTGGTTTTTAGAAAACTCTTAGGGGACTTAAACTGAGATCATGTTGGCAGAAATGCAAAACTATGAGGAAAAAAACTATAGTTGTAGTTATGCCACCAGACCTGATGGGACTGTAACCTACATCTGAAGGAATCGTGATAAGAAAATTAAAGACGTGGAAAAAAAGCAATAGAAATAGATGGGAGGCTGAGTAAAAAAACTACACATCTGACAGATGCCAAGTTTTCTAAGATCTCTAAACAGTGCACAATATTTATGTCCATCTGCAATGGTGAACATCGCAAGAGCCAACAGCCTCATCCTGATCGAAGCTCCACTCTAAGGATTTGTTTGGCATCCCAGACTGAGGGAAAAATTTTGTCCCTGGAACTATTCCCAAGGTAATAAACTTCATCACATTCATCTCTAAGAAGGAAAGTTTTCTGGTCCTCAAGCTGTCACCAACAATTATCCTCAGGGATCCCTGTTATGGCAGGAATAACAACCTGGCACCTAAAATTCAAAAGACCTGTGAAGCATTAAAATACAATAAACAGCACTCACACAGGCCTGAGGAATTTGTTCATCTTTAATCATGGTAGTAACTCAGAGGAAAGGACCATACAGAGTCTCAAGCAAGGCTTAACTATTGATGAGAATAAAATTTCTTTTTTTATTTTAATTCTGTTTTGCTTGGTTTTGTTTTATGAAATCATGTATAAAGGCGCTGCAACAGCATGTGTGTTCAACAGTAAAAATTCAGGATGCACTGAAAAAGAGGAGATTTTGATGCAGAATTCCCTAGCAGTGCTCCCTAAATGCCATATTAACTCGGATTCTGCATCTAGTAACATAAGTAAGCACTACTCCCACTGTCATATCTTAGGTAATATAATAAATATAACCAGTACATAAATGTGCAAGCCTCCCAAAGTGAGCAGAAATTGCTCCTTTATACTGGCTACCAAATGAAGTCAGAAGTCTCTCAAAGGCTATGAATGACTCTAGCAATGATGTCCAAACCAACGTCATTCAGATCAGCTTTACTGCACCTACTTCTTTTGCTGCTACTATTTGTCCCTTTCCATTCTAAGAGTATGTGGCCTGCTTTGCAAGGAGGAAAGCAACACGTTCCAAATCTCTCAGAGCACAGTGGCCCAAGTAAATGTTTTGGGGTTTTTCTGAGCAAGTATGATTTCACAGTTTCAGATTTTCCAAATATGAAATTTAAATGAAAAATAAAAAATGAAGTGCAAAATAAATGTGCAAGCCTCCAAATTAAATCATGCAAGAACTAAAGATACAGGATGTGTAGTTGCTGCCAAAGCAGGGTTGAGTGTTAAGTGTTCATCATATATAGCACTGCCCTTGAAACAAAAGCAGTAGTTATTTTAAGTAACCATAAGCAATACTCATGTGCAATTCAAAGGAGATCGGATATAAAGAGATAAAGATTAGAGTACAGCAATACGGCTTTCATTATACAATGTAATCCAGCGTGTCTGATGTAACTGGATGTGACACAAGTGTAAATAGCAACAGGTCTGGAAGTACAGGGTTTTCCAAGTTTAGCATGGTTTCAAAAATAACTTTTAGTAAGTTCAAAAACAATCTTTGAAACAATGCTTTTAAACAAGAACCTGCCACATACTTGCTAAAAGTAAAATATGCATAAGTAATTAGTCATGTTATGCAAGATCAAACAGAAATGCTATTTGAGAAAGAACAGAATATTTAATCTTGCAAATAGATGTGGGTACCAAACACAAAGATTCTGGCCATTTGCAGATGCAAATGCATTTGAAGGCAAAATGGGAAATCTGTAACAAACAAAATTTTGAAGTTTAACATAAAGCTTAAATAGAATACTTGCTTCAGAATAGGAAACAATTACAGATCCATCATGTGGTGACATAGCACTCCATTTCCTTACTGAACTACTATACTCGTACGTAATTTGCAGTATATCCAAGGAAGATGTTTCACTTTTAAACATCAATGATTTTATTAACAGCTTTTAGAATATTAAATAGAAATTAACATGACAAAAGCTACCCACTTATTTGACTAACGCTTAGAATACTCAGATTCAAAAGAAATATATTTTAAAGAGAAACACCTATGTTTTGCTAAACTCCCCAATCTTAAAATATTGATGCCAATACTTAAAATTAACCAAGTGACTAATAACTAATTCCAAGACAAACTGCTTTTCGTAATATGATCACACAGTACAATGAGCAATGGGAACTTGGCCCATGAATTTTAGGAGGTGCTACTATAAAATACCATTGTTTTCCACGGTCTTAAAGAATAATAGCTAGGGTGAGGCCTTGGCTACCATAATTATTTCTCAAAATGAAGGAATTAATTTAGGTCCATCCAAACTTTTTATTTCTTTTAAAAGAAAAAATCGTTTGCAGGAGATGCTGAATTACTACAGTATTTTTCTTTTTAATCTAAATTGTTCTAAAACAATCCCTTCAGGTGTTTTCAAGAATGTCTTAGTGTTTCCTGGTTACTACCATGTGTGCCATAGATCAACCTTTGGCATGTACTGTTAAAGATCTTCAGAGAATCAATCTGCCCATCTCCTTCAAAATCTCAGGATACAAGTCCTGTATTCCTCAATTACAAATCACTGAACCCACATCAATGCTTGAAATATCTTGGTCTGCCTTCCTCCATCTCTATTCCTCTGTTTCTCCTTCTTTCTTTATGCTCTTATACCTGTATTCTCCAATATAACCCCAAAAATACTTTATTTGGCTTAATATATACTTGATCCTACCATACATAGAATCATAGAATCAGACAGGTTGGAAAAGACCTCAGAGATCATCAAGCCCAATCCTTGATCCACTACCATTGCAGTTACTAGACCATGGCACTAAGTGCCACATCCAGTCTCTTCTTAAATACCTCCAGGGACAGAGAATCCACCACCTCCCTGGGCAGCCCATTCCAATGCCTGATTATCCTCTCTGTAAAGAATTTCTTCCTAATATCTAACATAAACCTCCCCTGGCTCTTGTCTCACTGATAGTTGCCTGGGAGAAGAGACCAACCCCCATCTGGCCGCAACCTCCTTTCAGGGAGTTGTAGAGAGTGATGAGGTCTCCCCTGAACCTTCTCTTCTCCAGGCTAAACAACCCCAGCTCCCTCAGCCTTTCCTCGTAGGGCTTGTGTTCAAGTCCCTTCAACAGCATTGTTGCTCTTCTCTGGACCTGCTCCAGCACCTCAATGTCCTTCCTGAACTGAGGGGCCCAGAACTGGACACAGTACTCCAGATGTGGCCTCACCAGTGCTGAGTACAGGGAAGAATCACTTCCCTGCTCCTGCTGGCCACACTGTTCCTGGTATAGGCCAGGATGCCATTGGCCTTCTTAGCCACCTGGGCACACTGCTGGTGTGCCCACTGACATTTTTGGTTTTGTTCAAATTACAAACACTAAGAATTACACACACTAAGAATTACACAAATATAATGAGCACTTTCTTTAGAAAGTAATTCAAATATATGATAAATTTCAAAGACAACCTATATTTAGGAAGGCATTCCTCATCTCCTATTTGCACACATCTTCAACATTAGGTTAATACCAACTAACAATACAACACATATGATGACTTAGTGAATGCTGAGCCCGTCTGAAAATATATTTGGGAAACTGCATCCAGCAAATGGCAGCAATGAACCCCTACATTGGTAGCTTCTCACACCATATTCCAGCTATGCTAAAGCATGCAAGAGCAGCTCCTCCCTCCTGCTTCCTGGGTAAGGTCAAAAATACTAATTTAAACCAAAAGAATAAAAGAGGGGGAGGGAAATTCCTAAAAGTGGGCACTGCCCTCGGCTGACTTGCGGCTGAGACGGGTGCCAATTTCAGCTGATGTCTCCTGAGTGAATACCAAGCGGTGTCAGGACACCTGTATGGCTCATAGCACCCACAGCACTGCAACAGACTTGAGAGCTCACTCAGGAAAAGCAGTGCAGCAGCAGTAAGGGAGCTTTACCCAGGGATCATGTAGCAGACAGGTTGTAGGCTGGCAGGCAAAAGGTGGCAAGTCACCCTGAGTCCTGTCCTGTGCAGGATTAAATGGACTGAACCACCAGCAGTTTGATGGGTTTAAGTCACCTGTTCGACATTTCCTTATGAAAATGAGGAACACTCAGACTATCAGCGACAAGTGTATGACAATTTAAGAAGCAGCTAATTTTTCCACTGCAATGAAAGCATGTCTAGCCTTCAAGACTCCCAGCTCAAACTCTCATCTATTCTTTCACACCCATATGGTGTGAGTCTGAGCTTGCTGTTAATTATGGGACTGGTCAGCTCATCTTCTCCCAGCTGCCCGGCTATTTTAATCACACTGTGTTTGAAACTAAGTGTGATGGTCTCTCCACTACTAACCAAAGTCAGTCTTTGGTGCAGCCCCAGTACTATCTGTGGCAGCTGACAGCACACATACACATAAGCCAGCCAATGGAAGCCACAGTTATCAGCTCAGCCTTTCAGAAACCCCTAAATCATTACTTTTATTAGTCTTAAGGAGAGAAAGCAACGCGAGAGGGGCAATAGACTGAGAATCCCAACAAACCTTTCTGTACTCCACAGGCATAGCCAGGTGCTATGAGAAAGGACTGCTATGTAATCCCATCCATCGACCCCAAACCTGAAACCCAGAAGTCAAATTACAGAGACAGCTGGCAAGGGCCAGTACGTCTCTAACTGTAAAGCTTTAGCCCAGTGCTGAAAAAATTTTTTTAATGAATTAAAAAAAAAAAAAATGAAGATGATGACACAATAAGAGCTCATTGCATTTTTCAGATATGCTAGTTTTACCATTATGCTGTAAAATTAACCAAACAGCAATGCTTGCCTGTGTATACAAAACCCCATAAATGGCATTGGAAGTCAAACCTTGCTCTCACTCAAGACTCCCTTAAGCCTAGTTGGTGAAGTGAAGCTGTGGCAGACCCACAGCTCCAAACCAGTCTGCAAAAATTCCTGCTCAGTTAAGTAATCCATTGCCCAGGTCAATTTGTAAAACTCACTGAAGCTTTCTAAATTAAAAATCAATTCTGTATAACGTTAGATTCCCGACTGAACAGGAAATTATAAACTCCACCACTCTAACAGGATTACATGACAACAATTTATGGTACTGACTCTCCAAATCTAGAACACTTTCACTGTTTTGTTAACTGCTCAGTGCATTTATGGCCCTCTAAAAGCAAATACATGTATTGTATTTGCTTTATCTGAAATTCAAAAGTACAAATGGCTTTACCCTGCAGCATTGCCTGCAAAATAAATTGGATGTCCTGTCTTCCTTTTTTTCTTTAAATTAAACTATATTTGGTTCTAATTAGTGATCAATACAATTACTGTTTTATAATCAGCCTTTAAAGCAAATGGTGGTAAGCGATGTAAATGTAAATTGGATTGAGAGCTGAAAACAATAAATGATAACATTGAATGAGAATTGTCGATATGCCCATATAAATTTCAATAACTTTGGTTCTTTGGGTTGTTTTTTTAATTTATTTTCTGTCGCTTTTCCCTGGAGTCTGAAGTTCTAATGGTAGATGCATATGAACCATCCTTCCCCATAAAGCCCACCTTCACACAAATCCCACTTTTTACTTTAAATGCGAAACTCGGGCTTCTGGAACTGCGGTGAGTGGGAGACCCGTAACATAAAATGGTCCGTAATTTACGGGCTCGTTCTCTGCTTGCTCGGGGTTAGGGCGACAGGTGTGTTCCGCGGTGCAGCCCCGGGCACTCCCGAGCCCCGGGCACCGCTCCCCGCCAGCCGCTGCAGCGCCTCGCTCCCCCTGCAGAACCCGCACTGCCGAAGGGACGTTTTGCATCTGTTTAACCCGAAAGAAATTAAAGGTACCGAGCCTAAGTCATGTCCCACCCGGAGACGCCTGGGAGAGGAGTTTTAAAAGTTATTTTTCTTCAGCTTTCACGCACCACGCCGAAAGGCTCCGCTGCCGAAATCCCGCAGGTTCAGCTTCGCTGCCAAGAGAGGCTCCCCGAGCTGACCCGCCCGGCACGGCGGGAGGAGCAGCTCCCCCCGGATCACCCTGCCGAGGGTCCCCGCGACCTAGCCCCGGCTGAAGCCCGGGAAGACAAGGCCGGGAGCGGGCGGCCGCCCTCGGCCGAGCAGCAGGGCAGGGCGAGCCCCGGCTCCCTGCCCGCCACCCCGCACGGCCCCGCACGCCTCCACCATGTTGCCTCGGTGCGCAGCAGCGCGCAGTAGGCACCGCCGCCACCAGCCCGGCTCCGCGGGGGCTGCCCGGCTCCTCCCCGCGGCCTCCGGCTCGAGCGTAGAGGCGCTGCCCCGTCCGGGAGGCGCGGCAACTCCAGCCCGGGCCGCATGGGGAGAAGCTCGGCGCGGAGGAGGGGCCGCGGTGCCCTCCGGAGAGCACGGCCGTAGGGGCGGGGAGTCTCCTCCTCCTCCACCACCGCCACCGCCTCCTCCCCCTCCTCCCGCAGCGAGGCTCCGGCTCCCCGCACGCACCGGAGCGCTCCGCTCCCTCCTCCCGCTCCTCGTCCCTCCTCCCTTCCCCTCCTCCCCGCTTCCCTCCCCGGGTCGCCGCGGCTCCGGGAGGAGCGGGG
>VYXB01002175.1:359225-385357 GCA_013397135.1 Pachyramphus minor | reverse complement strand
TTTTTTTGTCCACTCCATTCAGGAGAAATTCTTAATGTCTCAAGTAAAAGTTTTTGGAAGTTTAGTTAGAGGGAAATTTTCAGAATGAGTTCTTTGAGCAACAGATGGCACTTCTGATTCTGTCTTTTGTAAATAAAAAGCATTCAGGTTTTCTTCCAGAAGTAATATCTTAAAATATAGTGTGCTTTTTGGTTTCTGAGACATGTAATATATGGGATTTTTGCCAAAGTATGTTCTTTGATTTTGTTTTTTTGGGGATTCCCACTCCCATATATTCTAGGATAGAAGATACATTGATAGAATGACAAAGTCCTGAAAGCAGAGAGAGGGATGGGTTTGTTTAGCTGATACCGATGTTAAATATTTGTTTAAAGGATTATTAAAGGTTATAATAGTATTGACCAGATCAGCTCATCTGTACCTAGCTGAAAAACATGCATTGGAGAGAGGAGTGTACTAGTTTCACTGTGGACAAGCATGTTTAATTCTGTTTTCATAGTAAAGTTAAATATTCTAGTGAAGAATACTTCCAGCATACAGCAAAATACTATTCCTTTTGAAAACAATTATCCATAAAGGAAAGAGAAGGTAAAACAAGGATAATTCCTGAGCTGTTACTACCAGTCAGTTGGGGAAATTTTCCTGAGTAATGTTTGTTTTCTAAGGCCTGAAAAGTAAATATTGTAGTAATGTTCTGTAGTTGGTAGAAAAAAAGGGTTATGTGTTTTTGTTTGGTGTAGAGTGTTGTTGTTGTTCTGCGGTTTTAAATGAGTGAGCAAAATGCAGATACAGAAGTCTCAGCTTCAGAAGACAGAAAAATTAACTGCTGGCTGCATGTGGCTTTAAAGGCTAAAATGCAATAGTAATATTGGTGCCTTTTTTTTTTTATTTTCAAGTATAGTTCTGTACTGTATTTTAAGTACAGTTATAAAAACAATTCATAAATCATAGTGATTGAAGCTATTTAAAGTGTTAAGCTTTCAAAATATCTTGCTGAATAATTGCATATTATGTAATTTGCTAAAGATATCAATCTTCTTTTTCATTTTGGGAAATATTTCTTAGCTTGTACGCTGTAGAAACCTGTAGAACTGATTGATTCGGGCTATCATGATGTACATAAAATGCGACAAGTGTTGGTTTATAGATAAAAAATTATTTCCCTGGAAACCATTTAACTTGTTCATGCATAGTAGGTATATTTAAATATTCTGGAATTAATTTGCATTGATTATTACATCTAGGCCCTTTGATTACCTCCCCTTCCCTTTAGCTTAGGTCTGACATACCTTCAGAATATTATTTAAATTTGGTGCATGCATGGTGAAATCATAGCCAAGTTAATACAACGTGACTTAACATTAACAAGCATGACACCTTGACTTTATATGGTTATTTGAAGTTATTATTTTAACTTAGATTTACATTTGTGCTTCTTCGTTCTGTTCCCAAAGAAAGAGGTTGTCTTATTAGTCAGTAAAATATATTGGCTCTAACTATATATTAGGTTTGCATTAATCTTGTTAACTTTTTGCCAAGGGCATGGATTTTCTGCCTGTGTATTTAATGTAATAATAAAGTGTCTTAATAATTCTCTTAAGCTATATATATAATTATTTAAGCAATGAAAGTGCAATTTCTATGCGACACATTTTTTTTCTTCGTAATTTGTGTTCGATGGCATTTGAATGGAAATTCAGATTGAAATTCATGTAAATAATCAGTGTTACATTCTTAGTACAAATTAATAATATGCTGCTTTTTAGATAAGAATATAGAAGGCAATAATTCTAAAAGCAAACCACATTTTGTTTTAAATCTGATTGATTTATTTACAAAAGGAAATGTAAGCTTTAGTTGGTGAATAATTTTTGGTCACCAAAACCTCTAAGGTGTTAGAATGAATAGATGTCATACCTGCAAGTTTGTGAGTTTTTTGAAAATACAAGCAAATCTCCTCTCTGTCTTTGAACCTTATCTTCCCTAAGTGTTTCTGAGATTCTAGTGAACCAGCATCTAAATAACATTAAGCGGGGAATATCCTTTACACTTGTAACAGCTTATGTTACTTCAGATATTTAGGTGTTCAAATTCTGATTTCAGGTGGTTACAAATGAGCTCTGCCAGTTTGGTGAATTTGTTTAAAATTTTGGTGACTAACAACATAGTTTGAATATTTTTAAAATTCAAAATAGGTTATCCTAACAGTAAATCCATGTCTTAATATAAATAAAAAATTTTTTTTCTCTACTTTAAATACTAAAAAAATGCCATCAGAAGGGTAACTTACCATTGAGTCAGCATATGACTTAATTTGGCTGCGTAGGTCTGTTGTATTTTATTTTCATTGTTATATAAATAGTTAGAAGTAAACATTGTTTATTGTGTTACGTGTGCTACAGGATAGCCAGGTAACTGGGTAATTTATATGACGTAATCAAATCACATTTAGGCCAACAGAGTAACATGCAAAAACTTCCAAGCCAGTGGACTGATCACAGTCTTAGACGTTCTTCATTAAACCCTAACAGCACTGATGAAGAATTGAAAAGTAACTGTTACTCCTGCAGGATTTCTACAGTGTGGAAACCATGTCATTAAAATGTTGCATCTCAGAGTATTTCCTAGATTTGAGGGACTGTTACTTTTCCCATGAGTTCCTCTGAAACTGAAAAGCCAAAGCAGATGCAGATAGTGTAGTGTTACAGTCAGAATATCTGAATGAGGTTATTCTCTTTAAAAGCATTGCCATGTAAAATAACTTTTCATGTGCTTTAAACTGAAATGGAAATCAGACTTTTTTCCATTTTTAATGTTTTTTTTGGAGGGGGGTTTGGTTGTTACTTGGGGGGGGGCGTTGGCTAATTAGGAACTGGAAAATATCAACTTATTTTTGTTCACAGATATTTTGGCATTCCTATTCTAGGACGTGATCCTTTTTCACACTGAAGTCAAGTGCAAAATTCCCCTTGACTTAGGGAGAGCTGGATTAGCTTTATGCAAAAGGACTAAATTGTCTGCTAGGATAAGTGGAGGTGACTCTGTTGAAGTAGACTTCACTAGAGTATAAAATTAAGCCAAAGTGTTGTCTGCCTTTACAGGCAATGAAATTGGATCTGTTAGCTCAAACAGCTAGGTTAACTTAGTAGTTGAATCAAAGATTTTTCCTTTTTTCAGTTAGATAGTACAGTTATATTAGTTTGCTACATTGAGCAGTGAATAAGATGCTGTTGTGCCTGGCTACAAATATTTTACAGAAGCTAGGATCTGTTTATGAGCCCTTGTCTATGTGGTATAAGAATTATCATGAGAAAACTGAAACACTTTGTAAACTGTTAGCAAACTTTTGAGCAGTTTATCCTTAAGTAGCTGAAAGGACTCTCTTTAAATTGCTGTTTAAATCTAATAGGCATTATATGACAAGTTGTATGGGGTTTGGGGACCCTTGTTTTTATTTTCAGCCTCAGGCTGGCATCCTGAGTGGCTTTCTGTAGTCTTGCTTTTACGCCAAAAATTCACCTGCATGTTATCCCATGTGTTTGGTGGTGATATCTGGAGTAATCCCATTGACTTCCACAGCAGAGCCTTTGGCATCTTTTATTAATGCTTTACACAATGGTGTCTGTATTGTGTACACAAATGATGAAGAAATAATACTTGAAAAATTAACTCAAATATAGTGATTACTTATGTAATACTCTTCTACACTTCCTGTAAAATGTATCATTTGCACTCCTGCATATTGATTTTTTTCTCATTTTTTTACTCTCTGTGTGATTATTTTGACCTAAACACTGTAAAGCTTTCTTGTACTTTCTTTTGAAGTTTCACAAAGGCAAGGGGGATGGGAACATTGTAATCTCCTTAGAATAATTTGAGAAAATGAGTCCTCAAATGCTGCTTGCGTCTCTTTATTAACATTTCACATGTGAAATAAAATTCCCTCCCTGGGAAGCTCCACAGAGCTCTTAGCTGTTTAGCATACATAGCTCTGCAAAAAACCCCTCCATAAGTAGCTGTTGCTGCAATATTTAGCTGGTGTTAAGGGGTTAAGTAGCAAACTGAAATTCTCTGAAACACTTGAGGTGCTAAATTTACAAAAGAAGATACAAGAACTGTTTTAAGATTAGTCATAGTGAGGAAGCTTATTGAACCACCGGAGTCTTCCTGGAAACATCCTGTACTTTTGTTTCTTCATCTAGCTTCATCTATTCACAGTCTTAACTGCTTTTTGGTTTTTAGAAACTCTTGCTGCAACTTCTTTGTGACTAAGGCGCATTGTCAATCAGTCCGGTCCTCCCCATGCCAGCCAACTGTCCCCTTAATGCAGCAATTCACTTGGATGAATAGTGCTCATACTTTAAGGAGACAATTGCCTACCAGAGAGAGTGCCAAGTTGATTTAACTTTGCACGAGTGTGAAAGAGTTCTTAAATGGCTGCTGTCAACTAGCATTGACCCAGGGCATCAGCTGCTTGAAAATTGTTATAATCTGATTGGGAGTATGTCAGAATTTGTTTAAAATATTTTAGTCAATCACTGGGCTGCAGAGAGCATTAATACCCCAGAAATGGTTGTCATACAATTGTCCATGGTGCGTCAGAACTATAGCGGACGTGTCCTGGCCAAATGTACAACACGGCTTTTAAAATGGACTCCTTTTTGGCAGTACATCACTAAACTGGTGAAAGAATACAGGATTCATGTTGTAATCTGCTCTTCCAGTTCCATTTAATGCCCCAGCGTGTGTATGAAACACTTAGTCAGATGTATAATACAGTGTAAAACCACAACTGTAGCCTGCCATTACTGTAAGACTTACGGAGCTGAGCTACCATTTAGCCAAACCAGCTACTGGATTACACGCTACCCGGGAATGTTTAAAACTGGATAGAATTTATGAGAATTACATCACTTCTTTGCTAGCTCGGTTTTTTTGGATGCATTTTTAGTTCTAGTGAGGGTTGAAAGGATGCTTACTTTCTAGGTACACTGTTGCTTGAGTGCAGAGGGTTTAGTGCTGCGCTTTCTTTCATCCCTGATAGCGTAAGCATGGGCCTTGTCTTAGCATAGTTTAGAGCCTGATTGTTTCTTCACTGCACTTCTGAAGGGAAGAGAGAAGGTGAAAGATGTTAAGGAAAAGTCATTAAGGAAAAAACATGGAGAAGATGTTCCCTGACGTTTCTGTTTCAGGGAAGCCAGGAAATCTGAGAAAAGGAGATATTTCTATCAAGAGCCTGACAAAATATGGGTATTATCCTAGTTGTGTAGAAAGGATAGTGTTAACAAAATACTCAGTTTAAAGGAGAGAAAATTTCTTGGAGGCATGGTGGTTAAGTAGTGAGTATATTTGGGGGCGGGGAGTAGGGTGTTTTCCTTGTTCTCTGAGATCATTAGGCCATTACAGCTGCAACAACGTATCTACTAGCTTACGTACATTTGTGGTGAAAAAAGAAGCATTGTTATTTCAGTGCCTGGCTGGAATAAGTAGTTTGTTAAGCAGTGCTGTGAGATTGTTTTAGGGACATTTCAATTAGTAGATGTGCAACTATTAATAAGTGTACTGTAGATGTCAAAAGACAAAAAAAACACAAACCAGAAGCTTAGATTAGAGAAGATGAAGAAAAGGAGCTAGAATAACTTACAAATAGGAAAGACAAGAAACTGATTTGGAGCTGTCAGCATAGCATGGAGAGCACATGTTGTGTGGTGAGATGACTGGTGGGGTAAATGAGAGCAGAGAGGTAAACATTGTTTGTCTTGACTTCAGTAAGGCTTTCAGCTTGTCTTGTAGACAAAGTGATGAAGTGCACACCAAGTGAGTGAACACTGAAAGCGACCAGAAACTGTCTGATCTGACAGGCTCAAAGGTTTGGCATCAGTGGCTCAAAGTCAGAAGTGGCCCAAAACCTGGTGGCCAGTCATTAGCAGTGTACCCCAGGGCTCAGTACCACTGCCAGTCCTGTTTAACACCTTTGTTACTGACCTAGGTGGTCATACAGAGGTGCACCCTCAGCAAGTTTGCAGGAGGAGTGGTTGATAGACCAAAGAGGGTTGTGCTGACATCCAGAGCAGCCTTGACCGGAGGAATTGTCTGATGGAAACCTCATGAAGTTCACTAGAGGGAAACACCAAATCAAGCTCCTGTGGGGGAACAACCCCAAGGTCTAGTACATGGTAGGGTCTAACTGAAAAGCAACTATGCAGAAAGGGAGCTGGGGGTCCTGGTGGGAAAGATGTACGTGAGCCATCAACGTGCACTTGCAACAAAGAAGGCCAGAAGTGCATCAGGAAAAGAGTTCCCAGCAGATCAAACAAGGGATCCTTTCCCAGCACTGGTAAGGCCAGACTGGATTGCTGTATCTGTTTCTGGGCTCCCCAATACAGGAGAGACATGGACATACTGGAGAGAGTCCAGCAAAGGGCTGCTAAGATGATTGAGGGTCTGGAGAATTTCTCCTGTGAGGAGAAGCTGAGAGAGCTGGGAGAAGAGAATGCTCAGGGGCACCTTATGTGTATAAGTAATCTGATGGGGTGGAACAAAGAGGACAGAGCCAGGCTCCACTTGGTAGTATCCACTGACAGGACAAGGTGATGGGGCACAAATAATAAAGGAAGTTCCATGTAAACATCAGGAAAAAAATGGGGGTTTTGTTATGGTAGGAGTGATGGATCACTGGAACAGGTGGTCCAGAAATGTTGTGGAGTTTCCATCCTTGGCAATAACTCAAAACCCAGCTGTACACAGCCTTGAGCAACTTACTGTCATTGACATGCTTTGAGCAGGGGGTTGGAGCAGGCATCCTCCAGATGTCCCTTCCAGTTTCAGCTGTTCTGTGATTTTCATTAGAGGATTTAAGAGGCCCCCAAACATTTAGTGTGGTAGTTGAAATGAAACACAATACAGGTGTTGAAAGGCAGAATATTTTTGGGGTTTTGTTTTGGCAGCCAATTTTTTTGTTTGTTTGTTTCTACAAGCTTTCTTGTGTCAGCTTGGGAAGAGCGGAAAGAACTCTTTGCAACTTCATTGTTCTCTTGGGTTTCCTAGCTTTCTGCTATTAATATCGAGATTGTGTATGACTTGGGTGTCTGCTCTGTCCTCTCCTCACTCCTGCAGCAGCAGTAGTGAAGATACTGTTAACTTCTCTGATAACCAGAAGACTGAGCAGCACAAGAGGCTTTTACCTGTGAGGAGAAGTTTCATCTCCTATTTGGAAAGGTGTTTTTTCAACATCTGTAATAGGGTAATTTTTTTCTCCTTAGTGCTGTTAAATACTTAGAATGTGAACACTATGCTCCAATGACTTCTTACCAGTCCTGATAATGTTTTGTTATGTTTTTCTCCCCACATTTGACTTAAACATACTAGAACTACAAGCTTCTATTAGACTGATGCAAAATGTAGAGGTGAAAAAGGAGCTGAAACAGTTGTATATGGATTTAAATACACTGTTATGTCTAACCTTACCATCCTGCCAGTAGAAGTATGGTCACAATGAAACCTAGCATTTGACCTCACACCACAGAAAGCCATTTGGTAAGTTTGTAAGATTGAACTCATTTTCAACTCTTTGCCTTTGGACTTGTGAGTTAAAAAAAAAAAAATGGTGAAAGTTGACACCATGCTAAAGAAAAATGGGGTAGACTTAGACCTGAAATTTAGATGGCCCATAGAAACATTGGGATGTAAAACTGCAAGTTCACACAATTGGTGAGGCTAAAAATACTTGTGTATATTGGTTTAGTCCATGTCTCAAGTTGCCTGCTTGTTGGTTGTAATTTCACAGAGGTTCCCAATTCCAGAAAGATAAGTTTTACTTCTCTTTGAATGCTGTCTCATTTGCAAATGAATAACTGTGTCTTCACAAGCTCATTTATGTTTTGTGGTAATTAGGACAGCTATTACATAGTTGAATGGCTACTGCTACACAGGAGCATATATTTATGGGACTATTATTTACAGACTGGAAAGATAAGAGAGTTCTTTTCATACAGTTAAATATTTGTAGTGTTACTGTTACAGTAAATCTTTAGCATGTACTGATCTTCCCAAAGACAGTGCTTAAACCTTCTACAGAAAAAAATGAAAACCACTTTCATCTCTTTAGAGAGACTTGCTTTTGCACTCAGAAGTACAGCTTTCCAAACAGCAAGCAAGTAAGGATCATTGTACCATGAACAGTACGCAGCAAATACAACATCTAGCTAAGATATAAATTCATTTATGTGTGATCTATAACGTCTTAATCTGTGACATTGATTTTATTTTATTTAAAAGAAAAAGCTTTGGGAGAGATCTGGGGAACTACAGATCACTAAGCCTGACATCTGTTCCAAGTAAATCAGTCGAAATAATGATAATAACAAAAATAGCAAAGATAAACATGATGTATTGACGAAGAGTTAAGAGTCTGCTGTGAAGGGATGTCATGTTTTGCAAACTCACTTGAGGTTTTTTAAAGGCAAGCACATGAATAAGTAAGATTTGACAGAAGTGGCTTTCTTGGATGTCCAAAAGCATTTGACAAGGGCCCCCACTAAAGAATTTTGAAGGAACTAAGTAGGCATAGGATAGGGAAAAAGGACTTTATGTGGTTAAATTAGTGACTAAAATATAAGAAAGGAAGAGTTGGAGTAAATAGAGCAGTGTCCCATGTAATAATTCTCCAGTTATGTTAATGGAGCGTGTTCATAAAGAATATAGAAGAAAAGTGAGCTCACAGACTTTACTGATGGATTTTAGATACAAAGGCAGACCCTAGAATTGCACAAAGACTTGACATTGCTCAGCAACCAGACATTAAAATGGCAGGTGAAATTTCCCATAAATTTCTTCGTATGTTGTATTTGGAGGTGGGGAGGAACAAGCTTGTCTTCTCATCTAAAAAGATGAGCTCAAAGCTGACTATTGCCTCTAGAAATGGTTAGGGGGAAAAAGGGAAAATAATGATTATACAGTTTTAAAAAGGGAATTTAAAAAAACTTAATCATCTTATGCAGTTCTGCCCTGCTTACCCCTATCCCTGTCATCACAGCAAACAGAATGTAGTTGAAGTTTCAAGGAAGACAAAATCAGAAACATGGAACAATATCTGTAAGAGGAACAGCATGAATTTGTTACAGTAGAGAAGGTGACCAAAAAGTGGTGTGACAGAATCCTGTAAAGTGTTCAGCAGCCAAGGGGACCAAAATAGGGAGTGTTTATTCACTGCCTTTTTTTAGTGCACACACACTAAGCGGTACTAATGAAAATAGCAGCTGATGAATTGAAAACAGACAAAAGGAGGTGGTTCTCGACAGAACGTGTAATTAAGCTATAGAATTTCTTGCCTCAGGAATTTAAGGAGTCTAAACATTACATCAGCATAGAGGGAAACTGCCGTGGAAGAATCATCAAATACCTACCTATTCTTGTTCAGGAAATCCTGCTTCTGCAAACTGTTGGGGGATCAGGGAACTTTCTGGGGAAGCATTGCTATATATTTATTATATTCTTACATGCTTCACTCAGCATCTATTATTGGCTACTGTTAGTGAGAGGCTATTTGAATAGATATAGACCTTTGGATCTTACTTATTACAGCCATTACTTTGTTGTAAAACCTGTCCCTTTATAATTTTTATTTTTGTTACTCATTTTCCAGGATCCTTTCTAGTTGTTGCACTAAAACTTTGGCCCACACTGGTGTGCTAAGATATTTAAGGGGTGTTTTAGGGCCACTGGTTACGTATTCTTTTTTTTGCGAGACCTTGTGCGTGCCACCAAAATATAAGATCTCCAAAATATAAAATCTGATTGTGTTCAGAGCACGGATAGGACTGCAGGTACATGTCAGTCAATGGCTTAATTTCATAAGACTTTATCCTCTTATGGATGCATAGTACATTTTGGTCATGTAATGGCAGTTCTGAGGAAGAGGTGTTTTTGGGTTTGTATAGGTCAAACAAATGCACAACCTGGGCTGACTGTAGGCAGATTATTTCTGCTCTCCCTTCAGACTCCTTTGCGGTGATTTCGTATTGCACTTCCCTCCCCCAGACATGCCTATTGATAAAAATATACTACTTTGTGTCTCTAATGACTACTGGAATAATCAAGGGACCTCTCTACTTGTAAATCAGGAAGTAATTTTGTGCTGGACAGAAATATTCCATTTCAGAAGATTTACATTATTTGAAACAAGAGGCTGCTGTTTAATATAGCTGCCCTGTTCCTTTTGTAAAGGTGGCAGCTTTGCAAATCACAGGGTGTAACTGTTTGATTCAATCTTAATAGATTATTTTGATTTAGTAGTATACTTTATTGTGCCATGGATTCTTGAATCCTTAGCCCCTCCTTTCTGTAGAAACATTTTTGAAGTTTAGGCTGAGTTAAAGAATTAGTAGGGTTTGTAATGTATTTTCGTCAAGTTACACATCATTTTGTGAAGATACGGGCTTCTCAATAGCTTTCTTTATGTGGTTGCATTATTTTAAAATAGTTCTTTGATATTCAACAGGTGCTAAGGTTTGTACAAAGATGTCAAAAGCACATGGGGTTTTATTTGAAAGATGTGCTTATTTTTCTGTGAACAGACCTCTATCTGTTGTGCAAGGGGAAAATAATGAGTGCTAATGTTTACGTACATCTTAAGCTAATTCCAGTTGCTAATTTGAGTCAGTGCTGCTTCTCACCCTGTTGAAAGACAACTTTTCTAGCCTGATTTTTTGATTTGTTGGTAGAAGCTGACCATTCAACATGCCATCCCACTTAAACAAACCTGTGCATTAGCTGTCAGGAGACAGGTTGGTGAACGCCAGCTTTGGCTGCCTATACATGAGCTAGTTCTGTAGGCTCCCTTTATAGTCAGTGGAGAGAAATAAGCACTTTCACGGCATGATTCATCTCACCCCCAGATGGATGTCTAAATTTGGAAGATGAATTCCACCTGAAGTCCATTACCGAATATAACTGTCGTTAGTTTAAACTAGGGAATTATTTTAAAAGGACACTAGTTTGACTGGCACAGCAATTGTGTAGAAGTCTTTTGTTTTCTTCCATGAATTGGGTTTCAGAGATTTAAAATCAGCACTATGTAGCCCGTTTCATATTTTGTGTTGTTTGAAACTGCTCTGCTTTTACAGCAGGTTTGAAACTTAACAAGTAGGATATATTCACATTGCCTAATTTCTAAGTATTTAGCTCTGCAAGGCTATCTGACTAGTCCTCTTGCCAACTGGTTTGATTTTTGGGGTGAGGGGATGAAAACAGGGACTAGCAGCATGAGAAGAGTGGGGCATATAACACAATTATCTTTCTGCTCTAAACTACCTGTTAAATTTCAGGAATTCAAAAAAATAAAATTGGGTGTCCTTAAAATCATTGCTTCTCTATTGAAGCCTGTGTCTCTCCACTGGTTGTGCGGCAAAACTGTGTGAGGTGATCCAGCCTTCAAATTTTCAGATCCAAAAGGTAGGCAGTGCAGATACATTCCTTAAATTTTGTTTCTGTTTGTCTGGAGCAGACACTTGGAATGGCTGGTATCCTTTTAAAATATTTTTTGTGCTGTGCCATGCTCACACACAAGCCCTCGCCCCTTCTTTTTTCCTGTTTATAAGATCTTGATTCTTGTCAGTGGCAATCTTCTTTTTTTCTGTCTTTCATTTTTGAAACTCTGCTTTTTTATGTCATGGAAAACTTTTCTTCTTGATCACACTGATCAATTCTTGCCATCAAACTCTATCCTTATATCTCAGTCAAAAGTAGGAAACTATTACAATACCATTGCTATTGTACCAGTTCTATTTTTCTACACTATTTTTTATACTTCAGTTATATATCAAGGCTGGTGAAGTTCTGTCAAGTTTGTTGGGGTTTTTTTACATTGAAATGAGAATTTTTTTTAGGTTCTACATTAGCCTGAACATGCTAGAAAAGTAGTTTTGGATTACAAAATAACTCACAACATTTCAGGTTATGTGTATTATAGAAAACTGTATCCTTTCAACATTTTACTTCACCAGATACAAGCATGGTGGGAAAAGGAGTTCCTCACTAGGAGCTTAGTACTGGTTGGAAACTTGGAACTGAAGCATTATTGGGGTTCCTAACTGGGAGAACTGGATGTTGTACAGATACTGTGTGGGCTCCGTACTCTTACGGACAGAGACGTAAAGCAGTTCTCAGCTCTCTAACAAAAATAGCAAAAGTTAGAAATAATAGCTATGACATGCTGAGGAAAGATGTGAGGACAGATAAAACACGTTGCCAGCCCCTTAGCACTCACAGAGAATTTGTCAAATAGAAATTGCTAAGCTGTCTTAGAAAAAAATACCTTCCCTGCAAGAGGGAATATCAGAAACCCCATTAGTCTCTATCAGTTGGGAGTGGCTGGATAATTCTCCCCATTCCTAGTCTGGCAGTTTAATGCAGGGTGTTTTATGAGCAGAAAATGCAAACCTTTCTGTTTGTGTGATAAGGAGCAATTGCTGAGCTCTCCACTTGATATCGAGTAGGACTTTGCTTGGGGACAATATCCCTTCTTTGTGTTGAGTTACAACCATTTAGTAGAAATACAAAATGCCACCTAATGCTTCCCTGTAGACTGTTCAAAAGTTGTTATGCCCTTCTGTATATTTCTCCTTTTTTCTTACTGTGTATTTGGAGTTCAGTGCTGTATTGTCCAGATCATACCTGTCTTTTGACAAGTTACCAGTGAATTATGCCACTCCTCTGGTGGTACAGGTACAGGTATTTACATCTAATTCTGCTCAGTCTCGGAGTTATCACTCCTAGTTATCACTCTTTGTGAATAGCAGTGGATTCTGGCAGCAAGCAGTTCACAAATTGCTCCAAATAGCAGAACCTGTTTTTCAGCAGATCCATTTTGTGTTTAGTCTAGAAGACTGTTTTAAAAATATGCAAAATTGATTCTTTAGGCTAACCTGTGGGATGATAGTATTGCATTGCTTCCTGCTCGAATGATGACACTTAGAAGTATTAAGTTTATAAAACTGATGAGGAATTTTGGAAGTTTAGAAGATTTGAGCTTAGCAAAGAAATCCCATTTCTGCTGATGAGGAATGACATGTAACTTTCTCTCAGATACAGCTTCCTATTTGAACCTATGACAAGTGAGAAATACAAGTTCTTACATATCTGTAAACTGTCAGTTAAGAAGAACCAGAATGCTGAAATGAGTAAGAAAACCACATAAAAGGACTTAAAATACCTCTTCCCCACCTTCCAGGGGAGTTATAGAATGAGACTCTCTTTCCTTTCTCTTGTTTTATGGAGACATGATAAAATAGAATTATTTTAAATGTTTGTATTTTTTAATTTGTTTTCAATGAATACTTGGTTTTACTGAAAGTTTCGGTCAGAGTTTGTCAAATCTGCAGCAAGGTGTATATATTCAAGCTGTTTTAATCATGCTGCTTATTTTTTAAGATGAGCAATTCTGTCATTGAAAGGTTTCTATCAGGCAACATTACTTCTTTTTGAATATTGTTAATTCAATATTAATTCATTATTACTCATGACTGAAATCCTTCTGACCTGATTTAAATATCTTGTGGAAGTTACTGAGGAATAAGTTGTTTGATGTACACGCTACTGCTGAATCCCTAATACTTTCCCTCCACCCTTCAATTTAACATTTAATTGAAATGGAAATGTCCTTCCTTCTGGCAATACTTTTGGAGTCAAAAGAATATCGCTGAAAGCTCTGCTTACAAGTTAGGAACCAGCAAATTTGTTATGAGACAGTAGTTATATAGCCTGAAGAGAATCTTTAAAGATACTTGTGTACTCCTGTAAACAAGGTGCCAGCATGATTGAGAACACAAAGCGGCCAAAGTATTTTACTTCCCTATTTAGAAGAGCACTGCCTGATCTAATCAATAAAAACTGAAGGATGTCTTTGTGCTGTGGTGTACCCTTTTGTAAGTTAACAGGATTTATCTATGTGAAATGTGTCAAAACTATTTTCTATTGCTCTTTGATTATTACTATTCTGTCTCTCTTTTAAAGATAATTTATAACCCTCTAGTTGTTATTCCAGCATCTCTTTGCTCTCCTTTTCGCACCCTCCTCTCTTTCTGTTTTATTTGGTATTCTGTACCGTGTCTAAAACTTATCAAAGTTATCAGCTGTGTTCACTTTGCACATCTTCAGGGGATAGTGACCGATGATGTGTTTTGCTGGCTAGTTCACGGTTGGAACATGCTGAATTAGAGGGAAGGCCTATTGACTACTATGGAAAGACTTTTAAAAAGAGAAACAGAAAACTGATGTCGTCTTTAACATATCCTTAGAAGATGTCTGAAGACTTCACCAATTTTTTTTGAGCTGTATGTTGATAAAGCGCCCCATCACATGAAATACTAAGATGGTTTCCCTTTGTTTCACTCCATCAAATAAGAACACCCTCAGGAAAAATCTATCTTTGACATCGTTTTTACAAATGCTTTTACGAATTGTGTTTAAAGCCTTTTCAATGGTTTTAAGTGGCAGGAAAAAAATCAGCAGATGAGTCTAAAGGAAAGTGAACAAGGAATGGGAAGCAAACGCTGTGGTTTTACATTACATGCCATCATTGCAGGCTTAGTACACCCGGTACAAGTCACTCTAATTGCTGGTCTGGAGCTGGAAAGGACTGAGTGTTTTGATTCCTTAAGCAAATGAAACAGCATGAATGTGAGGTAAAGTAACATCCTTGTTTTTGAAAGCAAAGAATTAAGATTTTTTTTTTTTTCAGTAGCAAGTTCATGACATTGCTACTGAAATGTCCACATTTGGATCAAAACTTTTCTGTTGAAGGCAGAGGATACACGTACTTTGCAGGAGCCAATCCTCATCTAGAACAAGTGGCTGTAACCTACAAATAAGGTAGTTCTGGTTCCCAAGACAAGGATGTGAGTGCTTTCCTTCTGCACTGTACTTGCTGAGGGGCAGCAGAAATGTCTTTGTCCTGCAGAAGCAGATGAACTTGGAAGGTAGAGCTAATGCATGGCTGAGATCCATGCACATTGCAAAACATAGTGCCAAGTGCTTGTAGGGCAGATCACAGAATGATGAACAGGGCGATGGAATATTGGAGATAATCATAAGCAACCGTGGGTAGGATAATGGTGTGACTCTTACTGTGTCCTGTTGTCCCCATTTTCAGATGAGTAATAGGCTTCAATTTTTTTTCTAAATTTGTCTCACAGCTCCACAGTTAGTCTGGATTAACTGAGAGTTGTGCCTGTTTAATACAGAAAAATTATTATTATTATACTTATAGCAAGAAGGATATGGGCCATGCTTTCAGGATGTGGAAATTTCTGTTCCAGAGCACTACTGAGAAAGATGTGAGAATCATAAGGGACAGTGGCTGCTGTCAAAATAAGTACAAGAGATCTCAGATGGGCCCAGGGAACATCATGGATTTCAAAAGCTCAAGTGCGAGGTCCAGCACCTGGGTCAGGAAAATCCCCAGGAGGAATGAATTAAGAGCAGCCCTTCAAGGAAGAACATAAAGATATTGGTGGATGAAAAAATGGACATGAGCCAACCATGTCTGCTTGCAGCCCAGAAATTCAGTCATATCCCAGGGAGCATCAGAAGAACCGTGACCAGGAGGTCGAGGGGGATGATTCCACCCCTCTATTTCACTCTGGTGAGACCCCACCTGGAGTTCTGCATCCAGGTCTGATACCCAAACATAAGAACAATGAGGAACTGTTGGAATGGGTCCAGAGGAGGCCACAAAGATGATCAGGGGGCTGGGATACTTCTCCTGTGAAGACAGGCTGAGAGAATTGGGGTTGTTCATCCTGGAGAAGAAATGGCTCCAGAAAGAGCTAGTGTGGCCTTTCAGTATATAAATGGACCTTATAAGAAACATGGAAAGGGACTTTTTACCAGGAGCTGTAGCGACAGGTCAAGAGGTAGCAGTTTTAAGCTGAAAGACAGTAGCTTTACACTAGGTACAAGTAAGAAATATTTTACAATGAGCGTAGTGAGACCCTGGAAGAGGTTGCCCAGAGGATGCCCCATCTCTGGAATCGTTCAAGGCCCGGTTGCATGAGGCCAACCAACCTGATCAGTGAAAGATGTCCCTGCTTATGGTTATGGGCCTGGAACTCTAGATGATCTAGATGAATCCAAAACATCCTGTGATTATATGAAAGAAGGATTAAGGAGTATCCCTTACCTTGAATGTCACGTTCCTGGTGATCACTGTTAGTGGGAGGCGCTGAAAAAACTGAGGGATCTTGGAGAAAATGAGGTGGTGAGTGACTGGAAAATCACTTGGTAGACTGGAGTCTAGTGGGACTGGATCATTCTTGCCAAGGGGAAGATTTAAGAGAGCCATGATCTTCTTACTTACACAGGAAACAGAAACAAGATAGTGGTAAGTCTCTAAGGCAAAGGTGTTTTCTGGATGTTGGCATTAAATTCAGATGGGATACGAGGCATGTACTATTAGCTGTTACTGTGTTCAAAATTTAGGACTTGTTCAGAGTGTGGGTGAGCTTTCCAAAACAGTCATTTTGAATGAATTTGAGTGTGTGCCTGTGTACATTCAAGACCATAAAAGGAAAAATTAATTCAGGGCAACCCTATGGCCTCTATTGTGTAAGATGCCTGACAAGCTAATTAGGATAATTTCTTCTGGTCTTCTTGCCTATGAACACTATTATATCTGTCAGTATACAAACAGTAGAACAGCAGTAATGATAGCTATTAGGTAATAATTCTTGTTTAGTTAAAACATCATCCAGCTTTTCCCTTTTAGTAAAGGTGTTATTTAGCAGGTGTCATCTTTCTTTTGTTTAATTTTGAATTTATTTACAATTTAATTGTACTTCTCACTTTTTTTATATGCAAAGGAAGAACACAAGCTATTGATTCATGAAGAATAACATACGTGTGTGTTTGCAATTGTTTATATTTACTTTCAGGTTTTGTTTTTGTCAAAAGGTTGATATTTTCCAGCTGGCTTCTTGAAATTCCTGTTGTTCAGCAAAGAGCTAATTGTTGAAGGAGGTCTGGGTATATGGCCTATGAATAAATGAGCTGCAACATTTTGTCAGTAATTGGATTTATTTACTTTAAATACTGATTTTTCTTAACATGGTAATCATGTCAATTATATTAGGATAAAATAGCATTGAGAATAAAAGAGAATTTACTTTTAATTTAGGGTGACATTTGGCAAAATTCATGTTTGCAAAGCAGGAATGTTCAAATGTCAAGTGTGTCAAACACACACACCAAATAAATAATGTCTTCCGTGAAATTCCTTAGCAGTGATCCTGTTCCGTGAAATTCCTTAGCAGTGATCCTGTGCTATAATTTGAGTGGGTTTAACAGTAATTTATTACAGGGTCTTGTGTTGATTCATCTCTTTAAGCTCCTGAAACTGTTCCTTTCCTTTATATTTCTAAGTTGACTAATGAAGTTGCAAGTGGATTCTTACTGATAGTGAATTCCTGTTACCTTAAAAATAATTGCCTCTCCAGCTGAGAAGATGAAAATTATTCATATGAATTTCAGTATCTCTGAGTTTCTGAGAGCTTGCAAATGTTGTAGTCCATTTTTCCTATGTAGTTCACAGTTGAGCATTGAAAGAAATTGCTTCTTAAATTAATTTTTTTGGAACAAAAATGCTGCAATTTGTTCTTCTACCATGTAAGTTTTACTTTGCTTTTTCTGCAAGGCAGATGTCCCTTGGGAAGGTGTTTTGCATGCTTCCTGCTGTGAGACCAGGAAAACAGAATGTTAGTTTATTGTAGTAAACAAAATTTTAAGTCACGTTTTAAATAACTCTTGAATACTTTTTTTTAAAATAATATACTTGAATAAAATGGTTGAAAACTGAATGGATGAAAATGGTCTATGATACCAGGCATACTTTTTGTTGTTTTCCAGATAGGATTCAATGAAAACAAAATATTTATAAATTGGTTCCTAAATCTGAAATATACTAATAACTTTGACAATGTATATGACATGCTTTAGAATCTGAAGCAGGTTTTTGGCCAGACTTTTTGAACATATCAGACTTTAAGTTTTTAGGATAATTGTAATTATTTGCAAATTAATAAAAGTAGCTGTTACACTAAAAAAAAATAAAAACAAACAAACAAAAAAACCCACAGAATTGTCCTTTTCTGCATTTATGTATTGACTGTGTACTTAAATGTTCAAGACAATGGAGCGGCAGTAATACTGTCTAGACAATATGTTGGTTGTTTTATTTGTGGTGTCATTTGTTGTCAGAGAAAATGTCTTTGTGTGGTAAGGGCTTGAAATTGTATTGCTAGACATTGTAACTTTAAATTTTAAAAATGGTCTCATGTATATGTATTATATATTTCATCACATAAAATTGCTTTTGCAATTCTGATATTTCAGGTTAGTTTCTCCCTTGTGATCTTGACTGCTGGAAAAGGAAATTAATACATCAGTGTTGTGTATCCATCGGTGTTGTGTATTTTGCACAACACTTAAGTTTGTCAGCTGATTTTTTTTTTGTACGTACAGAAGCACAAATAATTTTTCACTCTTTCTGGATGTGAACAGCACGTTGACTTCACTCAAAATTCAGAATACATCCTGAAAACAAACTTCTTAATATAGAAGCTCTATTTAGCAGTTGGTAGAGGTTTTAAAAATTAAGTTTAATTGTTTTAATTTGACATATTTTCTCTGCTTTTCTTTGGAAGTCAGAAGCAGCTCCCTCAGGCTCTCAGTCAGGTATCCCCAGCTAGGCTCTGTGCCTACAGCAGCTGGCTTTGGGGTGTTAGCTATTTTTGTTTGGTTGGTTTTTTCCCCGTGCAATATCTTTCTTTTGTGCTTTCCATTGTCTTGCACACAAGGTAGGCAGCTTCCAGCTGAAGTGGAAATTGCTTATGTGAGCAAATGGAAGATGAGGGTGATGATGGGAGTGTGCTTTTTCAGATGCTTGAACAGTTTGGATGAGGAAGCCTTGCTTAGGTGTGTCAGGCTGCTACAGTTGCACTTACAAGGTCTTAGTCCAGGTCTTGGCTGTGACACTCGCCCCCTGTGGGTTTTTCCTAAGCCTTGTCTAGAACAGAATATTTGTGATGGTTAAATCTATATCATTATAGTAATAACTGCATTTATTTTCTTGGATAAGCTTATTCTGACTTGAACCAGTAAGTATAAAAACATGCGAGAATGCAAATCCTGTGCAGATGTTATGCATCAACATAAGTACATTAGTTTAAATTCATAAGCTGGGTCATACTGTTGGACTCTTTCTCATATAGCTGAGTCCTTAGCCTTCATCTAGGACTTTTTGAGCTGTAGATTGATGGAGGTTGGAGCAGTCTGCAGTCATCCTGCTTCTGTCATCTTCCAAGGCATCTACTGCTGGTGACTCATATAAAGAGACAACATTATTCATTTTCAGAGTCCAGGCCTGTGGAGCTGTAGAGCTCCTAGTTAGAGGCAAAGGCCACTGCTAAAGATGGGATACTCAAGTAGGCGGTCTTTGATTAGAAAAGCCTTTAAAATTATAGTAGGCTTGCTTTCTTCCACCTCTAGTCTATCTTTCCTGGCCACTTACTAGCTTGATTGGAAAAGACACCTTTTCTTGCTCTGCTTGCATACAACATCTGGTCAAAGGAAACCTCCACAATCTCAGGTAGTGTTGATGAAACTCTGATTATAAATAAACACAAATTTATGAGTATGTATTTTGCAGAGCCAGCCACATATCATGCATGATGTGATCATTGTCTCCAGTATGCTCCTGCAGCCTTTGCCTATCTTAAAAATGACAGAGCACCTCTACAGATTCAGCTGTCCAAGTACAGAGTGTGTGGGAAGAGATGCTACATGTTTGGTCCAGATAAAAGGAAGAATGTAACTGAGAGGGAAAACTGAGTGTTCACATCTCTCCTTACTTTACCTCACTGATAATCCACTTTTGTTGTTAGAATTTTTTGTTGCCATGGTTAATTTTTCCTTCAACTCTGTAACCTGACATCCAGTGGGACCTTGCAGTTGGATAGTAGGGCTTGCTGTGCATTGGTACAAGGGTTGTACTGCCTGCTGGGGCAGTTCCACTGCCTACCTGTTAGTTCCAACGAGGACAGTAGGTTTTTCTTCAGGAGAGAAGCCTTTGTCTGGGATGATGCAAACTGGAGGACTGTAAGTCCTTAGACTCCTTCACAGGTATGATGTTCAAAGTCTGATACATCTGAGCAGATATCCCATGTATAAGCCATTCAAACCTCAGAGGAAGTATACTTCTGTCAAACTTCTTGTCTTCCATTCCAAAAAAAAGTCAAGAAATCAGGAAGGACATGAAGAATTGAAGGATCTTATTCTTTTTTATGGAATCCCTGCTAATCCTAATTTTTCAGGTGGTGTTTTGAGATCTGATATTTCTTCAGAGCACAGTTGTGATCTTGTAAGCTAGGTAACTAGCTCCCCTAGTAGGAGGATCAGTCTTAATCATTAATTTAAAGCAAATTTAAAATGTTAAGTCCTGTAAAAAACATGAACTAGAACAGAAATACTATGTATTTTCAACAGCTTTTAACTCTGAAATACAAAACGTCCATCTAAAAAGCATTTTTATACTCACTGGTTTTTCTCTCTTTGTACAGCGTGCTCTATTTGCTATGCTGAGTTAGCTGGCTGTAGCTTTATTAGCACACAGTTTGGGGTTTATTCTGCTGTTGTAAAATCAAAAGAGTGACCACAGCAGCCCCAGAATTTTTTCTTTAGTATATTTGTATAGTCATGATTAAAGAGGGCTTGGTCTGTAGAACCATTAGGATTCAAAAGTTCAGCTTGCATTAGACAGGGGTAAAGAGGATGGTTTTAAATACACATTTTAGCATTTGGGCAAGCTGAGGGCTAATAGTGTTGGTTTATAGTTATTTTTTTGAGTAGAATTGCACAAAGATGTGTAGTAAACATTGAAATTCAAGTAACCTAACTCCTTACTTCACTGGGGTTTTTTAATGTTTCTTCCTTTATCTTCACTTTGTGCTCCTTATTAGATCATTAATTACAAGGTCGTGTCAGTTGCACTTTAAATGCATAATGATACAGACTCTAAGGTCTCATTACACTAATGTTACTGCTAATTATAAAACTCAATCCAGTAGAACATCATTCTTTGAAATGCCATGGATTGTTCGTGGTAAAATAAACAAACCCTGCAATTTATGACAGCTCATAAAAGATAAATTATATCCTATGATAAAAACTGCATAATTTTAAAAAAATTGTCTATATTCAGCGAAGAACACAGAGCAATTCTCTATAGTTTACTTTCCTTTACAAACATAGCAGATTGTTTTGTAGACAAGAAAGTCTGCTCCCGTTTCCATACCAAAGCAGTGACCTGTTAAAGATGGACTGAATTAGCTGGATGTTGCTAGCCAAAGAGGTTGTTAGGCTCTTTTTAGGTGGTCTTCATTTTTTTTCAGTCTATGTCACATCAAATAAATGATTTTTCGATACCACCAGCTGAAACCAGCTGTTTGGCAGATGCTCTACATTGTTTGCCCAGTGTACAAAAAGCTAGTATAGGTTCTGTGTCTCTGACATATGGAATCAGCTCTACACTTGTTTGAGCAAACAGACAGCTGCCAGCTAATGGATCCATTAGCAAACTTCCCACAGAATATCCTGTCTTTATCACTGCATGAAATTTTAATAACTTTAAATCATTACTTTAGTTGAGTTGAAAGTTAAGAAGACCTTTTTGTAAGACATTTGTTTCACAGAAGTGAGGGCACATCTTTTCTTGACAGAAACAACTTATTTTTTATGCTAACGCTGAGAAGTGAAGGTAGAGTAGCAGTAGAAATCTTCAATGGTTTTTTTCATCATTTTATTAGCAATTTGTGAACCTCAAATGAAATTATTTTTCTATGTTATGTAGCATGAGGAGTTATTTTTTAGATGGAGAATTTTTGGTGGTTCTTAAGTGGGAGTATATTTGCAGTCTTGCTTTATCCTTCTGGAGGGAGATTTGACTTGCTTGTTCTTCTAACTTTTTCTTCGTAGTGAAAAATTATTCAAGTGCTCTTTTTTAGCTGTATGACCAATTTTAGTAATCAAAAGGAATGAAAACAAAATGTTGCAACCTAACCTGCCCTTCCTTTAGTGATTTTTTCTTTGCTCTACCTCTTGCATTTAGTTCTTGTACAGCTGTAGTACTCAGTTTACACCAGAGGTTGAAGAGGGAGCAACTCCCTAGAGCATGGTCCCCTTTGTGGGATGTTGAAACAGCTACACATGACTGAAATTCCTGGCCAACTTGTGATGAAGTCTCCAGAAGGCATCTGTGGACATGCTGCACTGTAACAGAAGTTCAAGATCATAAGAGTCCTTCCAGTTGGCCCCAGGAGGAAACTCCCTGTTTTTCTTGTTTGGGTTTTTTTTTCCTAATGAATGGGTTTTGTTATCAAATCCACTACAGCAAGTGAAACAAACATGAGGCTCTCCCAGCCCTTGGTTTTCAGGGTTTCTAACCCTCAAAATCTTCATGCTGATGGGTAGAGTATGGGGGGAAAATGAATACAGTGTTTAGATGCATTTGCAGACTGCATTGCTCTGAGGCACGTGGCTGTAACACTCAGTTTATCCACAGTACTTAAAGTCACCTCTTTCAAAGAAAACTCTATCATTTTCCTTCACCACAGTAGAAGACCTTTTTTGAAGTAGTCCTGACAGTCTTGTGTCCCTAGGAACCAAGGAGTAACTTCTGTAAGTACCAACTGGAAAGAGCGAAGACACATTGGATGAACAAGTGGTTTCCTTATGACACCCATCTCTCTGGGCTGGATGGACAAGGCTGCAGACGCTCTAAGGGAATTTGTCAGTATTCTAGAATATGATGGCTCTTGAAGAAGAAAAACTTGTGTTTCTTAGGCTGGTAGCTCAGCCCATCCTTAAACAAAAGCAGAAAAAACCCCAACAACACAAAGACTTTACTGGCCACACTTTTCAGCTGAAACAACTGTGATCTGGTGCACTGCTATAAAAAGGAGTTGGGAAGATAAGAGGGCAGCACTGACTTTTTTGCGGCTTTCTTGTTTGGTAGGGGGTTTATTAAGGGTCCTGTGTCATTGTCTAAAGTGTTTGTAGGTACTGAACAACAAGGAACTTATGCTCTTTATATGACTTCTCCAAAAAGCACAAGTCTGATGAGATGTTGCTAAAATCTCATTTGATGATTGCTTCCTGGAGTACTCTTATTCTTCAGTTGATTTTTGTGGGCATCCTGCTAACCTTCTACTGTCCCTACAGCAATTGTTTTAGCTTCTGTTATTTCTTGAAAACATTCTAGCATAGGTTTCATCTAGAGAGTGGATCAAGACAGCTGGGCTTGTAGTTCATACCTTTCTGAACATAGTTTCCTGATAGACCTCCACCCTTCCCCACCCAAAATGTGTGGGTACAGTGATCAGAACCCATAGGTGAATATTTTTTCCAAAGAAAAAACAAGCTACTGAAGTTACTCAAATAGATTGCTTCAGACACCAATCTCCTCTAAAATAATGATTTAACTAATGGGAAATTGGTGGCTTTTGAATAACATACCTTGGGCCAGCGTTTCTTTGAATAGATAGACCTCTACGAAGCAAACATTCTCATCTGAATCCATTTCTAAACAGAGTTCAGTGCTTCAGAAAGAGAGTCATGAATTTTGACACTAATGTATTCCTTAATATTTTGTTACTGGTCAGGCAGAGGTTGATAAATATAGTAGTGAAATTATTTCAGTTATATACATTGTTGATAACAAATGAAGTACCAGAATAATCAAATCCAACTTTGCACACCAGCTGCTTAGGGATTTTTTGTTCTTTATCCAGTAATTTATTACAAGACTAAACGGTACTAAGTCGTTGGGTTTTTTCCCCCACAGGGTGAGCAATCATTTTTTCTTTACTACTCGCTCTTGGTTTATGTCATCTTCCCTCCTCTCATGCCTCTAATTCCTCCTCACAAATGCACGCACAGTATTTTACAGCAGTTCATGTCTACATTTATCACTTTCAGAAGCTAAGGAGTTTGCTTGCTTAATTTTGTTTTGTAGGTATGAAGGAGAACATTTAAATTTTTGTCTGCTTATTTCTGAAAGTCTTTGGAGTGCTGATTGAATCTCTGTTGTGAATCTCTGTTGTTAATCTCTTTAACCCCTTAAAGAAGATTACCTTAACAGTGAAGTGGCTGGGGAGGGGAGAGGCAAAGGAGAGGCGGACTCTGTTTTTCTAGAATGAATTCAGGTCTTCAATAAGGGCTTTTCTCTGTGACACTCAAGTGTTCCAACAGTAAATTCTTGCAGCTAACCACGGCTTAAGTGGATGAGCACATGTGGGTGATAGTAGTTACAACTGCAGTACAGCCTAGTCTTGTCACCAGCCATTTGCTCAAATCAGCAATTGCTTGGGCAACATCCAGCAGTTTTACCGGACTTGGTAAATTACTGTCTCTTCTTTTTTTTTTTTTTTTTTTTNTTTTTTTTTTTTTTAAATCTTGAGGTCTTATCAGCCTGTTGCAAGTTAACCAAATGCCAGAATTAAGGGAGGAAAAATATTTGTGGTGGACAGTTAGTTGTACAAATGTGTGTATATTTCCCTTTTAATCTACTTGATTAACATAAGTAGTGTGCTGGACTTTTGAATTGTGTACTTCCACACAAAAGCAAGGAATCAGTGCTGTTAGCAAAGACATTTTTGCAAAGGTGAGTAGATTTTTATTCAATGCTAGCAGAAAAAATTGATTGAAGTTTTAAAAATAATTAATAAGCTTCAGAGGAAGGCAAAAATTCACAATAGGCAGCCACATGGCCAAAAGAAAGTGGTTTGGATTACAGTGTCTCTTTGCAGTGGAAGGGGGATTAAATGGATGTGATTCTAGGTGTTTGACTTCTATTGTGAATTAATAACAAGCTTTTCTACTGTACATGGTAAGGCATTTTTGTAAGGTGTTTAGACATATTACATTTCTCATATATGTGTTTGAGCCATGCTCTGTTAATGTTTGTTCACAGTTAATAAGTTGGTAATAATACTATAAGTAAGAAAAAATTGAAAAGGTGAGCTTTTGTGATGATTCAGTATTCTGTGGAAGACTCTCAAATATGATTTGTAAAAATGCTGCTTGTTTCTGCATCAATAATTATATTACACTGCAGTATTAGGGGCCGAAATGACAGGGTGAATATACTTAATCTTTTTGAGCAGTAAATTTATTATGCTGTTTCACTGGCTATGGACCCTGTTCTTTCCAGGAACTCTGATTCATGGCTGTAGAGGAAATTACAGTATCTTTAATATTGTAACAGTTACTTATACGGAGGGTATTAGTTTCTCTCAGTGTGACTAAATTAAGGCAGTATTTAAGTAAGATTTACTTTGTTCCATATGTCTGTATCTAATAGTTAACAAGGTAAGAGAAATTGAAAAGGCAAAGAATAATTAGGCACAGAATGAGAAACATGGTGTTTCCCTAATTGTTAGTTTGAGTCCATGAAATTGTTATTGTGGTTATCAAAAATGTGGGTTTCATGCTTTCAAACTCCAATTGTTTATTTTTTTTAATTGATTCATTAGAGAATGTGGAGCAGTTGATTTCCTCTTTGTGGAGGTTTCTACTTTTGAAGTTAAAGGAGATTTTTAGCTCCCCCCTCCTGTGAAGAATACAGGAATTTAAAATGCCACACTAGCGCTGCATCTAACAGACACTCCTGTTTTCTTCCTGATTTGTTTCCCAGCTGGGATAAGCCAGAAAATGCCTGCTACCAGTTTTCATCACCTGATAAATGGCAGGTGGTGACTTCTTAAGTCTTAGTCATGTTAATTGCTGGCGACAGGTCTCTCCGATTCCCTCCATTAGCAGGTAACAGGTGTCCCCATAGTAAAGAGTTTTGGCACAGTCTGCCAGTAGTGGGAGCTGGTGTCAATGCTGGGCCAACGGGGCAATAAATTGTCACCAGTCTGGGTAGTTCTATTTCTAAACCCCTGTGGATGTTGTAATTACTCTTCTAATGTGTTTTATACTTCTAGTTACACTCTAGAGCTTAACCCTATCCTGTGGCAGTGGATATTCCAGGTTTGTTTGTGAGATGTATTTGAGAGGCTGGCAATGGATGGAAAGTTCTGTCT
>VYXB01002175.1:297984-359180 GCA_013397135.1 Pachyramphus minor | reverse complement strand
AAAGACACAACATGAAGATGAACTCTTTTTTTTTTCCCTCTCACTCTCACAGAAGCAATCATGGGGTGCATTAAAAGCAAAGAAGGTAAAGGTCCAGCCATGAAATACAGAACTGAAAATGCTCCAGAACCTGTCATTTCCCATGTCAGTCATTATGGGTCAGACTCCAGCCAAGCAACACAGTCACCGTCAATAAAGGGATCAGCAGTTAATTTTAATAGTCATTCCATGACTCCTTTTGGAGGGCCTTCAGGAATGACACCCTTTGGAGGAGCATCATCTTCATTTTCAGCTGTGCCAAGTCCATATCCTAGTACTTTAACAGGTGAGTGTTACATAAAATGATGCTATCATTATTATTTTTTATTATAGCAGCTTGACAGTCTTAGTTAAAAAATACTATGACACATGGAAATAAATTGCAAATTTAAAATAAATTGGCTTTTACAGATTTCTGATTTTCAATATGTTTACTGCTTGAGGGTTGGTTATTTAGGCTTTTTTGGGGGGTTGCAATTAGGATGGCAGCACAGAGAAATCTGAGGCTTATTAAAGACAATAATGGGAACTGATGAAATTACGTTAGAAGTTCTAAGTTGTTGAAGGGACACATATGGGATAATGACTTTAAGCTTGCAAAGAGATACAAAATAAAAAACACTTCAGATTCAGGAAATTGATATATTAAACTGAGTTTCAGGCTTGATTAGCTGTAAGTTATGTTAATGCAACATTGAATGTCTTTATTTATAAAGCTAAGCAGGATATGCAGTATATTCTGTGTACTATATAAACAATATGTGTAGAAAAAAAAGAGCAGAAATCTCATTGTTGGTGGTCATATGAAAACCAAAATTGAAAACGTAAAAATAGAATTTGCAAGGCACAGAGACCTTCTTGGCTGAGATACAGAAGATACAGCATTTTAAGCAACATGCACATCTGATGTTATAAACCCACCTTTACATCAAAATCCTAAAACTTTATTACAAAAAATATTGATTTTGTGCACATAGCTGATTTCATAGTTTTGATGGATATTTTTGAGAGGAAGCTGTAATTTATTCTTTTTTTGACTGAGAGAAACAAAAAAGAAAGAAAGACTTAATTTATTCTAGATGCTGTGAACAGACTTCACAAAACACAGTCAATAATTCCTTATAGTCTATTTCTAGTTTTCCCACAAACCTCTGATGTTGGCACGATTACCGTCCTTAAATGTTTCCTTTGTTACAGTGGTAGTTAAAGTCTTTTAAACACAAGAAATTTGAGATCCATGAAAACCCACTTGACCTTGACATTAAGCAATTCAGAAACCAAATATGAATTGTCAGGTAATGATGACCTGATATTCCTTTTCTTGGGAATTCTTTAAAACCAAATAATTAAAATGAGCATCTAGCCTGTCTCAAAATTTATGAGTCACCTCTGAATCCCCATTTTGGATGAACATATGCAGAAATTAAATAGGGGCAACATTTCTTTATATTTATTAGCTCTACTGAGGGAAGTTTGTTGTACTTCATCTCCTCCAAGAACCTCAGTGTATTCCTTCTTACTAGATCTGGTTCTTAGTTCGTATGGGAATCTCCAGCAGTGTGTGTAGGCACTTCCGGGCTTTACCAGACGTCAGGGATATAAGCCCCCCACCAGGTACCACAAAAGCTTTGCTGCACCAGACCAGAAGGGATGTTCTGTTCCTGTTCCTGCTGGTAGTTAAGCCTGTTATATCTTGAACCAGACTCAACAAGAGAGATTTCTCATGAAAAGAGAGTCTAATATCTCATCAGTGTGAAATCAGTTATCAGCAGGCAGGCTGATTTGTGTGAACGCTCCCATTGTTTTGCAATTAGGCAAAATGATACTGCATATGGAATTATTCCTCCTTGTTCTGTAAAACCAGCCTATCCACAAACAAACACACTTTTAAAATAAATAACATTGTAGTAACAATTATTTAGTTCAGTCAGTACTGATTTTCAATGCTGAATGTACCAAACACCAAAATTGGGTGTTTTTGTGAGTTGAATGAGATGACAACCTTCGTCTGGCTCTAAGCTTTTTGTATTTGTGACAAATAAAACACTGGCAACATTCTGTTGCCCTCTGCTTCACAAGAGAGGAGAATAGATGGGCTTGTCAAACAGGATGTAAGTGTCAGTAGTACTTATCCAGTTGATCAGTGATGTGTGACAAGAGGATGATATGGTTGTCATCGTGGACTGTAGTGAGGCTGAAAAGAGTTGAGCCATCTTTTATTCTTCCAAAGCAGAAAAGGAGAAGAAATCTGAGTTAGTCACACTGCTCCTGTATTACACATTCTCAGTCATCAGATACTTTGAATTCAGACAATACTACTGAAAAGCAAAACAGAAAAATGGGCTGCTGTTCTTGCCTTCCATGAAGCTGGGTGGGTACTAGTGCTCTGTAATCCTCATGCTAAGCAAGAAGGTAAAGTCTTCTCTCCCAAACCGGTCATGGAGGATGGGAATACTGACCTAAAGAAAGGACAACCTTTAAGGGAAGTCTTATGGTCAGAGATAGCTTAAACAGCTAAACTAGATCACCTCCCAGTAATTCACAAAGAAAACAACTGCAAGAGACTTAAAATCATTTGACCGTATTTTTATTTAAAACATTTGGGAATTCTTTTGCTTTCCTTGAAGTATTTTATTATTCTTTGTTATGAAATAAATAACACTTGGGAGTAAGAATAAAAAGAGGTTTTAAGGGAGCTGAAGTGTTTTGAGGTTCATGGAGTCTCCCAATTTCTTTATATGCCATTAAAAACTTTTGTGATATTGTGGCTTGAGGGTATTGATTTTTTTTTTTTTTCGTCTACTGAAGATGTCCCTGGGGATGGTTTATTTCCGTAGCAGTTGCTTTCTGTTTGTTTGAATATGATATGTATCCCCACAATTTCCTTGCTCCAGGTAGAAGTTTGTGTCATCAAAAGAATGTAATAATATAGTAATACAGGCAAAAATTGGTAGAGCTGTGTTGATTTTTAACTGGAATTAGGAGCTGTTAACTTCTACGGAATATTTTAATTCATTCTCAGTTCATAAATCACACTTGAAAAAAAAAAACCTCAATTACTCTAACCTCCTGTGGGGATTTTGTTCTGTTTTTCCTAGAGGAACTGTAAATTCATTTCCAGCTGAGGCCTGCTGAGAGACTGTAATCACAGGAAGACTCCAAATCAAATGAAAATATTTAAGTGATTAGGAGCTCTTGCATCAGAAGGTCTACATGGCGAAAGAATATTAGATATAGACTATCCCCACTGCATTACGTATTCTTCCTTTCTGATCACTAATCATATTAAATATAAGATCTAAAATTAGATGCAACATGTTTCTGTTGGTGGACTTCTATGTATGTCCTGGTGCATATTAGACATGTAGATACATTTAAAAATATGTTATTACTTGGACTATCATCAGGGTTGTTAAATGTCCATTAGACTGTTAAATGGCATTTCTAGAGCTTAAAAAGTTCTTCTGAATTGTCCATTTGCAGTTTTCTATTTTAACTTTCTCCTAGTTACAGTAGCTTATACATCTCAAATAGCCTGTTCTCCTTTCCCTCTTCTTCTTTTAGCCCAGTTTTGTAGATTAGTTCTTTGAAGTGTAGAAAAAGGTTTCCTACCAATAAGTGTAGGATTCTTCCTACCATCCCTCTCTCTCACATCTGTCTGATTTGTGGGACATATTCAACAACATACCCTATACTAGAAGTGGGGTGGGGAAGCAAATCCCATAGGGTTGGTGGAGTGCAGCTGTTTGTCCTGTGACCTGTCCTGGTCACTCTAGAGTAATGCATCATGCATCATCCTCAGCAAGAGTCTGCTTCGCTGGTGGGGAGACTTGATGGAATTAAAAAAATCATTAGTCCTAAAGCAGAGAAATGTTTTTGTACCCAACAAGAATACTTTTATTTCTGGTTCAGTTCCTTGAGTAGATTTTAATGTGTAACCTCAGAAAGTTGGGAACACATCAGTTATTTATAGCTGAGTTCATCAGGAAACTACTTCTGTAAAAATTATTGGCTGATGGTTCACCACTGTGGTGTTGTGGAACTTGCATTTCTTAACAAGAAACGAGCTTAATAAAGAAACCAGGGGATTTTTTTTTATTTTTACTGCTGATGTGTCATGCAGGTTTCTGTATATAAGTGCTGTAATTATTAGTATAGTTCCAGCAGTATATCTAGTGGCCTTTTTTGGTGTGGAAACATATTTTTAGGATGTCTGTTTATAGGTATTGCTCTGTTTTAAGAAATTAACAGGTTAATAATCCAGCTTCCAAAATGAGATAAAACCCAGAGTGTTTAATTGCTTTCAAGTCAAATCTGATGAGTTGTTTCACAAACAAGTTCTTAAATCAAGTGTTGCAACATTACTGCTATATCATATAGTATTTTTTTCTTTTTCCTAAGGTGGTGTTACTGTATTTGTGGCCTTATATGATTATGAAGCTAGGACTACAGATGACCTTTCATTTAAGAAAGGTGAACGGTTCCAAATAATAAATAACACGTAAGTGTTCTTATTCACAGACTTCACATGGTTGTTGGGAATAATTAGATCCTCAACTCTTCTTGAAATCTATATATCCTATTTCAGTGAAGAGTAGATTGATTTTGTTCTTCTTTTCTTGAATGCATGCAATATTAAACATGCATGGGGTTAAAATATTTATACGGCTAAGACAATAACCTTTTGCACTGAGATCAAGGTTTGGGTGCAGATGCAGAACTGTAGCGACTGGCACAGCCCCAGGCCTGTCCTCAGGTGTTGGGTGACTCCCTCCCACTCCCTGCCCCAGCAAGGCCCAGCCACCCGCTTTGGGGCAGAAAAGGTGGAGACGTGCATTGTTCCATTCCAGACTCTGCACAGTGCAGATACTCTCTGACAGGATTCTAGATGTCATGGAAGGTGGGCACAGCTGGCACCACCACACTGCAAATTCCAGAGGCGAGTGTCCATCTTGACATGGAATTGCATCTAGCTGGCCTCCACAGTAAATCCATGTGCAGATAGTTGATGGGTAGTTTGATGTTCAGTTGCAGCAGCAGTCAGTTGCATTACTGACTGATTTCTAGAAGTCTAGAGAAGAGAAAATAATTTGTCTGCTTTGGAGATTTCCATACACCCAACTTTTTGGTGCAGTAATAGTTCTAATTCATACATGTAGCAGTTTTCATTTGTCCAGGTCTCTCAATTTTATCAGCTGGCTTCCTGCTTCCTTTACTGCTATCAGCATACAGGCAGAATGACCTAGAGATGCAGATGAAGACTTGAGGACTGGAAAGTTTATTTACACATCTCTACCATAAAACATTTTGGTTTTATATTAAAAAACCAAACAAACAAAACAAAACACCAGAAAAAAAACACTAACCAAAAAAAAGCCCCAAATCTTTAAAATATGAAGTTCTTCTAAGAGGCACTCATGTTGCTTAGAATGCAAGAAGGTGCATGTAAGTGCAGTAAAAAATGGTTTAGATGCCTTCATAACTAAAACAACATTTTACCTAAATTTGCTTGCCTTTTGTATGTGAGTACAGGTGCCAGGGAATTATGTATTGTTTATATGTGGAAGAGGTAACTGATGTTTTATTGCAGGGAAGGAGACTGGTGGGAAGCAAGATCCATTGCTACAGGAAAAACAGGCTACATCCCAAGCAATTATGTAGCTCCTGCAGACTCCATTCAAGCAGAAGAGTAAGACTTATATCCTGTCAATCAGTTCTTATTATCCATTCTACACTTAGTACCCTGTGGTGATACTATTCCTTTCATTCAGTATATGTAACATTTTAGGATAAAGTAGGAGAATACTATTAATTAATGCTACTTGGATTATGTCAAAGGTATAATTATTAGGAAGTGTGAGGTGGACACTCATGCAGATGTTTTATGCCTGTTTGCAAAAACCAGGGCTAAAGGAAAAAGGATGGGAGAATGCAGTAGTGGTAAGAATTGGAGTACATGCACTGCATACCACATAAAGCAGAATGGATGGGTTTTAGTTGAACAGTTCACACACCATGTACTCTAGGTTTTTATCCTTATTTTTGCTTGCCAAACCCTGATTCAACATCAACTATATCCTTGGTATCACCTAATCTTACATTCTAAAATAACATTTGTGTGCATGGTTATTGCTAATATATTAATCTATAATAACTTTTTGGTGACAAAATTGTTTGGCATGCTAAGGACTGCTATGAATTTGGAAAATTGTATTGCTTTGTGTGCCAGTACTTTTTATATTTATTTGCAAACAAAGATCCCAGAGGGCTTACAGAATCACATAAAGTGGCTGTGGGAACTGTGAGTTGGAGTACTGTTTCAGGTTATGCTTGTTCCAAGGGATTGTATTTGTTGTACTAGAAATATAAAGTTCTGCAGCTCTTGCTTCGATATACAGGCACAGTACTGCCAATAAGCAGTTCCCTGATACATGATCTGTGCACTTCTCTATTTGCTACTGCACTTCTGGGAAAAGTGCCTGATTTTCAAGATGTTTCCTGAATCTCAAGCTGAGACTTTAGTCGCTGCTGCTGTCACTTGGCTCTTTGCTGTTAAAAAGTGATTGCATCAAAGATGCACTGTTATTTTACACCCTTGAGTTTCACCTGGTTTTAAAATTACTATCTTTTTCTTAAATTTTGGGGGTTTTTTTAGACATTGAGTTGGTTTTTTTTTTTAAATTATGCAATAAAAGCATACTGTCATTACAACTATGGTGGTGTTAAAATGGAAATTATAGCCTTTTGCAAAGAAACCATGGCTCTTAAAGATTGGCGGAACAGAGTGGTGAGATTTGTCATAGGTTTGTGATGACTAGAGATGAGAGTGTGAAGGGTGATGAATAAGGAGGGAACCTTTTTAAAACTGACTATTTTCAAGAACCAGTGCTAATTTTAATAAATATCACCACAGCATTTGGAATACAGTTCATTTGCTTTAGAGTTGGTTAGCCCTGTGCTTTGATCATGTTTACAGGTTTTATGTTGTGACTGCAGTTGGAGTTACAAGTGCAAAAGCAATATAGAGCCCCAGGATGCTAGGATTTTCTTTAAGCAGCCTTTTCTAAGCCCAAAGGATATATAGTCCATTTATATCAGAAACTGCTTGTGACAGGATCCATCTTATTCAAGTGTCTTTTGAATGACACCGTAATATAGATGTTTAATGGCAATAAAAACAACAATTAAACCCTGCCATTATTTCATAGGTAATTAAAAATAAAAAGCACTTTACAGTATAGTTTGTAAATTGTTGTAGTAGTCTGGGCAAGAGGCATTTTCATGTGAAGTCATTAACTAGGGCTCAGTAAGATTATAGGTTACATCCAAATTGTCTCAAGCATGCACACGTTCATATCCATTTCTAGCTTTGCACATCTGCTTAAACACTCAAACTGCAAATGCAACAAAATGTAGGAATAAGTTTCAAATTCCCAAGAGATTGCACAGGCCATTCTGTTCACAGGCCAGGAAAGTGATCCCTCCTTACCTACATTTTTAGGCCAGAAAATATTTCACCCACAAAGCCATTGTTTTTCAGCAGTTTCCAATACTGTTTCCCATCACTCATGAAACCAGACTTGCTTGATGCTAAGATGGTGACCAATAGAAATGTTTGAAAATTACACTTTGCATCACTTTTTGAATTCTGAAGCACATAATCAACATAAAATGTAGTTAGAAATAAGGTTTTTGCACAGTCTGGGTGTTCATATGAAGATGGACCTTAAAATTATCACTGACTCAGGACCGTGCAGGCTGTTGATCGGGATGAGCACACTGTGGGAGCGTAGAAGAAGAAATTCCTTTTGTGAAAGAACTTAAGGCAAGAAAAAATGCAGGTCTTTTAAAATATCGACATACTTTTTGGCATGAGAATGATTCAGCAAAATGGAGTGTTACTCATAGAGAAGTAAATGATACCTATAATAGGCGTGTTTCTAAATGGTCAGTAGAATCATATATTGAGGTAATGAAGGACAGTAGTTTTTAGAAATTGAAACAGGAGAGTTTCCAACTGGATATAAGAACCCTTTTAATCCTGAGGACAACCAGAAAGGGGGTACAGGTTGCCCAGGTTGGCATTCATCCTTCAAGGTTTTCAAGCCTGAAGTGGACAACATCCGGAGCAACCAGGTCTGATTTCACTGCTGACCCTGCCTGCAGCAGGAGGCTGGACCAGAGACCTCCCAAGAGACCTTTCCAACCAGAATGAACCTGTGATCCAAAGATAGTTATGCACACTCACTTTGCATTAAATACTGTTTTCTAACATAAAGTCAAAATTTCTTAGAGAAGGTGGTTTCAGCTATTGCAGTGTTTTGAGAGTTCTACCAAAGAGGGTCATCTGATTCAGCCTGACCTATAAACTTAGCCAGGAGAGGGTGTTACTTTCAATGTTAAGTACAGTTGATGTCTATTGTCAAACCATAGTGTTTGCAGATACAGTCCTCTTTACATGTATTTTGCAAACAACAGAAATGAGAGTCATATAGAAATAGGTCATCTTAATCTTGTGATTATATGGATGTCATTGCTTCTGTTGATCTGTATCTGCTTCGGGGTATTAGTGGTCCAGTCAGTGCTTGGGATTTCCAAATCTTTTGTTTATGTGAGTACCAAAGAGTAGGAAGCTTTTACTTACAAGTTTCCTTTACCATTTTCTAGGTGGTATTTTGGTAAGATGGGCAGGAAGGATGCAGAAAGGCTACTTTTAAATCCTGGGAACCAACGTGGTATTTTCTTAGTAAGAGAGAGTGAAACCACTAAAGGTATGTAAATGTCTGTGTATCATTTCTGCCTCACATTCCCCCACCAAGGTGGGCATAATGAACATTTTTATACCTATCACTTGTCACGTATGCATGTGCACACATGTGTGTGCATAATGACAGTTGTGGAGATAAGTTAAACATGCTTTTAAATTTTGGTGAAGAACCAGGTGTAACTTGTTTCCTAGGTGCTTATTCCCTTTCCATACGTGACTGGGATGAGGTCAGAGGTGATAATGTGAAACACTACAAAATCAGAAAACTTGACAATGGTGGATACTATATCACAACCAGAGCACAATTTGAATCTCTGCAGAAGTTGGTGAAACACTACAGAGGTAAGCCCAAGTTCCAGTGTCCTGATGCTGCTTTGTGCCTATTGTGAGGAAGAAGGGCTGCATATGTAGCTTATATTTAAAACCAAAACTACAAAATTTTCTCTTTGATTTCAATGAACAGTAAATGGACTAGTTCTTTTTATCAACATTAAGATGTTTCTTCTGTTACAGTCTTACCCCTGCTTAACTATGAAACTTATTCTTTATGTTTTCCAGAACATGCCGATGGGCTGTGTCATAAGCTAACAACTGTGTGTCCCACTGTGAAACCACAAACACAGGGACTAGCAAAAGATGCCTGGGAGATTCCTAGAGAATCCTTGAGGCTGGAAGTTAAGTTGGGCCAAGGATGTTTTGGTGAAGTATGGATGGGTAAGAGCTTAATGTGACACCTTTGAGTTGTTCCTGTGAATGTTTTAATAATATTTTGAGTAAATCAGTATTGGGATCTGAAAAGGTAATATCATAATGAAATTAAGGGAAAAAATATGATCAGGCATGTAACACTAAAATTAATATTCAATATAGCTTTATTTATAATTATTCTGTTAGCTAAGAAAACAGAAGCAGAAAATCTCTTTAGTATTATAGTGGAGAATAAAACCTGATTCATTACTTTAGGAACGTGGAATGGAACCACAAAAGTAGCAATCAAGACACTAAAACCTGGTACAATGATGCCAGAAGCTTTCCTGCAGGAGGCTCAGATCATGAAGAAATTACGACACGACAAACTTGTTCCCCTATACGCAGTTGTTTCTGAGGAACCAATCTACATCGTCACTGAATTCATGACAAAAGGTGTGTGACAAAATAGTTAGAGATACCATGTTTAAAAGATTATTTAAGACCTCAGCAGTAAATTAAATGTTTAATTAATGTTAGGTTTAAGCTGGCTGGAGTATAAGTGTTAATTTTGATTAAATTAAAATGAACAACGCTTGACCTACTTGAAGCAGTTCTGATCTAGATCGTGGGTGGATGCATGATTTTTTTTCTGCACATCTGTGTCACCCTTGGTAATCTTCCAAGTACAACATCGGGAGTTTTTTTCTCCTCATTTTTAGTGTGTACTGCCTGTCGCATTTAAATTGGGTGGTATAGCTGGGAATATCACTATATCATTGTATCACTGTGCCTGTAGACAGGTTATGCTCACAACAGTAGACTGGGCTTTTGGGTTTTTTTAGTCTTTCTTTTCCAGCAGTGTAATAATAAATTTTAAAAAGGTTGAGGGTTTTTTTCCAGACTCCCTCCTTTATCTCCTTGTTTTTCAGTCTTTCATCCTTCTTCCCTTGCTCTATATCATTTCCCCCTCCCCCTCCTGCTGAAACACAGATTTAGAGATTTAGGCTGAATGTAGAAATAAACATCATAAGGATATTAGTGTTAAGAAGCAGGAGACTTTCAAGTCAATTATTCCATTTTTTATAAAATGCAGACTTCTGTTCAACTCACAGAGAAATTTTGCTATCCTGTAAGATACAGAAGCGATGTTTAAGTCCAAGAGAGTGGCTAGTTGTGTTCAGTACTGTGCCATACATATATGTTTTTGGTTTTTTCCTGTTCTCATGGGGTTTTAAAGGGCTGTATACATTTGAAAAGGTAGATGGGAATAGGAAATCTAAAAAGTTCCTTCTGCATTGTTGATATTCCTAAATAACACTAGACATTATCACTGTCACATATAAAGCTGCCATGCAAAATCTGCTTTCATTGTTCAAAAATCAGGTTTCAAAAAGGCAATCAGGAAAACAAATACTTACTACTACCTGGCTAAGGAAGAGCAAAGTTTGATACCAGAACTGGTTACCTTGCAAAAGCAGGATTAATGAATTGGAAAATAGTTGCACATTTGTCTAAATTATGGATTCAAAATGCCATCGGAAGCTCCTGTTCGTTGTTTTCATTTGACAGACTTCTCACATTTTACAAAAGACCCATAAAACTTCTTTGGTGGTTCATACTTAAAAGCTAGTAGAACAATTTATTTTTATTTGTATTTATCCTTTTACTAGGAAAAGAGGTGGGTAAGTACTGCATAGTACCCAATTTTTTTTTCAGTGTGGACAGGTTACTAGAAATCAGTGTGAAATCTTTGCTCCTCTTTGGTCCTTTGAGCTCATTAACCAAGATCAGAAAAAGTCTGTGAAAACACACACAGCAAACAGCAGCAGCAGTGTGGGTCTGCCTCCAACATTTTTACTTTCAATACAAAAACACAGCAAGTCACTAAAGTAATGTTGGAGGAATCTAATTCATGGTTACTGCTATGAATCCACTGCACGATACACAGTTCAGTGGTTTCTTTCCCCACCATCGCCACACTTGTAATTTTGTTGTTGTAATTTTGACCGTGACAAGACTGCTTGGTTATCAGTCTTCACCAGTTTCTTAGAAAGAGGTCGTGTTCTCATGGCATAATATGGCAAAATGCCACCTGTAGAGAAAGCTTTTGTGCCAGAGACAGAGCTATACTGCACAGGTAAAGATTGCTGTCTCAAAAGAAACGCAGGTCCTTGGAACTGATTTCAGATACTGCTCGTTTTGTAATGTTCTGGGTACAATTGCATTATATAAATGGCAAAAAATAATATACCGTAAAGAATGGAAGATAGTTTTGTTTTCCTCTGTAAGGAAGAAAAAGCAACAAAATAAAAGCAAAAATTTCAGGATAATTTCTCTAGTATGTATTTGGGACTGGCAGAAAAATTTAAGTAACAGATACAGGTTTTTTGTTCTGTAATTATAAATCGCACTGTGGAAGGAACTGAAGCTAGGAAGAGTATTGATACCAGCAACATTGGAAAAATTCGAATGTATTTATGTATAATCATCAAGCAGCAGCCTGTTTTATTAGTTAGCTGAATTATTGAAGTGGATTCCAAATCACTTGGATGAAACTGCTCTAACTAGTTATCAGTGCTAGTGGAACTTCAGGCACAGTCATTGAGTTATGCATTCTGGTAAATGATGGATTTTCAAATACAGGTTTCATGAGATGAATGTGTCAATCATAATGTCTAGGAAATAAATCTCATTCGTGTTTTCAGGTCCAAGTTAATTTTTTTGGTTTTTTCTTTTCCCCCCCGCACCCCCAATGTGTCATCTTTTACAGGCAGCTTGCTAGACTTCCTTAAAGAAGGGGAAGGGAAATACTTAAAACTCCCACAGCTGGTCGACATGGCTGCTCAGGTACTAAGAAAACTGGATGTTGTGCTTAGAGAAGAGATATCAACTAAACATAAATATTGAATGCTCTGTCTATTGTGTGCTGCTCTGTCTTATACCTTCTGTTGTAGGTTTGTCATTTGTGAAACAAGAAACAGTCTAGTTCACAATTAGCAGATACTGTATAGCCAGACACACTCTAATCAGTGCTGGCCCAAGCTCTTGCTAAGCTATATTTCCTATGCTTATACAGTGGGAATAGAGCTAAAATAAAGGGATACAGCTTAATGCTTGGGAGAAATGCATAATGTTATGAAAAAATAACCTTTAATAACACTTTCTTTTTAAGATTGCTGATGGCATGGCTTACATTGAAAGGATGAACTACATCCACAGGGATCTCCGGGCAGCTAACATTCTTGTAGGAGACAATCTTGTGTGTAAAATAGCAGACTTTGGTTTAGCAAGGTTAATAGAGGACAATGAGTACACTGCAAGACAAGGTAAGGCAGATTTATTTACTGAATAAATAAGACCTGTTACGTTCAAGTGGCAGAGAACTATTACGTTTAGCAGAACATGTCTGTATATTCTGTCTTCATGAATAAAGATTCTGCATTTAAATGGACTTTCAGAGCTATGCTTAGGTGACCCACTCACCTAAGTGCAATCCTAGTAAACTTTTTATTATTCAGAATTATCTGGCAGTTTGTTTATGTTCTCAAAAGTGGGTTTAGTTATTTTTTGGGGGTAAAACTTGCTACAGTTTGAAGAGAGATGAGATTCCAGAGAGATTGCTCATCAGGTTCACTTTTTGAAACCTATTTAATTAAGAATCTCAGATGTCTCCAGTGTTTCCAGAAATTATAGCCAGTAGTTGCAGCCCTAGTTTAAGAAATGCAAAAATACTAAACCACCTCAAATTTTCTCAATAAAACAAATGTAAAATGTTATGAGTGCTCTTTTTTAAATATTTGGCAGTGTAAACAAATTACCCATCAGCAAGGGAAAATTGAGTGTCTGTCTTTTCAATGTTTGTAGGAGCTAAATTTCCAATTAAATGGACTGCTCCAGAAGCAGCATTGTATGGTCGGTTTACAATCAAGTCGGATGTGTGGTCATTTGGAATTTTACTGACAGAGCTGGTAACAAAGGGGAGAGTGCCATATCCAGGTAAAAGGAAAAGTTTAATAGATTTTTCTTTCCTTTGTTGTATTGTATGCTTCTGAAGTTACCTTTTGTACTTTTTGCCTTCATTCAGAGTCCACAGTTGACAAACAGACACAAAACCTTAGTCACACCTCGCTGGTTCCTTTTTTCACAAAGATACTTTGTTTTATGTGCAGATTAACTATCACATATCTTTTAAAGTGTTTTAAGATAATAACATTTTTATATGTGACTGATAGTTTGTTTCAAATTGGTGGGTAAATCCTTATGTTTTCCTATTTGTCTGTTCATGATATTTCTACTTTTGACATTTTCCCAGGCTACAGTGAGCATCAGTAGAATAAACCCACTAAACCAGTTTTTGAAACTAAACATATTTCAATTTTGCTGGAATTTGTAAGGCAGTTCTGTTAGGTATATATAATGTCTTTCTCTTGGCCTGATTTCAAATTAAGTGGTCTTTGAGTGGAACCTAAAACAGACAGAAGGTATTTGTGCTTAAGTCTCCGTTTTGAAAGGACAGGTTCAAGGCAGTGGCAAAGTGAGAAAGCATACATATGCAAGGTATAGAGGAATTAAGAGTGTATTGAAATAATTTTCAGGAAATGTATTTAATGCACAATGTAAAAAGTTCATTCATAATAAAGTGTGTTCATTAAAGGTTCTGTTCTGCTAGATCCACATGTATTGCAGCTGGAGAGACACTTGAAAAACTTTGGGAAACTGTTTTTTTCATCATGTCATTCAGAATTAAAATGCTTTCCTTTTAGGGATGGTGAATCGAGAAGTTCTGGAACAAGTGGAACGTGGATACAGGATGCCTTGTCCACAAGGCTGCCCAGAGTCTCTCCATGAGTTAATGAAACTGTGTTGGAAGAAGGACCCTGATGAGAGACCAACATTTGAATATATACAGTCTTTCTTGGAGGACTACTTTACTGCTACAGAACCACAGTACCAGCCTGGAGACAATTTATAAGCCACCAGTCTATATAACATGCACAAATCTGCCAAATGTAAAAGACTTGCAAAGAATTCCTGAAGTCTCTTAAGGAATCACAGGAAAGAAAATCTTCGCTACTTTGCATGCTCTTAATGGCAAACTGGAATTTCATAATGCAGTTGCACAAAACCACTTTTAAAGTGTTATACTCTAATTTACCAATGACATGTTTTTATTTTTTCCTCTTTCCCAACTTATTTTCAGGGTCCAAAGGAAGCTTAATGAAAATAAGGGGCAGAAGAATGAGTGTCGGTGTGAACAATAGCAGAAAAATCAGTGTTTCAAATCCTTTATTTTCCCAACATTTGTAATCATTCTACTAAACAGGAAATTGTCTGGAATTAGTGACCCTGGGGTAAGGCATTTTTAAAGCAGAAGAACTTTGTGGGACCAAGCAATTCTATTCCAGTTCTGTAAAACTCCCTGTGTTTAAAATTACATGTGTGTGCCCCCCCACCCCCTCAAAAAAGAGATGGTACAACTGTATTTGATATATAGTTTTGATATTTAAGCTTCCTCTTGCATGGACTTAATTAGGGTAGGCAGGTTAAAAGAGAAATTGGAACAGTGAATGAGAAACTTGATCTAAATGGTAGGCCTCAATAGTGAAATTAGAGAGCATAATGCACTGTGTTAATACTTGTATTAATATAACTGGAAAGTAGCATGAGAGATTTTTCTTTTTTCTTTCTGCATAGCTAATTAAGAATAATGAAGGTAACTAGAAAATGAGGTAATATTTTATAAAATTGTGTTGATAAAGTATGACGATAGTTGAACTTGAAGCTATGTAATACAATCAGGGGGGGAAAGCCTTTGATCTTCTAAGCTCCAATCCAACAGCGAGCTTTTGTATGGGAAGACTACCTGAACAAAGCTCACCAGGAAAGCAAGACTGAAGCTGGTAATGACCACTCTTTAGTCCTTTTTAAAAGACAGGTTTGGTACTGTTGTATGTGGCTTTTTTGTGTTAACAAGGGTGGGTGCCACAAATGTTATCTGTCACTAGTTCAGGGATTTGATTGCACTTTTGCTTTTCTTGACTATTAAGACACACTTACATGTAGTTGTTCTTCCTACTTCTGCCCTTCCAACAGAATTATTTAACTAAAAATAAGTGAAAGAAAATGTGAAAGTTTAAAAAGTAAAGGGATAAAATATATTTAATATTGTCCAAATAATGAAATTTGCTGGCATTCAGCCCAGCTGACACTACATCTAGATTTACTTTCTTTGGCTACTGACATATCAAGCAATAACGTCACATCTTTTACTCAACAAGTTGCATGAGGTTCTTGAATTTCTGATCAAGCTTATGTACTTTAATTTTGAAACGCTAAACTCTTACTTAGCTACCAGGTTGGAATTCATATTATCGTTGTAAAGCTATCCAACAAATGAATTTCAGAAAAGCTGGTACTAAGCATTCTTCATGGGTTTACACTACATTGAATCCAACTACCAAACAGATCTGTGTAAGAACAGTGCCATCATTTTTCATTTTCCTTCATCATCGCTCATCAACTGTACATCTGTGGTTATCAAATTTTAAAAGGGCTTTACGTAAGAAAAACAAAAATAAAAATAAAAATACACAAACACAAAAAATTAAAACCCCCAAAAATATGATGGAATTTTAATTTTTCTAAATATTTTAAAATTAATAACACAATCATATGAGTTTATGTATTACTACAGTCATAACAAGAAATGCCAAAAATGACACTGGCATTGTATGGATTTTTTGATTACTGAATGGAACAGTTCATTGTAATAACACTTGTATAGTAAAGGAATAAAACACTAACTTAATGAACGTGTTCATTGTAAATGGTTGTGTATTATAAAACTTCTCCAAAAGAGTTTGTATGTTTATGAAAATTTATTTGTTTCACCTGAAGACCTTGATGTGGTTCTTACCCTAACAGAGTTTAAAATTCACATTCACACTTTTTATATAAATAGTAATAAGTTTAATTATGTAACTAAGTATTTTTATAAAGTATGGCATTGTTGAACTGTTTTGCAGAATTGGTTCAAAATAAACTTCTCCTTGATTGCATCTGCTTATTTAAGGTGGGGAGGGGAGAAGGTGGGAGGGGGACAAAAGCAGAGTAGCCTTCATATTGAGGGGAAAAGGAGTGGAATAAAACCTTCATGAGATCTTTTTTATCCTCTGTAAATTGTTTTAATGTACTTTCATACAAGATTCTCAGTTCATAGTGCATTATTGCTGGTAAAAGGGAGACATTTTCTAGCCTGCTTCAGAGGTCCTTGGCAGGAATTGGCTAGAACAATTCTGTCTGGGCTTAAAACTAAGCCCTGTGATGGACAGGCAGATAGACTTGGGATTCTTGTGAGAGTTCAACATAGAGGTGGTGGGTCACTGCCATGCTGTAAGGCAAGCACATATCCTCTCTCTTGCTTTATCTGGTATTAGCAGCCACTGTTCACTTCTGTGCAATTTTTCAGGGAATTTTATGCATTTGTTCTTGTGATAGCTGATGTTTTATCTCAACCTCATTGAATGTTACCTGTCTCCATGACCAGTACTATTCAAACTGCAGACCCTGGCATGTATATACAGTGCCACTGTAGTTTAAGGAGCTAGTACTGTTTGAGTTTCAATAATAACTAATACAGCACTAAAACCATTCTTCTTACAGAACCTACAAACTGCAAAGTTTACTGTATTTTTAGTATTTCCTGTAATGTGATTAATGTTTCACTATTTTTAATGAGAACGATCATGTAATAATATCTGGTAATCTGTACTCTTCCCTGTTGTCCATCTGAACCTTGTGATTCCCATTCTGCATGCTAGGCCTGCAGACTGTTTCTGTCATGTGTTGTTTCAAGCTGTAGTATTTTAAGAATATTTTCATACTATTTTTGAGTAAACTGCCAAACATAAACATGTGTACGATCCTACTATTTAGATAAAGTACATTCCTCCTGGAGCATAAAGCTTTATGAAAAGAACCTTATGGAAGGAAAAGTAGCCTTGGAAAGGTGTGGAGGGTTTTTTGCTTTGTGTGGGGGTTTTGTTGTTTGGAGTTTTTGGGGTTGGTTGGGTTTTTTTGCTTAAAGAAAGTCTCCCAGAGTTTGTTGATGAGCAGACACAAGGCAGAATGCTATCTTGCCCACATAGTCATATCTACAATACTGTTTATTTTAAAACACGTTATCCACAACTGGAATGAGTATAAATTAATATAAACAAATGAACTTAATGAGCCCCCAATTTTGTTATTTATTTTCGTCTATTCAATCCAATAAACTTCTCAGTTTTTATGTTTTCCATGAAGGTGCTGTAGATGTTTGTATTTGTGCCAGCTTACCCCCAACATGCAAGACTTCTCTTAGAGCTACACAGATACGTTGGGTTGAAACCACAGCAGCACTCACATAAACAAAGCAGGACGTTGCAAACAGGAGACTCAAATTCTCACACTTGGCTGAGGAATTTAGGTCTAGATTTGAATAACTGATTGGGCACTGTAAGTAGGTCTGGGTGGATAACTGCTGAAGTCCAGAATTGTGATACATCCAATAGCTACTGTCTTGAGCAGTAGATATGTGGACTGTGTTCAAATGCCTGGAAGTGCAGGTGCCTTCATAGCCGCACATCTTTCTCCTACTTCAGCCTGATCATAGTGCAGAAACAAACCAGCCATTGACCTTCCAGGCACTGCAGGAGGATGGCAGTCATTGTGGGACTGGGAGCCCACCCCACACCGATGTGCATCTCTGGCAGACTCCTTTCCAAGACAGGGTGGGAAGAGTCTGCATATGGGAATAGGATGGCTGTATCTATTTTTGATATAACAGCCTTGAGTGTAAAACCTGGGTTCTGATCAAGAATCCTGACTAACTAGTTGTGAGCTCTGAGATACTGTTAGGAGATTGTTGAGAACCTGCTGCAGAACTTCACCGACAGCTGCAGGCTTTAGCATTTGCTAAACCAGATTATTTTCTCTCTGCAGTTTTTCCTACTGCCACAGGAAGTTAGCTGGAGAAACATCAACAGCTTCCCTGCTTCTCCCTTAGCATAGGGGAGGAAAAGGGAGGGAGTGAGACAGAAGGATGGAGGCAATCATCACTGCACTTCATCACTGGGCAGAGGGAAGCAGGCTGAGGGGTGTGGCATAGCAATGTCGTGTGTTCTCCTCTCTGTCATATTCTGAAAAGGAGGTAGAAATGCAGGGGAACTGAGGAGCGTCTGTTCCCTGTGCACAGTGGAAATGGAGCAAGGCTAATGCCAAGTGCTGCTTCTTGCTCTTTGGTGGTTCTGGGCAGCTCACCCTCGCTGGTTTCCAACAGAGCCCCTTCAAATAAGCGGGGGAGTCCCAAGCATTGTTTTGCTCTCATTTCGAAGAGTGAATCTTGATCAGCTCTTAAGAAATAATAATGAGAGCTTGACCTGAGAAATACTGCCTGCTGGATCCCAAACTGACAGCATTTCAGACACTGGGAAGTAGCATAACATTCCTTTCCTAGTAAACGTTTGTAGATGTAGGATTTGGTGTTAGGTTCTCCTTCCTCTCCATGTGGGTATGATGTGCCTAGAAACTTAACAAGTTCAGGCATTACCCATAGGCCCCATGTTCTTTACTGGCCCTATTCTTTCAACTTATTTTCCTTGTTTGTTCTGCATACAAACGTGCTTTTTGTAGGTAGCACATTGATTAAATTTTTTAACACTCTCTTTAAAGGCATAGTTTTTGTCAAATTGTAATAACCACTGTTGTTGGGGAATGAAAGTGTTCATAGCACTGTGTACTTTTACAGAACATTGTCCATCTTCTCTTAGTACTTAATTTACTGTAGGCGAGTAGAGACAGGTGTTGGGTATCCTATACTTTTTATTTTGGTCTTAAAAAAGAGAGGACAGATACGTAGTTAAACTCAGCAGGATCTGAGAAACAGACTGGAAATTTAAAAGGGAAACCTGAATCATCATGGCTTGGCTTCGCGAAGATTTCGAAGGGCTCTACCCGCGCTTGCTGCAGGCTCGCTGATGGCTGAAAAGGCCAATGCGCGACAGACAAGTCCGGTTGCAGAAGGGACAAGAGAAAGATTCCCCAGGCGGTATCGACTGGATGCGATTCTTTCTGAGTTGTCTTTTCTCCTTGAGAGTGATCCTGCGTGTGTTCTCAAAGGAGGCGGCAGCATTATAGATGGTTTGTCTCCAGGCCTCCCGATTGGTAAGAAAGCACTTCTGTGCTTTCAAAAACAAAATATGATAAATCTCATTTCAGCATGATTCCTATGATAAAAGTGTCACACACAAAGAGAACATTTGACTGCTTCATCATGAAAACAGTGAGGATGGCTCTCTGCTTCTCCAGCAAGTGTAGAATATGCTACTCAGGGAGACGTTCAAGGTGTTCTGTGGAACAGGGAATGACCATACTAGATTGCAGTCTGAACAGTCCCTGTTCAGTCCTGCCAAGGAGGCCACGTCAATGATTCTGTCCTTCTGGAGAGTTCTCAAGAGAAGGCAAGAGTGTTGGCTCATGTTTCTGAGAGTGGAAACTGGAGACTAGATGACTTATGCTCCTTACATTCTACTACCCACCTTTCTCTCCTCTCCTCTCAATTCTAGCCTAGGTGCTTGCTCTTTACGACAACTGATTTCATTTCTCCATCATGTGGCTGTGCAGTAACAGCATGAACATATATGAGAATTCACAGAATTCAAGATTAGAAGCATCTAGTAGCCCTATGTAACGTCTTTAGGGGTTTTGTTTGTTTTTGGTTTTTTTGTCTGTTTTGTTTTTGTTCTTTTTTTTTTAATGGACAGTGCCTGGTAAATTAGGCAGCTTTATTAGAACAAGGTCAAATCTGTATGACTTTCACTGGAGTTTTGATTTCATTCTATATTACCCTCCTCACTTCTGGAATGGCTCTTTCTGTCAACATGGCTTATGACAGCTGTAAATGTATATTATTTCCTTTGTGCTAAAAGACTGGAAGTACGATAGAAATAATTTCCATATTTACATTTTAGTTTAGTGTTACTTGTTAAAGTGACCACATCAAATTCTGTCCATTTCATTTTCCTGACATCTTTATCAAAGAACTGCCATTTGCAAGGGGAGATTTTTTTTTTCCATATGAAACTGGTGTTCAGTCAATTGCTTCAGTGACTTTAAGGTTACAATAAAGAGATTACTGGTAGGCTAAATATAATCTCTGGCGCCACTGTCATTAGAATGGCCCCAGCCTTTTCAGGCTGCTACTAAGTGTTTTGAAGAACAAGTGTGCATGTACTTAGCAATAGATATGCCCCCTGAATTCAACTGATCATTAAGGCAAGAAGGAATGACTCTCTCTGAAACTTGGGGATAACAAAGGGCATTCAGGAAGGTAATGGGATACACATCCACTATGACAGGCCAGCCTACCCTGTGGAAATGCTCTTAATCTATTGCCACAATAGCACAGCCTTTTGTTCCAAAACAATGTTACACCAGGCAAAAGGCCGAAATCTGATGATAGGCGACACCTCTCCTGGGGTTTTCCAAAGCATTTGCCATCTTACCCAAAAATTCTTATTGCCTAATATATAAGCATTTCTCACACACTCTCAAACACTTCACAAATGAGATAGTTTCATTATCTCTGGATGGCAAATTAAGGCAAGGAGAGGTGTTTTGACTAATCCGGGGTCAAGTTGAAGACTGTTAGCAAGCAGCAGACATAATCTAGCATTTGGTTTACTGAAAATTTCCTTTCAGATGGACGGCTTTTAGCATCACCTACCAACCTCAACTCCTGGTCTTGAGCCTGGAGAATTGTTTTTCTAAGAAAAGCCGCAGTAATTTCCCATTATTCCCCACAAAGGACACCTGAGCTATTAAAAAACAAAAACAACAACAATAAACCAAACCAAAAAACCAAACCAAAACAAACTAAACCAAAACAAAAAAAACTTGGGTAAAACCTATGGGCTCTGTGCAGCAATTTGGCTGCCACAAAGCCGGGTTACCAACCATTTCCATGCAGACAGCATGGAGAATGCAGCTCTAGCCTGAGGCTTGCCCAAGTGTCTCTGGGATGCAGCTAGCCACCTTTCAGATATAGCCCACCATGTGGGTAAGGGCTTGACCTTGGCCTCTGAGAATGGCAGTGGCTGACAGATGGATCTGTCTTCCCAGGTCACTGGGCTGCCCCGTCTCAGACACCACGGGGGGGCAGAAGGCCAAGGTTCTACCTCTACACTGACTCGTGGAGGGTAGTCAACACTCTGTGGGGATGGCTACACAGATGGAAGAAGGCCAATTGGCAACACAAAGGAAAACCCATCTGGGCTTCCGAAATGTGGCAAGACATTGCCACCCAGGCAAAGAAGCTGATCGTGAGAGTTCTGCCATGTGGACACACACGTACCGGAGAGTCGAGCTAACAAGGAACATCGTAACAATGAACAGGCAGACTGAGCTGCCCAAGTCAAGGTGTCACAGGTACATCTAAACTGGCAGCACGAGGGAGAGTTGTTCCTAGCTCAGTGCCCATGGTGCCTCAGGTCATCAGAGCAGAGATGCCGCCTACAGATGAGGGAGGGATGGATTTAACCTTGGACGTTATCTCACAGGTTATCCACGACTGTGAGACATGCACTGCCATCAAGCAGCTAAGAGGGTAAATCCCCTGTGGGTAAAGCCTACTACATTACACTGCCACAGACCCGCCAAGGTAAGTGCTGTGTCCTAGGACAGTGTTTTACAAGCACTGCCAATTGCATATACAAGAGGTCCCCTCTGTTCTTGTTGCTCCCTTCTTGTACCAGATGTAACTTCCATACACTGTTGTTTTGCAGCAGTACTTTAGAAGGGATTCTGGTGCCCTTTCAGACACCCAGTGCCCTAGACCATAGAATGAGCAATTCCTTCTTCGCTATTCAAGTCTGCTGTTTCACTGACAGTGTGAATATGTCAAAACCCTCTAAGCACTCAGCTTAGAACGCCCACAAAACCTGTGACTTGATGATATCATGCCTTTTCCTCCTTCAATCTACCTTTGCAATTATTTCTCACAGAAACATCTACTTTTTTTTTTTTTTTTTAATCACTTAGCAATCTGGCAAGCACATACTCAGTTATTTGAAGCTTCTTCAAGAATAAACCATTATCTTTAGTCAGCTTAAGACTGGAGTCTGTGTATCACCTGGTTAGGTACAAGATGCTGAACACCCTTTCTGTTGTCATGAGTGAAATATGCTTAGTACAACCTGCCTAGATACATAAATGACCTCAGCCACTCTAGTACATGATTCATCACACCTAAGGAAAGTGAGATGGGATGTTCATCCCACAGTGCACGTGGGAACAGTAGAGGAACTGAGACACAGGCAAGTAAAGTGTCTTAGCTAGAATCATGCAAAAGAGTTCTTACAAAGCTGAGTTTCAGACACTGGTTTCTTATATCTCAAGCAAATACCCTGAGCATGGACACTCTCATAGAATTGGAATCATCATTTCGTAACTCTCAAGACTGTCTTTATTCCATGCTGCTGAAGAAAATTATGGTTAGCACAAGTTTTGTGCTGTGTCTGTCCTTTTTCTGATGCTCTTGAGTTTGCTAAACATGATTTGCATGTGCTTTTATGTCAACATATATGTTGACATTGAGTGGAACTGGAAAAAAACAGAATTCATCTTCAGCCCTGAGTCTTGGGGACTTGAAACAGCTGGAGCATAACTGCCTTTATCTCAGTACCAGAAACAGAATGCCTTATGAGGAAATGAGAAGTTGAACGTGACTGCAAGTACCAAACAACTGGCGGAGATGCAGCAGTTGCTTGAAAGGGATGGTATATAAAGGCTCTCTTATTTAGAGAAATGGTGTTTTCCTCAGAGGACATTGGGATCTGATGGCCTGTTTCTTTAGCAGTGGTTTAGACTGTCAGTCTAGGGTGGCTGTTTTCTTCTCTGTGGAGTGGGAGGTGATACAAAGCAACTTTTATCTTGAAAGCCCTTTGCGATTAATTTTTTTGAGGAAGGAATCATCATCTGGAAACAGGCAAGTATAAGATGAAACACAAATAAACTGACAGGGGCCACCCAGATCTGGGTGCAAAGTGAATGGTTCCATACAAATTCAAATTCACAGACTATTGGAAAAGGTTACTTCTTGAAGTAGCAGCTGAGAAAAAGGCCTGCAATCTTTCTGTTATAAGCATTTAAATGCAATGAGGCAGTAAATACGGCTATAAGGCTGTCCTATGTGCTGTCAAGGCTTTCTTTATTCATGTAGTCAATAGAGACATGAGAGAAATTGTCAACAACTTTGGAGGCTTCTAAAGAGAGCTTACCAGCAACAGGCAACTCTGCTAGGTAAGACACATTGGGGGCACTGTTGTTCATTTTCTGAGTGTTCTGGGTGTGTATTTGACGGAAGTCATACATTTCAGCATCTTCTTCTTTTGTGATTTTTAACCAATATGAATTGCTCCTTTTTTTTCCATGATCAGTGACTTTTCCCCCTGCTGTGTTATCAACAGTGCTGGTTTTTTAAACTGTGGCAAACCAAATACCATTTAACAGAAACTGAGACATTGATGAGTATCCAACACTGAGGATGACACTGGGGGAACCTACATATTTGTGCTCAACAGACTGGGTCATGGAAGGGTGCTGTGCAATAGCTGCTGTCCTGAAGGCTCAACATAAGAACGCTCATTAATTTAGATTCTCTGCTCCTGATTGCTTTCATTTGCACATGAGGTCTTGATTTTGCAGTAATTTATGCATATGTTTAACTTAAAAATATCAAATAAAGTACAGGCATTGCCAAGTTCTCAGAGACTCTGCACATGCTTAATTTTTGCAGGATGGAAAATTGTAGCCACTGCACAGTGCTTAGTGGTGGAATTGGTCAGAACATTTCAGAGTAACTTTGTGGAACTCTGGCATTTCTGAAAGAGAAGATTTTTGCCTAGTCCTGCTTATCAGATGTTTCTCCGTAACCCTTTTCTTGATTTCATCTTTCTTACTCGGATATTATAATCTGAGATTTTAGCCTTTTAACCACTTCCCTACTGAATACACTGTTGATCTGACAGGGAGCCAAATCTTGTATACTTAGTGTGTTGCTGTTCACTAAAAGTAGCCTATTTAGGCAGTGATGTGAGGAGCCATAAAGACAGCCTGGCTAGGAGGGAAAATTACTGAACAAAAGATATTGTCTGCTCAAAAAAACTGACAGAGAAAGGGCTGCCAGCCTGGAACTGTGAGCCTGGGGACTAGCCCTGTGAACTATTGAAAAACATCCTTGAGAAGTGCAGCTGGCCTCTTTGAAGTGCAGCCGAGGTACCTACAAACCAGAAACGTCCACAGATACCACTGATAAGCACCGAACAAAGAGAGTGTAATGTCAATTTGTTATCTGAAGGTGGGAAACAGTCTGAAAAAATAAAATTGCTCTGAAGGAACAGAAAACAGCATCCCCAATTGGCTCTTACAGGTGAAAAATGTAAATTTATTAAAGGTACATTAATGTTTCATTAAATGTAATTAAATGTAAACAGGATCTATTCGCTGTTCCATGTCCTACTCCCTCTTATGAGTCTGTGATATAAAAAGGACTTCGTATTTATCCAAAAATGAGCCTCTATCTGAGAACTTCTTGGTTGAATACCACACAAACTTTCTATGAGCTTTTGAACTCCCCCCAGGGACACCTGGCTATAAAAGGATTCTGTGATGTGAATCATTTTGGAAATGAGACTCTGTCAGCTGTCTTATGGGCTTGGCCCATCCTCACCTCTTTTGGGGTACGTTTATCCCACTCTGGCATCATGTTGTTCCTCCCTTTTGGGATCCTTTGGCTCCTTCTGACATCTGTCTAATTCACTTCGATATCAGTAGCGTTAATATTCATATAAGTACTCATGAAGGTATCTGCTGTTACATCATTGATAAGCTTGCTTCATTCATGATAAGCTGTAGCAATCGGAAACAGAATGTAGATACTTGGCTGCTGCTGTTGGTTGTACTATAGTACTGACTGATGCTATTATTGATTGATGCTATTGATTGGTGATAGTAATTTGTAATATCTTGATATATATTCATTCATATTCATTTTATTAATCATAGGTATGTTTCCTAGTGGCAATTTTTGTGGTATTTGTGGTAATCTGTAATAAAGTAGAGAAATTTAGAGGACAAAGCTTTTACATCCTTCTGTATTACAGAATCCTACAAACCTGTTATCATTATCTCTCCACACCTGAAGCCAGGTAACCTTTTAAGTGGTGACAGGCAGAAACTGGCCTTTTGCTCTGCGATTTAAAACTCTTGGTCTGGTGGAGTCCTAGTCCAGACATTTCAGACAGAAGCCGTTTCCCTGGCTGTGAGTGCTGCTTTCTGGTCAGAGATATCCTTCCTTCCCAACATACTCTTTTCACGTGTCTGCCCTCATGCAGAGATGCAAACTAGTCCCTCGTCTGGGGAAGCTGTAGGGCTTGTCTTGTCTGGCTCTAGCACCATAGCTGGCAGTGGCAACTGATGTCTACAGCTATAGGAAGCCGTGTAGTTAAAGACTGTGCTTTAATCTGTAGGTCTTTGTTTATGATTTGGCTAAGAAGCTGCTTTTCCTTAAGTCTGGATAACTGGAAGTTTGGTTTAGTTTTTTTTATTGTTTGGGGTTTTTTTTACAAAGACAACTCCTTACTGAAAACTCAATAATTGAATTATCTGTGCTACCACTGGCTTCTAGCAAATGCTTGTGTTTCTTGTGTTGATCTGTTTGCTGAAGTGATCAGTCATTTGGGGGGAATTCTGTTCAGTATTAAGTTCTAAAAGAGCCTGTTCTAAAATAACTTAGTTTTCCCTTTCCTGAGAGCAGGAGGCATGAGAACAGGGGTGCTTCTCTGTTTTAACTTGACAGCTGAAAAGTATGACTTGGCTTTCCTGTTTAATCTTTTACTCCTGCTTGGATAGAGTTTAAAAGGAAGCTGAAAAGTGCTTATTATCAAGTACTCACAGCCATGAAATTAGGCAAACACATGTTTGGCAGTGCAACACAAGCTGATGAGGGAGGGGGCTGTGAAGATTTAGAATATCTGCTGTCTCAACTCCCTGCTTGCTTCAGAGAAATAGGGAAAAGACTGACAGCCATTCCTCAGCTGACTAGCATTACTTAACCTTTTTTTTCATCATGCTGTTTTATTATGCTATGGAGTTTCTTAATTTTGTATGTCATCCTTGAAGCACGATGCCAAGCAATTGCTATTCTGCATGGATTTCAGATATATTACTGTTTTGCTTTTAGAAGAGGAAGGTTATGATAAGTCATCTTTCCTTCAAATTTGGAATTTGGTACCCTCCATTTTCCTAATCCTGGAGTTATCTCTTCAGTTTTGATGGGAATAACTCACTAAGGAATACATCACCAGCCTTTGAAACTAAAACAGGCTAGAGGGACAACTGCAGAGACAAAACCTGGAGTGTGGGGAAAAGTAACTTGATGCAGTTCAGTATGATTTTATTCTTGTTCCCCTACAGAAATAGTTCAAAATGGCCTGCGTGGGAAAAAGAGAAAGGTGTGAGCTTAAATACATCTGTACCTGATGGAAACCATTACTTTGCATCTCCCAGGGAAGGGGACTGTGTGAGATGAAGCCTGTTTGCTAGCATCTTCTTGTGTACCCTAGGAGTGCAATGTCAAACATTCAGTTTGTGCTACATTGGTGACTTTTTGCCATGTAACTCTTAGCATTGGGTTAGCAAGGAGATTGTGCTGTTCTCTGCTTCTTCCAAGGATTTATCTGCTTTGCAGTTTTCTTGCAATGAAATAGCTAGCGAGAAAGGGAAGGGCTTATTTGGCATCGTTGATCTATTTGACTAAATGGATGACTTTCGAGGGAAAAAAAGAAGAAGTCAAAACACTTCCAATGCTTCAGTTTTCACAAAGAACATTCTTTGGTGCTCTATTTAACAAAATAATATGCTACTGACTAAAACACAGCTTGACTTGTAGCCGTCTTCATCTGCTTCAGAACAGCAAATGGTGAAGTATGGATATCTGTCTTACACAAGGTCCTGTTCCTGGCTGGGCTATTCAGACCAGCAGTTAAAACAGGTTTAAATGTTCAATCCTGTAATGGTAAGATTTTAAATGTTATGTGGAGTGGGGAATGCTAACAGATGATGATGAATTCTCACTGCTCACTCCTAAACACTTAGAAGTTTAGCTGGGCTGACTGAAAAGGTAACATATCAGATCCATACTGGGAAGTAAAAAAGTGGGCCCAATACCATTTCAGCAATTTTCCCAGTAACGCAGAGTGTTACAGTCTGGTTTATGATTGAGTATATACCCAAGGAAGTAAGGTGCAAAGGAAGTCTTTTTATTGGTTTCCATGCAGTTGTGTTGGCTTAAGCAAGGAGCTTATGCACATAGGGATTCTCAGGAAAGTGATATGAAAATTAATCAAAAGTCTGATCATTAAGAGAGTTAGTGGAAACACATAAAATTTGTGCTTGGATAGCTATGCTGAGAAACACAGTGCCCTTAACCTTCAGTAACTTCACAAATGAGAAATGAGGATATCTCCTTCAGAGTCTACATCAACCTCAAAATTTAAGAAATGCTGGTTTATTCTAGAACTTCTGGTTGCCTACACTTTGAGGGATACTCTGAAACTGTTAGCATCAGAGGACCCTCAGCTTCCTTTGTAAACAGCATCCTTATTTCTGGAGAGTGTTTGTGCTTGACTTTCTGTGACAGTTTATTGGTATCAGATTAAGTTAATATAGCTGGGATGTTTCTTTTGGAAAATATACACCTTTATTTACCTAGAAATAGTGTTGCCAAGTTCAGGGGATGTTCATACTTGGATAAGACAAATTCGTCAGCTGGGTTGAGGGGTTTGGTTCAGCTGGATGTTATGGATACATCTGATCTCGTTTTCTGATTTTTTTGTTTCCTAGCTGCTTCTGAGAAAGAAATAAAAAGCTTATTCTAATTATTTGTCAGTTATTTGAGATGCAGTGTAGTAGAGTTATTTGGAGATATACAATTAATTGATGTAACTTTGTAACAGTGTAATAGTTAAACACACAGGCTTTGAGGCTGCACGATATATTTAGTGTTGTTATTCTTCTGTGTTTTGTGCTTTGAACAGATGAACTAGATCTAGTCTGACTCTCCCAGGTCTATGATATGGGCAGCGATGACTTTGCTTCTGCATCTCTCCCAGACACTCCTCCTTCCTACTACTGCATAATGCTGCATTGCAGGAAAACAGTAATGGTGTGGCAAAGCTGAGGGCTGATCACAAATGAAGATAAACGTGTTTCCATTGATTTATGAAAAACCATTGCTGTTTTATTTTCAGAGTAGGATGAAGCTTATTCACAAGGGAGGAGAAGTAATAAGAAAGTTCTTTCTGTAAGGAAGGGATGCTAAAATTGTAAATTCTATTTTATGGATTTCAGTTTACTGCCCCATTAATCATTCAGAAGTGATCCACATCTTCTTCCAAGTATGCATATGGGTTCAAAGAAAAGGTGGGTGCATATCTACAGATATTTACAGATGCAGATTTATATGAGAAATGACTGAGCCAGATGAAATAACTGTGAATATCATTTTTTGCTGCTATACTATTTTCTCTTTAAAACCATTAGATGAAATATCTCTCATTATAAGCATTTGTTGACAAATATTTTCTCTTCCTTCTTCAGATCCTGAATAATGATGGCAACAAATGTTGATATAATTCAACAAAGAGCAGTACTGGATGTGACCAAAGTAGACATATTACTAAGAATCATATTGTGTATTTCTGTGCCAAAAATTTGAGTGTGCAGGGGAACTCCGCTACCAGGATTGTCTTCTGGAAAATTTAAATTGCCTTTTATATCCAAGGAGGCATCCAGAGGAAAGCCTATTAGTATTTTTCACCAATATTTGGTCAAAAATAAGCTGGAAAAGATGTTATTCAAACTAAAATAAATGTATGAAAAGGAATAATTAGATGGAAGTCACGTGTTTTTATTTGGAAATGTTACTTTGTTGACTACTATGACTGGATTCTTTGCCCCATGTGTTCACTGACCTGCCACAGCTGCTGCACTGACCCACTGCAGTGCAGCACAAAGCTTTCGTGGGATGCCAAATGCCATGGAATGCTGAACCAAAAACTCTGTGAATACAGAATGGCAAGAGCCACAAGAGCCTGCAGAGGAACCATCGTGTAATTTTCAGATGTTTCATTTTTTTATAGGAAGAAAACTTCTCCCTTGTGTGGGAGCGAAGCGCTGCTTCAGAAACTCATCTTGTTTAAAGTACTGCATTTTTTTTTCAAGAAACTTTTCTGCTGAAAATTTCAGGCAGCCATGCCCATATTTTAGGGTGCTTTACTCAAGTATATGCTGTCAAGATATACTCATTCCCACATAATACTGTGCTGTACTTCCTACAGGTCCTGATCTACATGGTTCAAACCCAGTCTGGATATTGATAGTCATTGCAACTCCACACAAGTGTGGCCAGAAGTACAATGTAGACAGAATGGCAATTCCAACTTTTCATTTGCTTTCTATTTCCTGAGTTTCTACCACTTCATATAAATTTTGCAGTTTGACAGAAAAAAAGTCAGTAGAATCCTTCATTGTATTTGATCCTTATTTTTCTTATCCCCAGATGCTGAACGCAAAGCAAAAATGGGAAGTAAAGGAAGTGATAGAGTGGGTCACTAAACCAGCTGAGTGTAAATCCTCATGGACTAAAAAGCCAACTTTTCCAGATGAGGATATGCATTTCCAGATGGGATATGCAACCATTTCAAAGCCTGGAGATTTAATATTTTATTTCCATAATACTGCAGTGACTCCAGTCAATACTGTAGTGTAATGTTCATACTGTTCCTTCACATAGTCAGAGTTTAGATTCAGAATAGCATGAAATGTATTTGCTACATGATCTTGATACACATTCTGCACCTGTATTCCCTTAAGTTTAAAAAAATAGTTTCTTTCTTAAAACAATGCTTAAAAGTGTTGTAATGCCTACATGAGGAAGGCAGCTGACATTTAGTATGAAATGGGAACGGACTTTTTTTAAATGTGTGGTTTCCGGTGAAATTGGAAGTTCGGTTCAGAATTTGTGCTCCAAACACACTCTACTTAGCAGCACTGTTAGAACCCCAGATGTACAGGACGTGAATTTCTTTACTGCTCCGCACACCCTGTTATATAATTCTTTACATTGCTTTTAGAGCAGAGGAAGCAGAAAGAAAAATCAATAAAAAGTTTTATAACATATGTTACATTTTCTATAAAATAAGTAGAAAACAGTATGCTGCATCAACTGTTATTCCATCCTTTGTGCTACTGAGTAGCTCCACTGGGAATGAAAAAAAAAAAAAAAGAAACCAGAAGCAAGTCTTGAATGTTTATTTCCTTGAAGGCCTTAGCACTTCTAGGAACTGGTGTGGCAACGACAGAATATGTGAGTGTATGTATAAGTGCTTTGGGCTTTTTCCTAATTACTATTTGTTTAATGCATCTACTGCATGACCTTTGGAGCAGGGGTCAGAACTCCTTTACATTTCTCAATGAAGTTAAGTACTACAGCCAAAAATTACTTGATCTCTACTTCAGTTATTCCCTACCAAGGTTGCCTCACTCCACCTTATCTACCTGGTTCATTCTTCTAACACACAGTTTCCGTGAACAACCTGGAAACGTCTGATTTTTTAATATTTTTTAAATTATTATTATGAAAGTAATTGCTAAAATTTAATATTCTTCATCAGTGAGAAATACAAAAGAATGCATCTGTGATTGTGATTGCCCATATGAAAGGCAGAAAAGCAAGGTACAATTGCTGTAGGGTGTAGGGGGCATTTCAGGGGACACAGAGCCAGGGCAGGGAAACAGAAATGGGAAAGGGGCATGGTAGGGATTGCTGGAGCCAGGTGGGGGGCTCAGGCAGACCCTGAGTGCCCCCAGAGGCCTGAAAGGCTTATGGGTGGGCATCAAAGGGGGGATACTCAGATGGCCTCTGAAGAGTCCCAAAGTTCCCCTGTGAGGGGTTTAGTGAGGTCAGAAGCCAGTGCTCTAGGAGGGTGTGCTGCTTTTGGCTGGGGTAGAGTTAATTTTCTTCCCAGTCGCTAGTACGGAGCTGTGTTTTAGATTTGTGCTGAACACAGTGTTGATAATACAGAGATATTTCTGTTGTTGCTGAGCAGGGCTTACACACAGCCAAGGCCTCTTCTGCTTCTTGTACTGCCACTGTGGTGAGGAGGTTGGGGTTTCATGGGAGGCTGACAGGAGACATAGCCAGGACAGGTGACCCAAACTGACCGAAGGGATATTCCACACCATATGACATCATGCTCAGTAGATAAAGTGGGCAGAAGAAGGAGGAAGGGAGGGACATTTAGAGTTATGGCATTTGTCTTCCCAAGCAACTTCCTGGGGAGAGAGTACAGTGAAAAACAACTCGTGGGTACGAATAAGGCAGTTTATTGAAGCAGAAGCCAAGTGAAAGGTTATGTGCACAAAAGCAAGGTGAAAGATAACGCAGTTTATTCTCTACTTCCCATTAGCAGTGATGGTCGGCCACTCCCAAGCAGGAGGGCTTCAGCACACATGGCAGTTCCTCAGCAAGCAGCCATTGGAGACAACGAATGCCTCCCTTCCTGCTCTTTGCCTCAGCATTTGTATCTGAGCTGATGTCACACAGTATGGAATATCCTTTGGTCAGTTGGGATCAGCTGGTCTACTTGAGTCCCCTCCCAGGATCTTGCCCTCGACTCAGGAAGGAATGTTACAGTGTTGGTGCTGTGCTCAGCAGTAGCCAAAACACTGGTGTGTTGTCAACTCCCTTCCAGCTGCCAATGCAAAGCACAGCACTGTGAGGGCTGCTGTGGGGAAATGAACTCCAGCTCAGCCAGACTCAATACAACCTGCTGTACAACCCTGGCAGAAACTAAGGCCCAAGGACAGAGGGTGTGAGCCCCGGGTGAGACTGGTCATGGTGAGATCTGTCAGTGCACTCAGTGTCCTGCCAGTCCTAAGGAGGAATTTGTCTGGTACATACACAGCTATTTTAAAAGGTTGAAACCTGTTCTTTCCCCAAGGAAACTCATTGCTAGAATTAGTACTTAAGTCACAGCCATCAGCTATAATTAAGTACATTTTGCATGAAATATTTTTAATAAGTCCAAAGACTAGACCCAATCATAAATAGTGAGGTGTCATTATACAGGCTGGTACCTTTTAGAACACCAGTCTCCAGCCTAAAGTGATTTGTTTTTTTATTTGCATCCACCCTTTTTCTGAGTATTGACACTAAATCTAGAGAGCCAAACAATGTGAATTAACAAATTCTCAGTTCACTGCAGCCACTGGAAACAACAGTGATGACATTAGCATAATTTCTCTGCTGCCAGTTTCTTATGCCAAACCCTGCTATCAACATACTTAATTGTACTTCTCGCTCTCAGCTCTTGTCTACCAGTAGACAGGACACCTAATTTGCAGAGGGGGGTGTTTTATAATGAATATCTATTAGCATGGGTTTGAATTACCCATTAGTACAGCTTTGCTTTACAAATTAAAGGCTGGTCCTGAATACTGGCTTTACTTGATGGTCTGTATAACCTTTCTCTCCTTTTCACCATAGCATCTAAGAACCACATAAGCATTAAATGTGTTTATCTACAAAACTCCCCCATGAATAAGGGGAATACAATTATCTGTACTAGAAACATAGGAAATTAATATGAGGCCTTAACAGACTGAACAGCTTAGCCAAGTTCCAGACAGGAAATCTTTAGCACAGCTAGAAATCGAATCCTGATTCTCATCCAAGTGTATCTCCTCTACAAGTCCATCTCTCATCTGGCTGGAGTAGTCTCCAGGAGGAATGATTTCCTACAGCAGAATCACTGCTATACTCACTTTAGCTGTCTCAAAATGGGAATAGCTGCTCATTCACCAAGGCAAGAACATCCTAAAGCCGTGCAGTCCTGAGCATGCTGAATCCTATCCCCAGAGTACCCCAAGTGTGAGGCAATTATCTGGCAGAGCTGCCAGATCACTTTGTGTGAGGATTACATAATCGTTTCACTACAAACTCAGTGTGCCTTTGTGCACGTTAAACCCATGTCCTTGGCCTGGAATGGAACAGCCATTTTGACTCGGCATTTTCACTTCACTTTCACTTACGCCATTCAACATCCACTTAAGGGGCAGTAATTTCCAAACTCATTCCAGGATGACTATGCCCTTCGGCACACATTGACTTTTTTTTCAGTGTATCTCACTTCATTCTGTCAGGTGTAGTGCTCTTAACATTACAAGTATAAGCTGATTTTTAATATTGGCAACATCCCTGAAGTTCACTTCAACCAAATTCTTATGTGACTTGTCATTTAAATGGAGTAATTAAAACAATTTGGATTTACAGAGACGCACAGAGGAGGGACACTGTACAAATGTTTTTATATGAGTTGCCAGCAGCTCTTGGAATATGTTAATTGGGGAGACTTGAGGTCTTAACTTTTCATTTTTTCCCTTACATTGCCACAACAGAGTGATATTAAACAGCTTCTACAAGCCAGGGCCTTGAGTTATCTCCAAACCAACAGCTGCAGGCTGGGAAGTGTGAATGAAAACTTGTCTGCGATGCTGATGGTCAAAAAGTTCCAGAGTAAGGCTCTTCAAAATGCAGCAGCAATGAGAAAATCTTTCTCTCCCCACCCTTCAAGCCAGTCTGATTAGTTTCTTCAGCTATCATGCCTGTGATTTCTGAGCATAAGCTTGCATGCACTGCTGTACTATTCTGTTTCATGTCATGCTGTGGGGCTGACCAAAGGGCTTTGAATGTGTTGGGGTGGCACTGTCATCTCTAGAATGGACATATCCAAGTATCTGAAAGGCCTGAAAAGTGGTTAGTTGTAAAAAAAAAAATGCAGTAGCAACTGATTATGGTGATTGCTCCTTGTTTTTTTCTTAAAAAATATGCTGCTACATGGTGGTTGAAGCATAAATTTTTGTTGCTACTCCACAAGCCCACCTTCCTGTAGTCTACCGCTCCTTGTTTGAGGTGTGGGTCGGACTTCAAGCAGGTAAAAGTGAACCATTTGTGGTTTTGATAAAGGCACTTGAAACCTGGGCTGCATTCCATATTCAGACACTTCACAGACACCGGTCACTATGGTGGCAAACTCACCAAGTCAGGCTCGTTAACAGACTATTGATTTTGATGGCTGATCAGACAGATGTTTGTCTCAAAATTCAGAAGCCGTTCTTTCTTTTCTGGCCCTTCATCTGTCATAATCACATTAATATTCTTTGTGGTATCGCAGTAAGCCAATTTTGCAACATATCAAAACATGTCAGAAAAAATATAGGTAAAGAAAGCTCGTCTAAGGAAGTAGAAAGTAGAAGCTGGTATTTGACCAAAGTGGTAAGAAACTTCATTGCTCTCTCCAAGTTACTGAATTGCCCTTGGAAAGTGGAGAAATGATACAAAGATGCATCTGGAGGAGGAATTACAGAAGATAGGAAACTCTTCAAGTCCAAATGCTGAGGCAGAATGAGTGTAGCAGTCAACAGGGCAAATGGCAAAGACTCAGAAATACTACGGATATGCAGAGCTGGTAAGGAACCGACTTTTAACGCCACCTCTGAGTAGAGCTCTAAGTCATCAGCAGAGGAGTGTGAGGAACTGTGAGCTTCTGGGACAGCTTATTTGTCCGGAAAGAAGTCCAAGAACAACCTCTTCTCTCAGTAGGCCTACGGGTCCCTTTCACAGCTTCCCAAAATGATCTAGCAATGTCCCATGTTTTGTCTAAAATACTGCTCTGAATATGGCCTGCTAGTCATCTTTGCAGTAGTGAACAGTGTTCACATTCTGCAAATTAAAATTCCTCAAGTACCTCCTCTTTAAGCCTATATATTCAAATTCTTTGAATATTCATTCTTTTTCACATGAAATCTCATAGAAGTCTCATACCTATTTTCACTTTCATTCACATTAGAGTGTGCTGTGCAAAGTCTGCTTTTTACATCTTTCTCATCTTTTGAGCACCGTAAGCCTTCTTGGTGTTCAAGGTACAAGCTTCACTTCAACAAATGCTATTGGTAGCAAGTTGTGCTGACAAAGGAAAACAGTGAAGTTGTACTTAATTCTTATACTAAAAAGTAATAGCTCTTCCAGAATGATACATATTGGTCTGTTAAGGCATGCTATGTATGTCCATACACCTAACTCCTCTGTAATTTATGAAAGGAAATAAATGATTCCCATTCTGCATTCTTCTCTTGGCTAGGTATTCCTGTCCAGGATAACCTCACTGAGGCTGCTAATTCCCACTAGTCAAGCCCTGAGGCCAACATTTTATTTCACATCCTCTCTGGCTACACTCGCTAAAATGTCCTGCAGATTCCACCTTCTCCGCAGTGTTACATAAAGTGGTTTCCAGCAAAAGGAACTTATCTTGCTAAGTGTAGGCAGAACTGCTAAGTGAATTTGCAACTTAAAATGGTTTTTTGTACTTTAGAGGACTGTAAAAACACTCAAGAACCTTGAACTTAGAAAAGTATGCACATGGTAAGAAGTGACTGACAACATACATCTGGGATGTATCATTAATGTAAAGACACCTGGACTATCTGAACTAGGCGACTTTAAAATATAAGACTAGTAGAGCTGAGATGGAATTTATTAGGAGGAGCATGTGACATAACTGAATGAGGGTAATTAAAGCACAACTGATTATCGAATTCTTAGAATTATGTGAAATCATACACTTTTCCAATATTTACAAGTTTACTGTCTTTAAAATTTAATCCAAAAATTACTATGCATTTTTCCATGTGTTCAAATATGTATTGAATATGCTATGTCTGAATTATAACCATAGATCTTAGTCACAAATAAATTCCTGAAGAAGAATTTTGTAAGGACTGAAGTTAATGCAAAAGTTGCAAGGATAAGGAGAGATAAAAGCTGAATTCTGCTAAGATTAAATTAATAAACTCCACGCCTATAAATACTACGATCTCTAGCTTTTACTGCTCCAGGCTGCAAAATCAATCCACATGTTTGTGGGATCTAGTTTTGAAGGATGACAGACAGCTGATTACTAATGCTATCTCGTTACTTCCGTTTAACTACTGCTTTGTTTGATTTATATCAAATTAGTCATTCATGTAGGGTTGAGGTATAAAAAAAATTGCTGCTTCAGAGATGTTATGCAGAGACTGCATTTCAGGCAAGGTTCCATTAAAATCTTTTGTCTTCCTGATGGCTCATCTATAAAGACCATGAGAAGTTTGTTTTTCCTTACTAGATCTCACCCTCCAAGATCCTTTGCTTTTCAACTCTTTTTTTACTACTAAACATAAACAAACATAGCAAAATTAAATATATATCATTCCTTCCAGAATTTTTAAGAAAAGCTTTATTAAACATATTAACAAATTCTCCAACCCTGAAGGAATCCTCTTCTATATCAAGCGCATAAGCAAGTGCTAACAGTAACTGAATGGTAATAGAAGTGGCCACTGGTAACTGAAAAACATGGAAAACTAGCTCACTAACAACTTAGGGCTGGGTTAATGTCTGCACAGTAAATCAGGTATCATCATTTGTTCTGTACAACTGTAGCTTAGTACTGAAGGCAATTCTGGTCTGCTAGTATCTATTTCTTTTTAATAATAAAGTAGATATCTTTTGAAGTATATAAAAACCCCATCACTTTAGAGAAACTAAGTAGCTTAGGTACATTTCCACATAAATATTTAATGCTGGTTTATAGCATTAAACAGCCATTTCCATTTTAATAGGTGGATGAGGATTATAATCTTCAATCTGAAAGTCTTCTGCCTTAAAGTCACTGATGTCTTCAACCTTACGAAGAATTCTGAGTTTGGGGAAAGGTCTTGGCTCCCTCTGAAGCTGTAATAAAAGCAAGCTTACTGTATAAAGCTTAATACTTGAAAGGAGAGATTTTGTGTTCTCAATGTCAATTCAGATTATACTATGTAGACTTTCCCTCCCCACCGAGAAGACTTATACTAAGAAAAAAAAAAACATGGGAAGAAAATTCTAATATTGCTAGGTGGAATCTACTTTAGTATTTTCATAGGGACAGTAGCAGAATTTTCAAGTGAATTCCCTGATCATTCAAATGCACTGCAAGCACTTCCAGTTGGCAAAGCAATTCTGGTGGTTACAGATCGTATTCCTTCCAGAGGAAACTAAATTGGAAACTCTGACCCAGGCGTGCATCAAACGTGCTGCAGTTTCTCACAGGACCATTTGGGTCCAAACCAATGACTAGTTCTCTGAATGGTTTTGAACCATACGAATCATGAGGACAATGAATCCGAGCTAAGTCAAATCAAATCAAATTCTGATTATCTCCTACTGCAACAAATTACTTACTGAAGAAAATATAGCCTTTTTCAGCCAAATAGTAATATTGATTAACTCTGTGAATTGGTATGTCATCCTTTTCTGCTATACTACAAAGACATTTTATTTTGTGTTTATCTGGATTAGGCAGAATGATTTTCTAAGGTTTTGGCATGATGAAGCCAAAAGTACAAGTACAGATTCTGGATCTTCAACTTGGTTCTAAAGTAGTACACTAATGTACATTTCAATCATGATTGTATTATATTTCTGTTTGCAACCTGAGTTGAACAAACGCTAGGATAATACAATTATTAGGGTAGAAATGAGAAGAAAAGCCATACAAGTTAATATTTGCAAAAGGCTATTTATAGCACCAAGATAATTCTGCATTGAACGAGCATTGTGGAATATAAAACCATACAAGAATACAGAGTAAGTACTTACTTGAACTTTTAGAGGTTCCACATGATTCAGATATATGTGAGCATCTCCTAAAGTGTGTATGAACTCTCCAGGCTGAAAAGAATGAAGAATACATGTGGGTTTCAAACAGTCAGGTTTCAAGAAAGCAAAACATTACAATGCTTACAATATTGATTCCTAGCATCTTACATCTAGTGTGGAATTGCAGCTTTTGTACTGGATTGTATTGCCAAGACATCCTTGAAAACTTTGAAGGACACTAGCTTCCCCGACTACTGCATATATAATGAAAAACATAACGAAATTTCCACTAGCTTACAAAAAAAATTATCTTTGAAATCCTCGTAGGATAAATAGCTTTGGTATTGAATGGAGCAGCACTGACCTACTCACCAAGATAGAAACAGACATGGCACTGACATCCAGCTTTTACACTTGACTTCTAGTAAGTATGACTTACCAAAGCTGGTTTCAGAGCAGCTGCCTTAGCCTCTATTAAACATGGTACTTTGCAGCAGTGGAGGTGCCAGTCACAGTCTAAACCCCAAAACATTTACCAACCATCCAGATGTGTTTGCAAGATCACAAGTTCTGTGCTTTCCCAGTCCCTGAGCAATCTAATTTAACTCAGGTAGGTTTTATCAGCTATTTTACTGGCCCCTGGATATATTATACTGAAAACCACCAAAGCCGTGAGACAAAATGGCTGAGAGACAACAGCTGCCTTAGGAACTTTATCTTGGACTAATATGGACTAGTACCTTGGACTAATTTCTTTGTTTGCAACTGCTGTGAAGACTGATTCTTCCTCATTTCCTTATTTTAAGTTCCCCTTCATGTTGCTGGTAGCAGGAATGGCCTTACTAGTATAATTTTTACATGCCCTAAAGAAAAGGGGTTTTCATGTGTACAAGACTGTTGAGCATTTTTAATTTCTCTGTCAAATTAAAAATTACATCTCTGAAGTCAGGGCAGGAGCTATTTGAGCACATACTACCACTCTACATAATCGTCTACAGTAGGTAACCACAGAAATTCCTAGCTGAAATTATAGCTGGAAGTTAAGTGGGCAGAATATCCAGATTAAAACCTTGACAGCAACTTCTGAGCTTCCAACGAATACATCCTACAAAATTTAACCACTTGTATGTTACTATCCCATAAGGACAAATGCTCTGTTCAGATTTCTAAGAAGCAGACTAGTGAATAGGCCAGTTTTGACACAGTCATGACCTGGAAGATGTTCTGTCTGTTTAACCTTCATTTAAGAATTCTCACATTTCTGATCCTACCTGCCCATTCAAACCAGAGGCAATTCACATCAAATTCACAGGGTCCTTTTTTACACATATTTCAGCAAGATTTCTAACAGTATGTTCATTCCAGTTTTTCTTGGATATGACATGAAGAATCCTGTCTTTTAGTCCTTTCATTCTCAGACAAGATTAAGTAAAATGACTAAATAACCTACCTTTAGCCCTGTGACATGGGCAATCATGTATGTGAGCAGTGAGTAGCTGGCAATATTGAAAGGCACTCCTAGTCCCATATCTCCAGATCTCTGATAAAGTTGGCACGACAATTCACCATTTAGAACATAGAACTGGCAAAGGGCATGGCATGGAGGCAAAGCCATCAGAGAAATATCTAGGAATTGCAGTACAGAAAAAAACACTAGCAGCATTAGTGTGTTATGAATGTAGAAGATGCAAAACCTAAACAACCACGTAATGAGATACAGTAGAGAGCCAACAGCATTGTCATTCTGTTGCTTTTTTCTCTTGTTTATAAGCACCTGCTGCCCAAGCAATGAAGTTTGGGTCATGACAAGCTGTCTCCTGGGCTGCATGACCAGAAAGTCATAAACAGATATTCCACATAACAGATTGATGCCACAATGCTGCACTGCAGTTTACTGCTACTCACCTCGGTGAGGCAGTTGATTTCCCTGAAGGAGCACATTAAGAGTAAAATTAAGCATGTACCCTAAAGTGACTTCCAACTGCTTCATCTTACTCCCTTCCCATTGCAATACACATTGCAATGTGCCTTTGCTGCTTGGTGAGATGATCAATTAAAAAAAAAAAAATCAGAAAAAAAAATATCTTTTGAGTGTTTATCTACACTTAAAAAGTGCAGATAGTACAATTGCAGCTTGGCAGGAAAAACTTTAAGTGGGTGTCTTCTGATATCTGAGAATGCTAAATCTGAAAAATAACAGTAACAGCATGTGGTAGCCCCTGTCATACAGCAGTGGAGTTTTTGGAGCACAGGTCCACCACTGGTGAAGTTAAACATTCTCTTGCGCTAGCTCTTGTTTAGAAGTAGCCCTACAGAGTGAATAGATATCTAGACAACCTATGTTCAAAGAGATGATTACAACACAAATAATACTTTTGTTCTCTAGTTTTAAGGGTTAAGTTTACTTTAACCTGGAAAGAAAAACTCTGAAGAAATGGTTCAATATTTTTGAGGTCAGAGCATGAGACTTAAGTAGAAAGTGAATCAAACTGGTAACGCCTGGTCATTTTTACTGCATTCCTGATAGTTTTATAAAGAATAAATAAGGACACCAAATGGAAATGACTGTGGACACAGGAATAGAACATATTTTAGCTTACAGTAAGATAATGTGCAACTGCATTCACTTAAAAACTCTGTTATTCAATACCTTTTGGATTCCAGGCACACATAATGATTCTTCTGTCATCTGGATTGGTTTTGATCGTTTCAATCACTTTTTGCAACTGATCAACTCCTTGGTTGGAGTAATCTGGAGAAAGATACCAAATAAGATCTGAACCAGACAGATTCGAGTCATGATATTTTTTTAACACACAGTCCACATCCCCCTGAAAAGTAATACTGAAATGACAACCTCTGAAAATTTTATTGCAGCTTTGAAAGTGATATTAATTAGTTGGCACACTCTAAATATAGGCTACCCTTGGTGTTTCTTAGGATGCTCTAAAGCCTGTGAAATTTTCATGATGGTATTTTGACATGTCCCCCCATCTCTTTTGTGCTTTGACTACCTTTAGCAACCACTAAAATAGGACCGTTCTTATTTAGAACACTTTATTCCATTCTTAACAACTTGACTTTTTTAAGACCAACTAAGAAGTCTGCATAGTCACTCAATCCCAAGAAACAAAAGTTGCAATACAAAAAAACAGTTGAACAAAGAATGATATTTTTACCTTCGATCAATTAAAATACATAGGAAAAGGATAGGATTACTTGTTAAATAGGAAAAGAGCTGTTCTAGAATGGACAAGATATTATCACCTTGCCACTCACAGTATTTACACTAAATCGGTTATTGCACTTCTGGACTAAAAGGCCTTTCTAGATGTTAAACTTGCATGTTACAGTGCTCCTTCTTATTAAAAAAAAAATAAAATTAATGTCCAGCCCAATACTGAGGGATACCAGCACTCCTTACATACTCAAAAGTACAAAGTTTTTGACAGATGAACAAACACACCCATCTAGCACTCAAAAGGTCATGTATGAAAACTAAATTTCCATAGTATTTAAAGCCAGAAGGGAACTTTACTCATGTATAGCACAGGATAATACAGTTCACCCAATGATACTCGCAGGCTGAATTTTAGGCTCAATTCCAGTTATGTAAGAAACTTACTGAAATTAACTGACCATCAGAATGGATTTCAGAATAAAAGAGTAATTAGTTTGTTAATCATTGTTCTGACTCAAGCCAGTGAATCACCATGATTGGTAACTACTTTTTTCTGATAACTTATTGCAGCAACACCAAATTAGGCTCTAGGGAGACCCAAGCTGGCAAGCAGGGTAGTAACACACAATCTCCGTATGGGCCATTCACTTAAGAGTTGGACTTGATGATCCTTGTGGGTCCCTTCCAACTCAGAATATTCTGTGATCCTTTTGTGACACAATTAGTAGCTCAGGCTTCTGCCAGCAATACTGTGCCAGAAGCCTTGTCAAATGGTTATGTTAGTTCCTGAAGCTAATTACCTATCCATTAGTATTACAACTTAAGGAAATCTATTAGTAATGAAACCCATAGGAATTTATCTTGCTCATTTTTTCCACCCTATGCTTTGCCTCAGACCTTTTAAGTTCAGCAACTCTGAAACTTTTCACTAAGTTTTCAGACATGTCAGTTAACAATTTGCCCCATTTTGTGTTAGCATAAAACTAGTGGTCAACACGCCATTACCAAGACTAATATCCGTAACTAATGTGAGCTTCATTTTGAGGCTGTATGGACAAAAAACCACACCAAGATAACTAAGCATGTTGTTAATCTGAGTTTAAATCACACCAGATAGGGGCAGTCCTCAAAATGTTTTCTACATCTTCTCCTCCGGTGACTTAGAAAAGAGGCAGCAGCACACTTCAGAGTAAGTTTGATGAACCAGTTCAATGGAAAATAATACCAACAGGTACTGCATCACATCATAACTTGTTACAGCTGTTCTGTCCACAGCATCATCAGCTATGGATACATCCTACTTTGGTCCAGATGCAAAACAGAAAAATCTTTCTCTTTCCATCTCCAGTGAATGTAGTGCACTGCCAGTTCTTTCCAGTACAACAGTATCATGGAAATTGGGACCCCACATTGTTATACAGAGGTACACAGAGGCCTGTGTTCCACTGCTATCAAATGGAGCTAGCTTGGGCTTCTGGACTGCAACAGGCACTCATCCTTCCAGCTATCAGTGACCATATCTGCTCTAGATGAAAGAATAACAGTGTATGCCTTATAATCCATCAGTCCTACAAATGTCAAACTACAATATACAAAGCTACAGATTTCAGGATAATTAGATTGAGTAAGAAAAAAAAATTAATTCTCTCAAACACTATTTATTCTGGCTATCAGTTCACAGTTGGTCCCTTAACAAAAAGAAGTTTTGGAAGTGATGTAGCACAGTTGTGTCACTAAGCAAACAAGACTGTATTTGTACGTGATTACCTGTGTGCATATCTTTGTATTCTGCTCCAAAGTGCCTCCACTGGAAACCATACACTGGTCCCAAATCCCCCTCCTCTCTGGTGCTGAAACCCTGCTTATCCAGGAACTCACGTGATCCATTAGCATCCCAAATCTTCACACCTTTTGCAGAGAGCTCTTTGGCATTTGTAGAACCCTACAAAACACAGACAGTAAGAATTCTGCCTCCTGATTCTGACATTGAGGACATTATCTGAAACAGCTGCATTAAGCTTTTCTAGTCTACAGTATTTCTCCACTTACAAAGGATAAACAGTCTCATTAATGTACTGGATGAGGTTCTTGCACATGGACAGAATAAAACTTGAGAGCAACATACTGGGATGAAGTTTGAGGAACAGCCATGCTGCTGTTGTTTAACACAGGAATCTCCTAACTTTGTGAATGCACAAACAGTAAAGACTCAAGGTCAACTGTGGTATGTCATTTCATAAGCACATTTGCAGATAACAAGATGTTACTTTACAGATAGATGAAAACAGACTAACAAAAAATAGACGGTCTAGGCACTGTCTTTGCCACACCACCTATAATGAGCTTAAGGTATTAAAAATCCTTTTGTTAAAACAACAGAAATGTGAAAATAACCCAGAGAAATGTCACTGAATCCTGCAACATGTCCAAATCAGCACACTCAAGAATTCAACACAGAAATTATGCTGTTCTTGCACAATGCCATAACATATAAAGGAACACTTACATTGTAATGTATTATCTATAGTTGAATTTTATTATTCTACCTACAGCTATTAGCTCTATTAGATCTCAATTTTTTCTACTAAAAAGCCTAGTGTTTACATCAATCTCACTTCACACATGGTTCTGCACTGCTTCTTTCTGTTTAAATCAATAAAAGCTATTTCAATATTACAAAGTAGATCACTAAATTGCCTACTATCTATGTCATATTATTATTTCTTACTCAAACACTAAGAAAAGACACTGTATTAGGCTTTATAGCTGTGGAGTATAGTCAAATCAGCAAAAGCCCTCACTATTTCAGACTATATGTCCCTTAAAAAGAAATAGAAGAAAAAAACTCCTCTGAGTGTGCTGTTAGCAACAGCCTGCACTAAAAGGCAGAATGTCTTGAAGATAATGGCCTTCCATGTGTGGTCAAAATATTAGGTGGTTGCACTTCTCTCATAGGAACAGAAGCACCTCCAGTTAGCCCAAATCCCTTAATCCACTCCACACTAGGTCGTTCCATTTATCCCACTCTCAGGCACAGCAAGCACAGAGACATCCAAACACCGAACCTTGATGAACCACAGCAGCTCCTCCAGCACTCCCTTCCAGAATACCCTCTTTGTTGTCAGCAGTGGAAACTGATCTGGAAGAGAGTTTCACAGTGTCAGGGGAGGCTAGCCATTCGCGATGGGTGAACAGACTTGGGCTTTTCTCAACGCCACCATTTGACATTCAGAGCCTTGGATACGCAGCAAGGAGCTGGGAGAGGATGTGTAATTCTCGTACTTGGATCTCTCGGCGGGCGGGAGCGGGTCAGCCTCGGGGTACAAGATGGCGTGTGACACCTCCCAGCACCCACCCCGGCGGGCAGGGGCAGGGAGCAGGAGTAGGGGGCCGGGGACAGGGAGCANGGGCCGCGGGTGCCGGCGGTACCCACCTCTCAGGCTGTACCGCGCCTGCATGCCGAACATGGAGAGGGTGCCGGTGCCTGTGCGATCCTCCCTCCGGTGGCCGTGCTGCAGGATGTGCCGTACCTGCTGCAGGTACTGCGGTTCGCCGAGCCCCGGGCCGGCGGCGGGGGCGCTCAGCCGCTCCCCCTCGGCGAGCATGTCGGGCGAGAGGCTCCCTTCCAAACGGGCTGGGCTCGGGCTGGGCTCCGGCTGCACAGCGGTCCTGCTGCCGCTCCGAGCCCGCCAAAACCCAGCTTTCCCGCCAAGCGGCGCCGAGGGGCGGAGCAGTCCCGCTTCACCCGCCTCCCTCCCTTCCCTTTCTCCTTCCCGCCCCGCGCCCGGGGTTCCTGAGCGCCGCACCCCCCACGGGCGCGGTCTTTGTTCCCCCTGAGGGAGGGGCTGTCCCGAGCACCTGGCCCGGGTCAGGGCTCCAAACTGTACCGGCTTATTTATATTGGACATTAGGTAGAATTTCACAGAACGGGTGAGGAGATATCAGAACGGGCTGCCCAGGGAGGTGGAAGACTGGACGTGCCGCTTAGTGCCGTGGTCTAGTAAACAGGGTGGTGTTTGGTCATGGGTTGTACTCGATGATCTGATTTTCCAACCTAATTGATTCTGTGATTCTGTGACTTTACTTTGACCTGCCCCCGTAGCAAAGTAGCTGCTCTCCGGGCTCATGGTGTGCTGGAAAGGGCTGTTGGCATTTTTCATCTTCCTCCCTCTCTCTGCAACCTCAGGCATCCCATTTCAGAGCTAAACAAGACCAAAGCCTTCAGCTGGGCCTGGCAGGCCACACACATCTGGCATTGAATCCCCCCAGCTGGAATATCCTGAACCACCAAAGCCCTGGGTGCAACCTGGTGCCACCCTCCCATGTCTTTGGTGTGGTGCCCCTGCAGTGCCATGCCCCAGGCACAGCTCTTCTTCAACACTGCAGTAGTGTTACCTTGACCTGAGCTTCTCAAGGACATTGAGGTGCTGGAGCAAGAGCAGATAAGGGCAATGAAGCTGGTAAAGGGTCTCAAGCACAAGTCCTACAAAGAGCGGCTGAGACAGCCAGTGTTATTTAGCCTGGAGGAGGCTCAGGAGTGGCCTTATCACTCTACAACTACCTGAAAGGAGGTTGTATCAAGGTGGGGGTCGGGCTCTTCTCCCAAGCAACTAGGGCAAGAGGGCATAGTTTTAAGCTATGCCATGGGAGGTTAGGTGGGACATCAGAAAGAATTCCTTCACAGAAAGGGTGATTAGACTTTGGAAAGGACTTCCCAGAGAGATAGCGATCACCATCTCTGGAGGTATTTAAGGAAAGATTGTGCATGGCCATGGTCCAGTTTACATGGTTTGGTCATGGGTTGGACTTGATGATTTCAGAGGTCTTTTCCCACCTCATTGATTCTGTGATTCTTTGAAACAAGATCCTTTTATGCCATACCTTGTCATCAGCTTTCTGCTGTGTATTGTATTGACACATTTGCTTTCTCACTGAGCATAGTACTCAGCACTCACTTTTACGGCATCTCATCTTACTGATCTCAGCTTCTCCCATGTCTCAGTGTCATTTTGCATCCTGATTTATGTCTGATTGCAACTGTTCCCAATGTGATGTCCTCTGAAAATTTTCTAGGTATAATCTCTGCTAGTCAGAATAAACTGACTCTTCTCTGAATATTTCTTTTTTAGTATCTCTTAGAAGTCAAGCATTTTGTAAGAGTCGCTTATCTCTCAGATAAAGCCCTTCTTTCTGACAACTGGTGTGATTACAGGAGTTATGACTGCTAATCTCTCACAATTAGGAGCCTGTAATACAGGTATGTAAGATGGGTCTTTTCCCACCCAGAGGACTGTGGATTAGAAAATGCTGCGTTCCCTTGCAGCAGACAGAAAATCATCTTTCCCACTATTTAAAACATTTAAATGGCCTTTTGCTTGTATAAATTTATATGCTTACTTGTATGTGTAGAAGTGAAGGAAAACATAAAGTATAACTAGAGTGTGGATATTTTTTTATATTCATATCTAATATAGATTGTTTTGTACATTTTGAAATGAATACGGTTTATTTAGCAGGGATACAGTTGAAAATGGTGCATATATCTGTGTGGAAAAAAATGCTTAGAAATGCTGGGCGCAGCAATTAAACAAAATCACCTAGAGCTCTGCTTCTAGCTGAGCAATATATCAGTTCTTAACATTTATTATAATTTACAAATACCACTGAAAGCTAATGTGTATAATTTTGGAAAAAACCAAACTTCTTTACTGATAAATGCTGTTAGTTAATTAAAAAATAAACTCCAGAGGCAAACTACAAGCAAGAAATCCCAAAGGCAGAAAACTTAGTACTGCATATTCAGAAAAGTCATTTAATGTACACAATAAACATCAAAAGCAACTGAAAGAAGAAATAGAACATTTTCATCGCAAAATAATGTGCTATATTCAAATGGAAATCTCGTTGATTCAGACTTAGCCAAATGTGCAACATCTGTAGGGACCAATCTTGAAAATGCTTAAGAATGTGCTTGAATTTAAGAATGCAAATAGAAATTACTTGTATGCTTACAGCTGATTATTTTCTTAAATATTTGCATAACCAGAGTCATAGCTTGTTATCAAGGATTACCTAATTTACAACATAAATACCATTTTATTTAAATAAATTAATATTAAAATGGATTTGTTTTAGTTTTGATTTAAAAGATTTCTACAGTCTTTGGTTGCTAGCTCATATATCACAGTATTTACTATGCAAAATTTTATTTATATGCAGCTATTTTAACCATAGCAATTTAACAATTAGCTAGATGTTGAGCATAGGGGTATTTCAGCCATAGTGGTCAAGAAAGAAAGATTTCATTCATCTTCTTTCCTAGAAGGAAAAAAAAAAAAGAAATTTTACATTTTAGTTTTGGATTGAGAAAAATAAGTTAGAAAAATTAGTATATGTGGAATGTATCAGTGCCCTACTATAGAAACATAAATGACATAAAAACCAAAGAGAAATGGATTTTTTTCCCTCTTTTTCCATCCTTATAGATCTTTCCATTTTCTTGTAGACTTTTAACTCCTTTTTTTTTTCCATCACATTTTCATGGACCCTAAATTATGTGCAAACTGAATGTAAAATGGTAGTGTGATGTGGAAATCAGTGCCACTTACTTTTCTCAGGTATGAAATGGCTACACAAGATATGGTGCACAGAAAAATCAGACTAAGATTCAGGCTAAAAATCATAACCAGACTAAGGAAATAATTATTCTCATTATTAGGCCTTTAAGATTAGTATTCCATGATCTGAAAGAGTGTATATTGTCAATAAGTCATATCAATTACAGAGAGTTTTGAAGAAAGTTTGTATAGAAACTGTTTGAACATTTTATTTTATATGTTTATAAATATTAAAAATGTTTGCATTTTAAATATAATATACACATAATTTCACCAATATTTACCTAAGCAAAGTTCATGGTGAGGCTTATTATATTATGCCTAAATTCCACAGCCCACCTCAGCCTCTCTGGTGGGAATGATTTCTTTCATCTGTTTAGAAATTGTACATCTAACCTCAAAAGAATAACCAGAGTTAATACAAAATACTGAAATTTTCTTCATCTACTTTGTTAATGTTGAATGCTTTTCACATGCCTCCTCAGACTTCTCAGTGTGTTCAGGTCATGCTTCAATTGCTGAGCTGAGGGTATCAGACACCCAGTGTCCAAATCTAGTCCTTCTCAGAGGACTGGGGGGGACAGTGTAGTGATTTGCCTGAAGATCTCATGTGTCTTGCAGCTCTGTGCCCTGGTAAAGCCACTTGTAAGAGTTGGAGGCCACTAAAGCTGTGCATCCCAGGGCCCCCTGGGAAGGGGAACCTAGGGAAGGGTGGCTCGCAGGCCCCACAGCAGCGTGATGCCACCTAAACCCACCCCATCTTTCCTGGAGATTCCCTGTTGGTTTAGAGAATATGAAGCATTTTTTAATCCCTGCCTGCCTGCCTGATTCTTCCTTCCTAATCTGGAAATCCCTTAAACATGGAGGGAGGCTTCTTGTGCGCCCTTCCTACAAAAGTGGTTAGAAGCCCATGAGAAGGATCTTTCTGTGCATGTTCCTGCAAGTTGAACTGCAGATTCTGTTTACACTGTTAATCTGAGCAGAGTGGTGCTAATGGAGAAATGTTATAAGACATCTCTTTCAAGTCCTGGTGGTGATTCTCACTTTGCAGCCCTGTATCAGGAAAAATAATACGAGCATGGTCTTAAGCACCACTGAAAATAAAAACCATAATGAATAGTGGCAATTTCAGTTCATTCATGATGAATAAACACAAAGACATATTTTTTGATGCCAAGACAGTGGACTGTGGTTGTGAAGCAATTCCTTTCTAAAGAAATATTTATCATCATGTTACCTCATCCCAGATGTTACTTAAAGATCGAGGGTTTCACAGTTAAATAAGTCAAATCATTTAATATCATCATGTCTGTGTCTGCAGACTAGAACATAGAGTGCTTGTTTGTGTTTTCCATAACACTTCTCTTTGTCTCAATCAATATGTCGTTTTCGAGGAGGCAGTCTTGTATATACCATGACTGAATTCTGCTTCAAGTAAAGTTTTTTGCAATGTAAACACCTGTTAGGAAGAATTGTGTTTTCTATGGAAAGGAGAAGGAATGAACTTACCACTTAAAAATTCTGCTTATACAGTTGCAGTGCTTTCCCAGCAACATATTCAATGAATTCAGCACTCTGTGGGTCTAAAGTGGGAGGAACTTTAATGGTGAAAGTAGGAGAAGTCAGAATATTCACGTCTACCACAGTTTCATTTTTACTGTAGGGATCCCCAGGTACCACCTAGAAGAGATCAGTACTTTAGATGCTATGAACTGCTGAGTACTTTCAGTTTTGTTTATAGCTACTGTACTCACTGTCTTTAATAAGGGAAAATTAAATAGAGGAATACTTTAGACCTCTCTACTTTCTTTAAATTGCTTTCTTCTGAAAAGACAGAATTAATGCCAAAGCTTATTGTAGGTGGTGGAAAGAGCTGACATGGCAATGCAAGACCATATTAAAGAACTGCATGTTAATATTTATACCATGAACTCCATCTATAAAGAACTTCTGTTCTCCTAATGAAAACTTCTAAGTTGTCCCACTAATTTCAGTACAACTTTTGTGTGGTTGAAGTTATTTATTCCTTTGTGTTTTTCTAAACCAGACTTAGTTCTGTAGCTTTATTTTCCTAGATAGCTCAGACTGAGTTGGGAAAGTGTGCCTGTCCCCTTGTACCTATTTTATGCTTTATTTGTTGTGGCTTACACCATCATTTTGTACAGTTTTTGTGGTAATAGTAGTACATTGTATTTCTGAGTAGGAAAGGAGAATTTGTCCCTTGCCCAGGAAAATGGATTGAATTTACCTTGGATGTATTCTGGTGTGTGAGGTACAATTAATCATGATGTATTTATTGGAATATTGGCAGATGCTGTCGAACATATGCAGCTTCCACTGCAAGAATCTGTCTAACATTTGCCTTCTTTGAACTTTGGAATATAGAAACATAGCCAGATAGCTAGATATTCATTGACCCAATAAAAATGTGTTACTGACTGGTACAGTGCCATTTATCTGTGAAGGTAATCTGAGGCCAGTCAAAGCTACTAGTGTCAATTTGCTCTTATCAGACAGTGATTCAGATTAGCCTGTCAGCCATGCATCGGGCTGAAAGGATTTAGAAGACAATAGTTTCTAACCTCAAGACTTTCAGCTCATCAAAGGATTATCGAGCATACACAAATTGAAGATGAATATGAATGTTGTGTTGTACAACCAGACATTACACATATACAAACACCCAAAACCCCCAAGACCATAAATATGAGCAAAGTGCAGGTCAAAGGCAACAATAACTCTCTTCAGAAGACAACTCTTACCTTAACTATATTGAAAATGCTTTCTGGTCCGATGGTCATATTGGACAACTCAGACACCCACCCAAATCTTTCTTTCATTTTGGTCAACAAGTAGGAAGTGTCTTCTGTGTGATGCTGAACCACCTGGAGAATCTGCTCATACTGCTCCCCTGAGAGATTAACCAGCTTAAAGGCTTCATCAAACTTTATGTGCAGCTCAGGAACATTTGGGCAATCTGTTAGAAAATACACTATTATGTCTCGTCTCTTCCATCTGAAGTAATGAAAACTATAAAAAAGTCTAGCAAGGGGGCATGGTTTGGGTTGGTCTTTAAATAATGCTGAAAAAAAGAGAATAATTCTTGCTTACCTCTTTTGGCAGATTTAGTTTAGGCTGACAGTGACTAAAAGGATTTATTATCCCATTTATTATATTACAATGACTTACCAAGTAGTTTAAGGTTTATATTGTATTTCATGGCAATAGATTTTCTCTTGTGCTAAATTAGATTTGGTAGATTTTGCATACATTATAATCTCCTTATACATTATGGGGTTTTTTAATTGCTCATATTCCATTATCAATCTATCCCAGGTATATAAACTGCAAGGCAGGGATTGGGGGAGCAAAGTTCCTCCCACTGGAAGAGAAGATCAGTTTTGAGACCATGAGGAGCCTGAATATATGTATGTAAGTCTGTGGAACTTGATGAGTCTTGAGGGAATTGGCTGATGTAGTAGCCAAACCACTCTACATGATATTTGAGAAGTCATGGCAGACAGGTGAAGTCCCTGGTGACTGGCAAAAGGGAAATATTGCACTATTTTTAAAAAGGTTAGTAAGGAGTACCCTGGGGACTGCCACCCTGTCAGCCTCACCTCTGTGCCTGGAAAAATCATAGGACAGATATTCCTAGAAACTCTGCTAAGGCACGTAGAGGACAGGGAGGTGATTTGGGACAGCCAGCATGACTTCACCAAGTGCAAGTCCTGCATGACCAACCTGGTGGCCTCCTATGAAGGACTGATCACATCAGTGGATGTAGTCCACTATAGGACTAGGAAAAGGTTAGAGATATCATTTATCTGGACTTCTGTAAAGCCTTTTACATGGTCCCCCACAATATTCTTCTCCCTAAATTGAAGAGAGATGTATTTGGTGGGTGAATGGTTTGGTGGATGAAGAATTGTCTGGTTGGTCAGAGCCAGAGGGGAGTGGTCAACAGTACAGTGCCCAGATAGAGATCAGTGACAAGTGATGTCCCTTGAGGGTCCATGTTGGTTCCAGTACTGTTTAGTATCTTCATAAATGACATTGACAGTGGGGTCAAGTGCACCCTCAGCAAATTTACAGATATACCGAGCTGAGTGCTGCTGTTGATACGCTTGAAGGATGGGATGCCATCCTGAGGGACCTGGAAGAGCTGGAGAAGTTGGCCCATGGGTACTTCATGAGGTTCAACACGACCAAGTGCAAGGTGCTGCAACTGGGTTGATGCAACCCCTGGTATCAACACAGACTGGGGTATGAGGGGATTGAGAGCAGCCCTGCCGAGAAGGACTTGGGGGCACTGGTGGATGAGAGGCTGCACATGAGCCAGTGGTGCACGCTGCTTCCCAGAAACCCAACTGTATCCTGGGCTGCATCAGAAGATTCATGGTCAGATCAAGTGAGGTGATTTTGCACCTCTACTCCACTCTCATGAGACCCCTGGAGTACTGCGTGCAGGTTTGGAGTCCTCAGTACAGAAAAATGTGGACCTGTTGGACCGAGTCCAGAGGACGGACACAAAGATGATCAGAAGGCTGGAGCACCTCTCTTAAGACTAGAGACTGAGAGACTTGGGGTTATTCTGCTTGGAGAAGAGAAGACTCCAGGGAGACTTACTGTTGCCTTTCAAGAAAATTTGTGGCCTTCAGTACCTCAATGGCAACAAACTTCCTATCAGGGCCTGAGGACAAGGGGTGATGACTTTAAACTGAAAGAGTGTGTATTTAGATTAGATATGAGGACTATGTTTTTTACAGTGAGGGTGGTAAAACATGAAAACAAGTTGCCTAGAGAGGTGATAGATATTCCATCCCTGGAAACATTCAAAGTCAGATTGGATGGGGCTCTGAGCAACCTGATCTAGATGAGTATGTCCCTGCTCATTGCAGGGGCCTCAGACTGCATGACCTGTAAAGGTTCCTACCCAACTAAACTATTGTATGATTTTATGACACAGGTTATTACAAGAAAGCCTGTAATGTATGTTAGTATTCCTGTTGAATGTTAAGACCCAGTATTTATCTAACAATAGCTAGACATTAGTATGAGACTAGTATCATCTTTAATGAATTCAGAACTGAAGATTCCTTGTTTTTCTCTACTAGAATATGTGTTTTAAACAAGAACATTTTATTAAACCTATACAAAAATTACTCTGGAAAAATTCTATTTGTTTTCTGTGCAATAGTGTTGTCAAGGGACGTGTTCAGGCTGATAATACACTAATCACAGATACAAACTGGTATCTGTAATACACGGGTGTAGATAAAAAAGATATTTTTAGTGGTCTGATATTCTTTTCAAAATGTGTCATTGTATCATTAATATTTGCCACATTGGATATATTCTGAAGACATTTGAGTTTAAGCATATTCTCTGGCTTTTAAGACCTAAATAATTCTGGAAATACAGATGTTTTATGCTGCAGTGGGAGTTCTAGATGATGCAGTCTGAATATTTTTCAAGTGCCCATGAAGGGCCCATGCCAGGGCTCTGCCAACTCCTCACATACTGACATGAAATCCCCTTTTTGTCAACCCTCTTTGCTGACATGGTTCAACAAAGAAGAATTGCAGGCTCTTCAGCGCTTGCTTTCCTTGAGAGGAGCTGAGTGTTACCTGATGTTACACCTGGTTGTCAGCAGGAGAAGCAAGTGTCAGGAGTTTGAGCTTCTCCTTGCTTTCTGCTCAGCACTTCTGAACCCAGGCAGGATCGATTGCTGCCTGACATCTTGTTTCTTTGCAGGATGATGAGCTCTAACAAAATATATCAGTATTTTGTTATAGACTGTAGAACTTCTCTTTGGACCACCAGCGGTATGTTAACAACTGAGTTATAGTGACACACTGTGGAGACAGTGGGGAAAGCTAATTGAAATCATCTGGAATGAGGAATGGTGATTGTACCCATAGTTACAGTTAAAACTCAGCGACTGGATATTAATTTCAAAAATATGAAGATAGTGCAGTAGAAAATGGCGACCTGAAAATCTATAAACCAATAATCAATGCATTACAGAAAAAAACCAACAAACACAAACCACATAACCCCCCAAACAAACAAACAAAAAAAACCCCACAAAATAAAAAAACCCAAGAAAAATAGCTATTTACCATGCAAAAAATTGTCTTGACATTTCTGGCATCTCTCATGAAACTGTGGGCATCCAGAGGAGTTCTCCCGAAGCTCCCTGCACTGAGGTCTCTGGTGCCCTGGCACAATTTTTGAGAACATGCCACTTCTGTCAGGATCTGGAATAAAGTCATGGTATTTTTAGACTGCCATTAAGCTTAGAATCTTGATAAATACACATTCATTACCTAGTCTGAGTTCTTTCAAGAAATTCATGCCACAGTAGTATATTACCTTATAAAGACATCGTAGTGTATTCCCCTCTAATAACCAAAAATTGCTAATATTATTACACGTTATTTGTTTCTACAACATCTGAGTTCCAGTAAGATCTTTTTGACCCTTGGAAGTCAAGATGTTTCATAATCACATGCAACTAGATGAGAGCACAGTACCAAAATTTATTTCTGAGGTAACATGCTCCTGATACAAAAAAACCCAAAAATTTAAAACTCTGTTGAAGAATCACTTAACTTTATATTTCCTTATGTTCTTTGCCACTCAGGGTTATGGCATGTGCTCACTGCGATCTCCTTATAGAGAGGTGCCAACCTGTATTTAAGTGATGCTTTCTTTACTTTTTCCCAAGTAAAATATGAAGCTTATTTGTATTCTAAAAGTTGGCCATGTTTCTTTCCCTTCACTGAGAGTTATCACCAGTGGTATGCCCAGAATTTTCTGGTCACTGGAAAACCTGATGGCTGGTCTTTATTTGACTGGCATTTGATTGGCACGTTACATTGCTGCAGTAGACTGCAACTTGCAGCTGTCAAGCTGAACTTAACATCATTTGGCAAGGGCAGGGATATGTCTTGACATCTCAGAGTATTACTCTAATTTTGTAGAATCGGTGACCTGCCAATAAGACATGATACAAATCATACCCTGACAAATGCTGAGATTAAATCTGTCAGTCAGCCTTATGAAAACCTGTGTCTGTCCTGAATGCATTGCTCCTGAGGAACTCCTGCAAATGGTTTGAGAATTGCCATGAAAATTAGGCTGTGTAAGACCCACAAGTCTCCCTTCAACATTTCTCTGAGATTTCTAGGTGACTTGCATCTGTTCATTTAACTGATAAAAGTTATCCTTGCCCCATTTCTCTTTAACCAAGAAAATCTCCAGAGCTTCCTTACAATATCTCACATTAATATAATGCAATCATTAGGCATACTTTAGCAATCACGAGGGGTTTGGTGTCATTGACAGTGCAGTTGTTTTCCATTTTCTGACACTTGCCTTTGTTTTTTTCTGCCAAATCTCTTCTATAATCTCTGTATTCGTCAAATACGTCAGTAATCACCTCACTGACACCTTCAAACACGGTCCTACTGAAATCAAAAACTATCTGTAAAAAGCCAGGCATAGCCCAGCCTTTCTGTGAGCCATCATTTCTGGTGGTGTCCTCAGGTAAAGGTGGCATGCTGGGGGACTCATTCAAGTCCAGATCAGACATGAAATACATCTGAAAAGACTGGTCAAATTCTTTTTGCATGTGCTTGAAAAACATGAAACTTCTGTCAAATATTGAGCCCACATCCAATAATAGTTGGCTAAATAAATCTTCCATTTTTACTAGTTGGGTATCTTCTTTCTCAGACTTTTCATTAAACTGTATGTCTTTTCCTTGATCCTCATGAAAAGTGAAAATGAGTGGAGGTATTTTCCTCAAAAAATCTTCAACCTGTGTATAAGAAGGAGACAGATCAGCTGCCTGGCAAGTTATCAGTTTGTCATCTCTTGAGCTCTAATTTTTCTTTTTCAAATGCCCATAGAAATAATGCTCTCTTAATAACTGCAAATACAGCATATTCTCTGAAGTAATTTAAGACCCCAGACCCCAAAGACGGGAAGTACATTCAATCTAAATTATTAGCATTAATTTTACTCCAAATCAGATCTGGAGTAAAAAGGTTACCAGTTGCCCTTTAACCTGTGGAGGCTCAAAGTATCAGTATTTGGATTTCTTCCAACAAACAATTTGGACTTTATCTTGGAAAGATGTGAGATGCATTTCTGTGTACTTATGTGCAGTACAGGGAACAGAAGGTGATTGTTCTTGCCGTGATGTGCAAAAAGCCTGCACACTCCTCAGCGATGGGCAAGTCCTCACGTCCTTCTACAAACTGAAACCCAGCAAAATCAAGAAACCAGTGGCTCTCAGTCCATGGTTTGATGATGGAAGAGTCTGAGTACCAACTCTGCTATGCAGGATTCCCAGTTCCTCAGCCCCTGGTCTCAGCCACTGGTTTCCTGCTCTGTGCTTTAAGGCACTACTTTTGCCTGAGCCAATGGAGTGGTTTTTTGGAGCCACATTCCACGGCATTAGGAAACAGGTAAGCATCAAGAAGCACCCTGCTAAACACATACACATAGTACACAGTCAGATATTCATACAGACAGATATGGACAGATATACATATAAATTTAAAAAAGAAAAAAACCCCAGATCATCTGCTTGATCTGACCACTAGGGCATCTCAGAGGGAAGGTGAACTGTGAAACAGCACTGCAGGAACTGCCCAAGCCAGTGTTGTCCCCTCTGTCTGTGTGTCCTCACCCACAGCTATCCTCTTTGTCCTCCTTTTGTTTTAGTTATTTAGGTCACATCACATTTCTCACTTTCAATGCTTCAAATAAGGCATATAGCTCACTGAGAAAGTTACTAAGAGGGTCAAAGGCAGTGACAGGGCGGTATATAACTTTTACTGCAATAATTTCAGCATCCACAGCCTCTTGAAAGTCCAAGAGATACATTTGAGGTATTCATGAGTGGTATCTAAAAGCTAAAAGTATCGCCAATAGTCTTAAATTTAATATCTCCCACATTTTAACCTGAATTAGTTTAAGAATATACACAAATGTTAAATACTTTTGCTCCAAAGCTTGTCTGAAACACACTATGTTTAATGTTTGAGTTATTGTATTTTTCAACACATGGGGTGTGAAAGCTAGGTAATCTGGCTAACATTTCAGTAGCAGTAATTGCAGTATTGTTTGCTAAGCTACACTTACAGTGTATGCCCAAGCAAAAAAAAAAGTTACTACAATTTTATTAAATCTTGTAGTAATAATAATTTATCAGCCAGAAAAGCATATTTTCTTTCTGCTAGAAGTAGGAGAATCTCCTTTACTGACAGGTTCCTTTATTAAAAAAAAAACCAACAAACAGTTAAGCATTTTAAAGCTCTTTTGTTACTTCGAGAGTTGATTTAAAATAACTATAGGAAAGAATGATGTTGTGTAAGTAAGTGATTTTTTTTCCCAATGGAATTTTGCTAACTGTGTCTACACTTTTAACTTGGACAATTTTCAGATGGACCATAAAGAATCTATGTGGTAGTTTTCACAAAGAGTTATTGACTATCCTAATGCAAGTCCTACTCTGGGAGAAAACATTGTATATCTGGAATGAGTTGGTTGGAGTCGGGAATAATCGGTGTCCACAGAATCTCGCCAGGGTGCAACTGAACTCGTTTTGGTTCAATGTCCAATGAATATAATCACATGAAATCTCTGCCATATAACTTCACATTTCCATACCCTCCAAATCAAATTAATTTTAGTAACCTGATATAACTACAGATTTAGGTATTGAGAAAATAAGATGTTCTGTATCTAAAACTCTTAGGTGAATTCAAAAGTATTCTCTGGATACAAAGTTTCTTCCTACCTTTCTTTTAAAGCTTGACACACCACGCTTGCAAGTTGTATAATATCTCATGCAGGTACTTTCTAAACAAGATTCACATTCATCCCATAAATTTTTCAAGGATACTTGACATTGTCTTTCTTCTTCTTCTAATCTTGCCTTTACTTCATCCATAAGTCGCAAGGCTTGCTAAGTAAGAAAAAGATTCTGTTGAGGGCACTTTTCAGATTAGTGTTCTAAGTACTTATCCCAGTGTTGATCACTCATTTTGACTATTTTAGGGTCCTTTTTTTTGCTGTGATTTTTTTATTCATGTAGGTTGTCTTCTCAGCTGCAGTCACTTATGGAGGGAACTGAAAATTGAAAACCTTTTTCTTCTAGGATTTTTCTGATGTTGTTCTCTCGGGGGGCATAGCCTACAGAAACAAATGGATCTCTGCAGTCTACCAGGATCTTCAATGTCATGAAAAAAAGCAACGCATCTTTCTGTATAATAAGAATTCAACTTCCCACATGGTCATGTGCTAAACTTGTATCATTTTTTTCACGTCATCTGAACACTATTCATCTGTTCCACTAACAGTGCTTTTCTCTATTATTAAAGGATTGATATTCCATAAGGCTAGGTCCTTGCCACACAAAAAGTCTTTCTCTAATGCAGAAATATATGAAAGTATAAGATTTCTGCTGTTTGGGAGTATACTAATCAAAAGACTGTAGCGAGGGATTTTCTTCCTGCTCTTGTGTGAGGCACTCCTTCCATACTGAAGGGAAACAAGATGCATTTTAGAATACCGCTTCTTTTTATTGGATCCTTCTCCATGAGGTGGAGAACAAAGCTGAGCAGATCAGAAACAGCATTTTTTGAATAGACTTGGCAATGGAAAGACAGAAAATTTCTTCCTATTGAAGTAGATTGCACATCATAAATTCCTCTCTGCAATTGCAACATATTTTAATAGTTTAGGTTTCCAAACAATATTCCAAGTTGTTCCTAAGTATGAAAGAAACCTTTTGATTGGTCAGGCTTATTTATTTTGGCTGCATTTCAGTAGGAAAGAGGCTCATAGAAAAGAAAACTTCTGTCAGAATGTCCTTGATGGAGACAGTAACTGTGGTCTTCGTAATCTATGTTTAGTTATTTTCTGATCTTTCTAATATATTTATTCAGTGTTTTATGATCTCTCACTGTCCGTGTAAGCTCTGTGTAAATGAAATCATCAAGTAAGAGCTAACAAGAGTGTTGATTGTGAGAGTGCAGTGGTGTTCCTAAAGATGCTAGAAAGCTGTCAGGTACTTTTCAGTTTGCTAATAGTTTAAACTATCAGGTGTCAGACCAAGAGGGAATTTTCCTTCAACTTCATTGATACCAAAAACTAGGATCTTTGTACTTTTTCTAGTATACTGTAATCTCTGTTTATTCAGATCCTGTGACATGACTCTGAGCCTAGGCATTGCACTATGACATTGGAAATTTCCCTGATTCACTGAACTTTCTCTAGAGCACATTATCATTTGTGGCTTTGATTTTTTCCTCAGGGTCTGAAGTTTGCCAAGCAAGCTGGGAAACATCTTGTGACCTCAAGTTTTCAGAGACAGAAAGGGCAGAGCTTCTGGACCTTCCACAAAAAACACTGTCACACAGTTGCCTGCAGTTGCCTTGGTGTGAATTCAAGGAAGTGGTGGACTTTTAGGAATGAGCAGTGAGTGCAATTTTCTTCTGATAGTGAGACAAAGGGGCAGAAGCAGATTTTCTATCAATCCTGTGATCACATAAGAGATGTATGATGCTTGAAGTGTACATACAATGTGATTGACATTCTCTCCAGAAAAGGGGAGAGAACAAGGGATTCCATCTGTGTTGCTTGTTACCCTGAGCACAATGGCATGCTGTACTACTTCCAAGAGGGAGGCTAAATCCTTGTACAACCTGCCTCATCTTTCATTAAAAGTAGCTGCAAACTAACAAAAACACAAGCAAAAAAAGCCCGGGATGGACTTATGTTACCTGTTTTTCTTCACTGCTCTTCTTCAAGGTTTTCATCAGATCTATGTGCTTATCTTCATTTCTTTCCATCATAATTTTCATCTGCTTAATACCAATCAAAGCTTTCTTTACCTCTTCATCTACATACTTCTCTCCAACTTCAGATAATTCTAAAAAAAGCCAAATTATACAGTGACTTAATCAGATTTTAACACTACTTCAAATTGTCATGCACTGCTGATGAAGGAGAATGAAACAGCTCTCTTTCCCTACAGTGGCAGACTGTGATCTTGAGATAGTGAATGCTGAATAACACTGAGCCAAGACATTTTCCATCAGATAAGAATATGGCCCAGAGCCTTTGCAAGGATCAGCTGTATGTAACTCCAGCTATATATTTGACTGTCCCACTGTTGATTACTGAATCCCAGAACAGTTGAGGCTGGGAGGCAACTTTGGAGGTCATTGAGTCAAGCCCCCCTGCTTAAACCAGCATCTAGAGCAGGTTGCTCAGGACCTCATCCTGGGCTTTGGATATCTCCAAGGGTTACCCATCAGTTTTCTAATGACATAACCTATGTATTTATCTTTGATCTGATAGCACCCTGTGACAGCTTCCTTTTACATCTTGAAAATGTAGATTACATGTGCCCTCAACCTGTTTTCCAGACTTCCTGTGAAGTAATGATCATTTCTGTTGGAAGCCTTGGCTGGCCCACATGTTGCACCTTGAAGCTCTGCATGAATGCCTATCCTTTATCTGTATTTGTTCCCTTTGTGGAAATACCCTGAATATCACAAAACAGGTAAAAAAACCCATCACGCCGAGCTGCCAAAATCACGTGTCAGTCATTTCTTCCTTTATATCTTGCTTCCTCATGCCTAATTTTGTTTGTTACAAAAATATGATTAATATAGACTGAAACAAAGAAATATTTAATGGCTGTTCCTCCTGGGGTTTCTATCCACAAAATAAAGTCATCCTTAAAGATGTGTATATGCAGAATAGATGCTATTTTCTAAATTAAGTAATTTTATTTAAATTATTTGTAAAAACTACCTTTCAGCAAAGTATATAATTGTAAGCATTTTCAAAGATTATTTAAACAAGCAAAATAATTCAAAATCTGTTGAATTCTGAATTCAGTTTATATTCTAATGAATTATGAGGGACTAAATAACCTATTAAAATCCTGTAAACACCTTGTTTTTCTTTCTTTCCTTTTTTTTTTTTGGTAAGGGGCTGCTTATCTCTTAATCGCTTTACATTCTCATCCTTGTTCTT
>VYXB01002175.1:251666-297975 GCA_013397135.1 Pachyramphus minor | reverse complement strand
GGGGGGGGGGGGGATGCACGCAGTCAGCTCTATTATGGTTTCTAAGCTCCACACATGAAAGTGGAACCCCTTGATTGCCAATGAGTGTGGAAGTCAAAAAGCATTTAGCCAACTGGGAACCTGGGCCCAGGGCCTTCCAGCACACCCCAGAAAGAAAAGCATACGTACGCTTCAGGTTTTCCCGGGGGCTCATTTCCTCCTGCTTTGTTGGTGCACACTGATGACCATTCAGCCATAGCACATATATTAAAAATATCCAAGAGGACTTCATGTTCTTTCTGTTAAAGAAGCAGGCCAGTGCAGTTAAATGTAAACATCGTCATGATGTTCAAACGCCTAGGTGTAATGTTTGCTAAGTGTTATACAAGTTCCCATTATTTTTGTATTTAACTATGGTTTCTAAGATTTATAGTATGCATCTAAATGCTACTCTTAGTGAAAACACACGAGTAAAAAGCTTGACCTCATTTGTAATTATCTATTTAGATTAATTAGATGAATTCCACTGAGTTTGCACAGTGGTTAACAGAATCAGGACGTATATATATAAACCCAAAAGTTTATGCAGCTCACTCTGTCCGTTTTTTACCTTGTGAGAAACACTAGTTACCGATCTCACATTAGGTCCTTCATTTCTATCATAAATGCATCCATGCTAAAACACTATTGTTAATTTTAAAAAGGGAAATTTCTGGAATGTTATTTCCTTCCCTGTGTCTAAACATGCAATTCCTTTCACTGTCCTTCAAAATAATACTTAATATATGAGACGTAATAATAGGTGTGCCAAGAGATTGGCAATTAGATCAATTTTGTAAACAAACAGATTAGCAGTTTAAAGAAGTTCCAACAACATAAGGGAAAGAAATGCTATTTGCTTTATTTCCCTCCTAAAAGGAGAGGAGAAAGGTTTATTTTTTTAGAAACCATGCAACTGCACTTTATAGTTCTCATCTGATTAAATGAACACAGTATTTAAGTGCCTTCTTGTTAGCCAGTATAGTCTTACTGGAGATGCAGTTATCAGCCACAAGTGCATATGTAAATTAAAAGCCTGGATTTGTTTATAACCTGGATTTACTTCTATAGCTACTTGCATATTGTACCTTTACATGTATAGCAAAAGACCAATTAGCTTTGCAAAGAAATACAAAAACCCATTACCAAGGAAAAATAAAAAACCAGTATATTTACCATTAATACTGAAACGCCTCTTCTGCAAAATTGCTCCCAGAGTCAGGAAAGTGCTGGGCTGTACTCTGATCTAATTTCTGGGAGTCTCAGGGATTTTGCCATGTTCTACTTATCTGATGAGAGGTACTTAATCCTATTAAGGGGACGTTTTGTCATTAAGCTGAAGGATTTTGCATGTGTGGGACTTCATGCTCATCTCTGTGGGCAAAACCACCAGGGGGAGTGTTGGGCAGAATTGCCTAATTTAATGTAATTTGGAACTGCTATTTTTCTGTGGTCAGTAGCCTTTGTCTTACTAGCTCTTCCATCGTCTTACATTTTACCTTAGAAGACACTTGCAGCTTATGATATCAGTGAAACTGATACCATTAGTTTGGTTAAAAATAGCTTCCAGCATTTAATCTCTTACGCATAGTTTTAGTTTGCTATAAAAACCACTGAATTATGTAAGAGCCGTCTTTGTATATCTTCTGAAGGTACAGGAGTTGAAAAAAAAAATCAGGAATCCAGATGCAGGCTGGTATATGAGTAGATTCTGAAATGAGATAAGCAATTTTTGTCATTTTGAATATCATTATACTTGCCAGTGTTTTGGTGTTTTGGCCTCTTAATGTTATTTTCTTCACTTATTCCATGTCTGCGAAATATGTCTGAGATCTGTACAGAATACATCTGATCTGTACAAAGTTTTGTATACTTTGAAATGAGATACTTAAATACTAGTAGATTCTTGATATAAAATATGCACAAATATTGTTAGCAAGTCATATCTCACATTGTGATATTCCTCAGCATTACTCCCTTGTAGTCAAAGAGGAGATGGGGAAAGTGGATATCTGTAACAGCAGTTTGAAAGCATCCCATTCTTTTTTGTTTACCTCATAATTCATGAAAGGCAATTGATGATTGGTGGTTAAGATCAAGCATGATTAATGCTGCTTAGACAAGAGACTTGAGGGGTTTATTTTTAAGCATGCTACCAGGAGGAGTCAGGAACCTGTTATCTCTAATGGGAACTGCAAGTCCTAAATTTGCATTAAAAAATTAAGATAGCTCCATTCTTATTTTCTGAAAATTATGAATGGAAGGGAATATCTGTTTTGTTGTAATCTACATGAATTGTTGGCTCATTGAAATGCTGCTAACTCCTTGACCAAGACTCATCACTACCCAAAACCTTTTAAGTTCTCTTTTATGGAAATACCATGCAGGGACCCTTTCAGACTTTACAATGTCCTGGCCAAACTGTTAAGCATTGCTGTGTCTTGGGCTGAAGTGGAAGGGGCAGTTTCTCTCTCTCTCTGGGCCTCATGGTTGGTTTAGGAGAGAGTGAAAACAGAAAATATGTTTGCACAAAGGAAGACCATCTTTACAGACAATTGTGAAATGTGTGTTATTATCCTACATGTGTAATGAATCCTAACAAATATTTTAATCTTTCACTGCAAGGGTTTGTCCACTCATTTTTGACATTTATCTTTGCTACTATTAATTTACTAGCAAAAGTTACTGCTGCACTTTCTGAACCTGACCCTATATAGCAAAAGCTTTACTCAATCCGGAGCAAAAAGGGCAGTTTCAACACATCACCCATAGTTCACAGGGATCTGTGAGAAAGCAGGCGGCTTCAGCCCTGCAGAGGGAGAGAGCAACACTCCTGCCCCAGTGGGGAGAGGCTGGAGGATGCCTCTGGCACAGATCCCACTTCTTATTTTCAGAGTTGTCCACCTTCTCAAGGTCTCTGTGGGGGTCTCTGTTCAAGCACATACTTACACCTTGCAAAGCCACTCCTTAAGCTAATGCTGAGACGTGGAGTCCTGGTGTGTGTTGGGCTCCTTTTCTCAATGCAGTTGATTTTGAACATTCCAAAGTGTGTTACATCGTCGTAGATGTTACTCCTCACACTTACTATAACCATGTAACCACATGAAAATGGCATTACTGTATATATCTATTTCTTTTTCCAAAACCACAAAATGCTAATTCTTTGCTCTCATGTTTACTTCATATATATCTAATGACTGAAAAAGGAGGTCAAAGGAACCTGAGGACAAAACTGATAGAGCCAGTATGTCTGTTAAAGTTAATCTTGAGCTTAACGTTTGAAGCGCACTTAAGAACCAAATACTCTGTTCCTGAAAGGCGGTTGTGAGTTGTGCTTACTCTGAAAATCTTTTCCTCTCTCATTTCCATTTTGAATTTAATTAAACAAAAGTCTCATGAATAATACCTTCAGGTTTCATATGAAATATCCCCTCTCTTTTTTTTTTAATGTTCCAAGTCTGATTTTCAGCTGAAATTTTTCAGTCTGATTTTCTGTCTGAAACAGCTCGACCTGTTGTGGAGATCTCCAGTTTACATCTCGACTGCCATGTTCAACAGTTTCCTCCTAGTGTTTTATTTTCCTCTGAATTTGAGTGATTCGATCAGCTATAGTATGTCATGTCATGACATTGTGCTGACATGTTCAACTTTTCACACTCTAATTCAGGGCCCACTGATGCTGTTGAAATTAATAAGGTACTCTTATAATATTGAATCATGCTGGAAACAGTCTGAAGAGAGTCTTGTGAGCAAATTATAGGAAGTGTCTTATTTCCCACCTCAATTGATATTTCACTACTACTGTATTTTAATTGAAATTAATATGTCTATATTGAAAAAAATTGGGGAAATAGGTTGGAAAAGCATTTCAGTTAAAAAAATGCTTTTTGCAAGATACTGATAAATTAAAAAGTAAATAACTGTAACAAGATATATAGACATTGAGCTTGAACCTAGTTGAACTTGAGCAATGAGAGTTGTAGCTGCTTTGTGGATTTTCCTTAGGTCCCACTGGATGACCTCCACGAATGTGTAACATTTTTTCACCATGTACTGTGACTTCTCCCTCTTTGTTGATCCATTCCACCTGGCAGGATTAAGCATCAAGAAATATGTTGAAATGGAATTTCCTGTGTTATACATTGGCTGTAGGATTTTGTTCCAGTTATATATTTACACAATTATTTGCTGTTTGAAAGAGTTGTTTCCTACTATGCTACACATTTCCTACACATTTCTTTCTGAGCTAGGCTGGTCAAGTAATGATTAGCCTGAAAATACCTGTACATATTTATAGAATCTATGAGTCATGTAAAGTGCTACATATTGACATTAAATCTCCTGATACTTGTATTAAATGGTCCCCAGTTCTACAGAATCATAATTAGCTTTATTTGGAAGTGCACTGTTAGTTCCACTGCTTTCAATTGAAATTAAATCCTAGTGGGGGTTTATGATGTAATTACATGGTTAATCTAAACCATGCACAAAGCTTTGCTAGCACTTAGTATGCGGTTTAAAGCTATATAATTGAACTTTTGTTTGTATCAGTTTTTTGTTTTGTTTTGTTTTGTTTTTAATCTTTTCAGTACTTCAGGAGCCCCTGAGTGCTTTCTACTTTCTCCTGTATTTCAAATGCAGTCTGCCTTTGAGCTCTACCTGACTAGATGAAGTTAGGAACCAAGGCTCCCTCCTTAGCCTGGTGAGAGAGAGGCTCTCAGTTGTGCTGGAAGGCCTGAGATGAAGGAGCTGCGGCTACATTAAGTCAAATAGATACAGTTAGTCTAAGTTACACATCTTGCAAAAATACCAGCTCAGGCCCTCGAAGTAGCACAGCTGTGTTCACATGACAGGATCCCAAAGTTCATGAGCCCTGAAGCTCAGAGTCAGGCTGACACAATTGCTCTGTCTGGAGAAGGGTCAGACAATGCCAGGTCAGGACTCTGCACTGTGCTCAGCACAGACATGAAGCCAGCAGAAGGCAGAAATCAGCCTGTGCAACTTAGAGCATCACACTAATATTTAATATGGCTTTAGTTGGAACTATTAAGCTACAGCTTTCAGAGTCAGCAAGACCATCTTCACAAGGCTTAGCAGGCTCTAAAATGTATGAGCCTTTTCTGATTTCCTTTTGCGTATCTACCCATGGACACTAAGCATGAGCATTAGGTGTGGAAAAAAATCTTTCACTTCACTGCTGAAATTTTTTTTTCCAAGCCCTCCAGGGCTTTGACATGAAGTTCTAAATACCAGTCCCAGCAGTAATGTGGCAACTGTTGTTCACAGGGCCATGCAAACTTTTTTCATACCTTATCCAGAAGCATTGTAGAAGAGACCTATTGTAATACTGAACACTATATTTGGGGAAACAAAATTGTAACATAAAGAAATTTAATTATTTTTAGGGAACAGAGAATTAAAACCTTAGAGTTAAATTAAAGACAATATGAAGCTGAAACCTAAAATTATGCCATTGTCTTCAGAATTTGTGCTTAGGATATCAGCTAACTATTGAACTTGGAGTAACACTGTTACTGATGTTATGTTAGGTTATCAGTAGGAGATATCAAAGTCAATGCAAGGAAAACAAAATGAGTAAGAAACAACTTATTATAAAGCTATGAAGCAAACCTGCATGGTACAGTTACACAAACATATTTCAGGAAGCATTTAATATTAAAATGCTGAAGTTTTGGACCAGATGTTATGCAAGTATTTAGTTTCAAGCTTCCCTAGGAACATTAAAACAAAAAATTTTTATTGCATGCAGACATGTAATATATCAGCTTTCAGCCTGCAACTGAAAGAAACAGAGTTTCTTGTGTGTATTCATCTGGTTTTCTTAAGCATATCTTTGCCATTCAGCTCTGTATCACCTAGTTAAAAGAGTGGCTGATTACTGGAAACAACTCTGGAGTTTAATGAAATTGAGATGTCTGAATTGTCAGTTTGTGAGGTTCTGAACCACTCGTGAAGAGGCTGCTAACTGCCCTAATCTGCTACTTTCATGAAAAGGAACTGGTGGCATTCAGGATAGGGCCCTTATAATATTCAATGAAGAAACTGGAAATTGCTTTGTTGGGCAATAATCCTCTCACTGGTAACTTGACCTCTTATTTCTGCTGTGTTTAAAGTGGAACCTGCTCCAGTGCCTATGGGACAGCAAGCCCAAAGCCGTAGGTCTGAACATAAAGCTTCCTCAATGTGACTGCAGACACGCTGTCCCCTTGCTTGTAGTAGCACAGAAGTGGAGAAAGTAAAGCTGAAATGCTGCCTGAATCTGACTTTTTCTCCATTTCAAATATTAAGGACAATTTCTAAGAAGATCCATATTGCAATTAGAATTAGTGACTTCATGCTTCTTCGAGTTCTTGCTTAATTGCCATTGCACATGTTTTTACAGCTGTCCTTTTATATAACTGGTACCCTGCCCCATGCATCTGCCTCAGCACTCAAAGCTTTTAAAGCACTGTGAAAAAACAACATTAGTTACAGAGATCTGACAAATGGGAGGAGAATAAAAAAAGGAAAACTGAGTTCAGAGCAAATGAGAATTAGAAATGAGACCAGAAAAAAGCAGAAAGGAAAATGAAGGTGCAATAGGAAAGACCATAAAGAACAAAATGTCAGGGGTGACTCTGACAAGAACAGTGTTTCTAATTGGAAATATATTAATCTGAATCCAAATCCATATCCATATCCTCTAGCAACAGTTAATTAATTATTACAAACAACAATAATATAGGAAGTCCATGAAGATGCACATGTGGCGGAACTGGACAACTGTATAACCCTTGATATCCTTTCTTCTTCCCCCCATTTCCTTCTGGTCTGGTATGAAGCCATTCTGGGAAAGACTGGGGCATTTGCTCACACTACAAGTTGCTTAATACATTTGCAGGTACTGTGAAATACTAAGCACTAAGAAAAGAATTGTGGCATTAATCAGTCCAGATTTGAATGTGCACAGTGAGTATGTGTACCTCAGCTAGCAGGTGATCTAGGTTTTCTTTGTAGCCAAAGAAGAGCTGCAGACTAAGCTGAAATTTAACTGTCCTACTGTAGACCTTGACCTCAGAGTTAGATGAGTGGCACTTTGGAAGACCCTGTTTTTCTCTCCTGACAAACAAGTGAACACAGCAGACTAACATGTGTGTACTCCTCTAAAGGTGGGACAAATGAACCTCATAGATGTGATATGCAGTTTTCAGCAACACCCGGTTCGTTTGCATTTGCCAGCAGCATCCTGCGCTGCATTAAGAAGAGGATTGCCATTGGGTCAAGTGAAGTGATCAATCCTTGCAACTCAGCACTGGTGAAGACACACCTAGAGTTCTGGGTCCAGTTTTGGGCTTCCCAGTAAAAAAGTCATGGACACGATGCAGTAAGTCTAGCACAGGGCTATACAGATGCCCAAGGGACTGGAGCAGCTTTTATATACGGAGAGGTCAAAAGAGATGGGACTCAGCCTGGTTGTCAATATGTAGCACTTTACATGACTCTCAGCCTGGAGAAGAGAAGGCTTGGTAAAAATCTTATCAGTGTGTATATATATATGATGGGAGGGAATGAAGATGAGGGTGGAAGCTCTTTCCAGAGGTTCCCTGTGACAAGAGTCAATGGGCAAAGAGACAACAATATACATGAGATTCCATCTGAACACAGGAAAATGCTTTGTTACTGTGAATAGGGTCAGACATCGGTTGCCCAGAGAGGTTGTGTAGTCTACATTTGTGGAACTATGCAAACCTGACTGGACATGGTCCTGAGAAACCTGCTCTAGCTGACACTCTTTGAGCAGGGAGGGTTGACTAGATGATATGAAGAGGTCCCTGCCAGCCACAACAGTTCTGTGATTTCCCTGTTTATTTGAATTTTGGGCACTCCAGTACAAAAAGTACAAAAAAAGTCATGGACCTCTTAGACCAGACTCAGAGGAAGACCACACAGATTATTAGAGGAAGGAAACACCTCTCCTATGAGGACAGGCTGAGAGAGCTAAATTGTTCAGCCTGGAGAAGGCTCTAGGGACACCCTATTGTGGCAGAGAGGTTCAACTAGATGATCTTTGAAGATCCCTTCCAACCCAAACAATTCTGTGATTCTGTAATGTGTATGATACAGACCAAAATGGGGTACTTGGATAGCCCACTAAACATAAGGATTTATGCAACATCTTTCATGTATAAAAGTACAAGAAATTATTTCAATCCTGCCTACCATTTTCTAGCCCAATCTGCAGTCAGCTGAATGGCAGCTACCACTCTAAATCATTGTCTTTTTCAAAACTTGAATCAAAGTGTTAAACTCATGAAAGATAGCGGCAAACCCCTAGGGAGCACAATAGTTTACTTAGGATTAAACTCTTAACACTTCAAAGTCATGCTAATTTTTCACTTATGTTTTGGGTCAGCTACATAGCAATTAAGTGTCCAGCACGGTATCACACATCCTACTTTCTGGACAGTAGTTTGTAGGGGTTCCTTATGCTGATGTTTCTTGTTCTGTTCCTGCAGACAAATTATGTAAAAAGAAATGCTAGATGATAGGCTTATTGTGGATATTTAGCACAATGGGCAAAAGGCTCTCTCCAGACCAAGAAGTCTATGAAAATTCACCTGCTGGAAGGATAGTTGGGGTAGGCTCTAATTTATGCATTTAGATGGGAGGTAATTTTTTTTCTCATAAAAATGCTAAAGTGAAACTCTTCACTGTCTTTCAGTAATATGAAGGGCTTTTATGGCTTTGCATGTCTGACTCAGCAATTGCATCAAAATGTTATTCCAGAAATTGTTGGAACAATGACCTCTTTGCACTTAAGGCAGTGGAGCCCTACCTTGCCTGAGCTGTGGAAAACTAAGCTGCCTCCTATGTTAATCAAGGCTATTTCTTTACTTCTACATTGAGCTTTTTATAAAATTTGAAGATGTAAAAATATTTATCTGATCTCCAATTGGAAATTAGGCAGAAAATCATAATGATTTGTTCATCCAGGTTGAATTTTGTTTAGCCTCTCTAAGAATTGGATCTCTGTTGTGTACCTTATAGTCTGTATATGCAAATTACTAACAAAATTTAATTTAAAAAGGGTTTATTCTGGAACATTGACAAAACTCTGGAGTATTGGGGTAGTACTGTATATTAAGGAGTATTCTCACTGTTTATTCTGAGCACCTTACAGAAGGGGTTTGGCTCTGCATCTGGTGAACAGACCAGATATAGAAGCAATCAGAAAATAATTGGAACCATGAGCTGGGCAGTACTTCACTTCCTCACTTGGCTGATCTGAAACTCTTCACATCATTTGCAAAAGAAGCCAGAATTCTTGGTCACATATATGTAGGACACAGGAATGGCCCAATGACTAATACTAAAAATTCATAAACAGTGCAGGTTCATTTGAAACACCATAAGTACTAGAAAGCTTTCAAAGGTCTCTGGTACAGATGTAATTAAATTGCAAACGTTATTCAAAAGTAATTTGTTATTGATACTGAGAGACAATGCCACATTATGTATTTCCATACCTGACCTCAGGAAGAAATGAGCTTTCATTTCAGCCTTTTGCCCTTGTGCCTCTAATATTATGTCTCCTATCCCAAGAGCAGATGGTGGAAAGCCTATTCCTCTATCCAGGTCTTACATATTTAGCTGCACACATACATGCTTTTATCTATTAACAAAGTAGACAACAGGTCAGATCGTTAGCTGATGTAAATAAGCAAAGCTCCCTTGTCTCTGCAGACAGCTCTGATTCATACCAGCTGAAGACCAGTACATTTTCCCTAGGTCTGGATTCAGTAAACCACACACACAGAGTGTGCAAAGCAGCCTATTGTTTGAAGGAAACCTTTCTTGTTTAGGGCACTGCTGAACAAATAAACTAGGCAGCAGAGGGAATTAGCAGGAATGAAGAGCATTAGTTCCTCAGAGAAAATGACATCAAAAAAAGGCCTTGGTAACCACCAGTCAGAATTTCTTCTGTGCCAGACAAAAGCTGCAATGGAAATCACTGTGTTGTAACCTACGTGATCCCATACTGGACAATTTACTTGAAACGCTGTGCTTCCAACACATTGTACAGATCAACTATCATGAGCAAGGAATGAAAGTAAATGAGAAATTAGAAAGAACTTAAATACTATTCAAGCAAAGCACTTAACCATGCATTTAACTTTTAACCTGAGAGTAGTCCCATGGAAGTCAATGGGATTACTTATGTACTTAAGTAAATTATGTGATTAAATGGTCCTGTGGATCAGGATTTTAAAAATCTTCATGGCTGTTGCTTAAAAATGGATAGTACAACAGAGAAAGGGAAGGGGAAAAATGTGTTTTCCATCCTCAGTTTCAAGCGTGCTGACAAAGGCATGATAAGATCTAGCACCGGGAAGTTAGAGTTGGAAAAATCCAGCCTTGAATAAGACATTTCCTCATAGCTGTGAGGAAAATATTGAGACAGCTTATGAGAGGGAAGTGGATTTACCCTCACACAGTTCTTATAACAACATTAAATACATTAAAAGATAAAGGAGGATTGATCCAGATTCTGGAAGTAAACTCAAGGGGTTAAAAAAATAATTAGGCAATTCCACCAGTTTATTGCAGTATACTGGTCCAGGTCCAACCTCCAGTTTAAAAAATTCCTAAACCACTGATTATGAGACAGATGATTTTATATTGCCCTGCTTTTTGTATTTCTTGTAAGCATCTGCTCCTTTTAGAAATACTACTGGTCTGGATCTATTTTTTATTTAACCTAGTACAACTATATTTCTTTTTGATATTGTACTATTCATGCACCCACATCATGAGAGGATTAGGCTGTCTGGTATTTGCAGTGTTTTCTGGCTCAAAAGTGTGTCAGCCTGACTTCTGCTTACCACCTTATTTCATGAGTTTGATGGGAAACAATGTAGATTAAATTTCATGACACAGTTTGAGAATCCTGGGCTTCCTTCAGGATTTGGGAAGGAAGAGGGTGCTATGCTGCGCAGTCAGTTGTGACTCAGTGTCTTGCAATGAAGCTGGAATCATCTGGGAACATTTCTCCTAAGCAGGTCCCAGCAGTCAGGGCACCACACCGTGAGGAAGGGACCTCCATTTCCCCTTTCCATGGCATGTGCTTTCTAATTCCTAAGGCAAAAAAGAAAAAAGTTATTTCAACACTGGCATATCTGGATAAAACTTGCATATCCTGTGATTAACTAGAGATTGGACCAGATGATCTCATTCAGTTTTTTCTGGCTCCCAACACTGTAAACTCGTCCTGGGCTAGGGATCATTAAAGCCCTTCTGAGCTTCAGTCAGCATGAACAAGACTTCAGCTAAATGTACAGACTCTGCTGAGTCAACAGGAGTCCAAAAAGAATGCAGCTCAGCTTGCAATAAATACATATACCTAAATGACCACCAGCAGAGCTATTCAGGAAGGACTAGTAATAGCATCCTCACAGAAATTAAACAAGTGAATGCTCAATTAGCTATAGATATCAGCAGGAGCTATTCTTCTCAGCTTTCTCTATGGAAGGTCTGCTGAAGTTAAAAGCATTTAAAAACATTACTTGTAGGGGAAAAACTTAGGACATTCTATAGGGCCCTGCAGGCTTTAGCCACTGGAGAAAAGCTGTTTCACCACAGTTTGTCCATTTCCCAAAATGAAACTGAGATCAACCCACATAATTTACATAAGTATTGGCTGGGTTTTAAATTAAAAAAAGACTTGTGCTCAGGCCAGAAGGACAGCTGGTATAACCCTAAGGATCTAGTTCATAGCAGTAATATTTTTCTCCAGTTTTAAGCTGTAGCTCCTGCAAGTTTCAGTACGAAAGCTTTCAGCTTTAGACCTAAGACATGTCAGAGTGCTGGTAGCAATTAACTGTGCACTTTCCCCTTAAATACCACAATCTAATATGCCTATGTCTCTCACAGCAGAAGGTGATCCCAGCTTAAATGTTGGACTTTTTGTTAAATACTAAGCTGTGATTTTCCTTTTCTTCTTTATGTAGCGATACAGAATCAGTGAGAAATAGATGCATCTTTGCATATAAATGTAAGTCATCATTGTCTTGAGAGGTGTTTATAAAGAAGTGATGTGTCTGCCCTAAAATAACCACCCTTAAATAATAAAGTATTTTGGAATGCTAGTTGAGAAATAAGGAATATTTCTCTTTGTACAAATTGCAATAACACACTTCAACAATTTGGCATTATTATTGTCTTTATGCATAGTCACAATAAGGAAGATTTGCATATGATAGTTCTGTGTCTTTATGGTTAGATTTGTCTTCTGCGCCTTTCATTTGTGGAATATAAAAGCTCAGGACTTAAAGAGGTATAACTTTTGATATAACTTTTTTCTACCTGACAATTAAAAATTCCAACATGAGACTAGAAATTTTAAAGTGTATGAGGATTAGGTTCTGTTTTCTCAAAGTGGATAAATGAAATTAGGGAGGCAGATGGTTAGCCAGGCATGATAATAAAGACCCTGATTTTCACATTTACTAACCACTTCAAATTTGTGAATCTGGAAACAGATTGTCTTTGGCTACATTTATTCTGGTACACCAAAATTAGGACTTTATTTTGTTAATTGTGCCTCAAAACCCTGGTTGCTACACTGGCTGAAGGAAAAGGCGAGTTCCTCCCTTATTCCTAGACTTTTCTGGTTCTTAGCCTACGACCTTGCTTCGGATATCAACCAGAGCTTGAAGATTCTTGAAGGCAGTGTGGACGATCCAATTTATACTCAAGCACAAGTCTGACCCCAGAGTTAACAAGCTCCCAGGATTGTCTCCTGCAGCTGCCTGCCCTGGCCGTAGCAGAAGTTGAAGTTGTATCACCGGGTTTCTCTTGAAGGTTTGGGGCCCCATGTAGAGCACAAGCGAGAGCTCGAGGTGTGGCTCAGCCTTGTGCACTGGCGAGGAGGCCACATTCATAAACATCATGTGTGACTGAGGGAGCAAGCAGTAGAAAACATGAAGCACTAAGTATGTCCATGTGAGTGTAAAATGTGGTAGATGGTCAGATATCAAAACTGGATGTGTTTGAGAGAGATTATTAACTTGGAAAATTTACTTCTGGCTGAGATAATAACCGGTGTTCATAAAACAGACACTTTTCCCTTGTGCTTGTTTGTGAGTTTTGCTTTGTTTGCATTTGTTTTCAATTATATTATTTTTAATTGTTGCATTTTCCTGAAAAGTTTTAACTTTAAGAAATCAGTTTTTGTCTATGTCAGGGGCATGGACTCAAGACAATTAGAAATGATGTGTTTGCTTTTTAATAAGAAATTAACTGCCACAGGAAATTGTCTTGGCAAAATGTTTAGCTGCCTTTGCTATATGATATATTTTAGAAATATCTTAGCTTTTTCGAAGCTGCAAAAACTATGCCTGTCATTTCATGACACTCTGGGGAAAAGCAGCTGAATACCATTTTTAATTGTGAAATGATAGACACAGTTTCATGCAATTAGTGGAATGTAAAGTATTTCCATTATCATTTCTTGCTTTTCTCCTGATCCCTCCCTCCTTTGTCTCTCCTTTCCACCTCTCTAGTCAAAGCAACATTTGGGATGGGAGAGCCATTTATTAGGAATACATATAAAAAGCTTTCCCATGGAGTTCCATAGAAAATAGATATTGATTAGAGGACAGGGAAAACAGGCTTTTTCAAGAACAGGCTTACCAAGGGAAATTGAGCATTTGATACAGGAGTGTGGAGAGAAATGTTGGACCATCACCATAGGGGCTGGCAACTGAGAACAGAACAGTGAGGGCTAGTGCAAAGAGGTCAAAGTAACAAAAAATTAGCCTAAATATAATATCCTGGCACTGTTGGACCAGAATAATTCCAAAGGGAGATTTTGGTTTTTGAAGACAGAAACAGGACAGGATTTCAAACACTTCCTGGGATGCATGTCTGTCAGCTCGAATACCATAACCAGAGACATGGATTAGTCATAAGCTACTGACTTCCACAAGGTGATACCAGGAGGTTGCAGCACTGACACTGCCTATGAAGAAGCAAGATACCCAATAAAGATGTTTAGTGCACAGACAAAGAGATGGGAGACCTGACTTCCATGTATCTCAATACCACATCCTTCCTGCTTATCTTATTTGCTCAGATGCTGAGTTTCCTCTGGAGACAGTTAATTCCAGGGAGGCATCTCAATTATGTAGATCAGCAAATCACAGATGTTTCTCAAACCAGATGTTAGCAACTGCCTCCAGCAAGCTACTCCCAGGAGCTGAGTCGCCTGTGGTTGATTGCACAGACATCTCCTCCTCTGCCCTCCTCCCCATACCACCAGATCTGAAAGCTGGTCCCCCATGCTCCTCAATGCCACCCCACCAGGCTGGTTGTTATTACAAGTCAGGACAGATAAACATCAGTCTGACAGTTCAGAGCTGTGGCTGAAAGCTCGAGTATGGAGTCTTTCCAGACTATCCAGATTGATAAGTAATGTTTTCATTACAGTCGAGGATGCTCGGGCAATATGTAAGTTATCAGAGCTATTTTCCCTTGCAGTCTCTGGGTCCAGGATGTGCTCTGTTTCCACACTGATGTTAGGCACTGATGTGCATCAGACAGCCATCTGCCCTATCCACCCAACCCTGACATGCCTGCACAACTTACACAGCCTGCACAACCAGGGCACTGGCACTGAGGATATGTGCATGGGTGCAAGCTAAAACACATATGTTGAAGCATGGAGTGATGTAGCACATCATGATACTCACCACTAAATCTTTCACTAATTGAGTGATGAGACCAAGAGAGATGAAGAACAGCTGTAGAAGCTGCACAGGAACTCATCTGCAGTTTTTTAAGAGCCATAGCTCCAGGGGAACTGTGTTCTGCTGGCCACTGTTATGCATTACCAAATGAAAGGGCTCCTGTCCTCTCGTGCCTCAGTGACATTCCTCCATGATTAGCTGTCACTTTCTGAGGGAGAAGGATATCACTGAGAAAGAGTCTTAGGAAAACTGACAGAAAACAAAGTGTCTGGCCAGTACATTTAATTTAGTAAGTAAAAGAGGGTTGATTTCTTACAAGCTTTGTGTGCATCTGATGTGGACTAACATTTAGAGTTCAAGTTTCTTCAGGATCAATTTAATTAAGCTAACTATACAGAATTGCAACTCATAACTTCCTGACAGTAATGCAGATCCTTCCATTTTTACATCTTTAAGACTGAATAATACTCATTCCTTTACCTATAAATGCATAAAATAATACTTCTTGCTCACTTGCAACCAAGAAATTTGACCCTTGATTGCCTCTTATTATTAAATGCATTGGATATTTTCACTACATCTGAGGAAACAAACCGGACAGGGTCACTTATTCTGCAAAGTATACTTTAAAATGTTCATTTGTTACCTCTGAACTATTTATTCTTTTCACTGCCATTACAGAAAAATTGCTCAATAAACATCAGTGAGAAGCTTTCTGTTCTAGTGTAAACAGAAGTAGACTTGAAGACCTTGTCAGAAAAAGGTAGGTTAAGCTTAACTAATCAGCTGAACTCATTCTATTAATAGCCAAGGTGGCATCATTATTCCATTAAGCTTTGTCTGGAATATTGGGGGCAGGTACATGTATCCATACATAAGAGATTAAACCAGAGGAGCCTTTCCAAAATGAAAATACAGTAATTGCCATTTACTATCTATTTCTTCAGTCTGGGAAGGAGTATTGTGCCTGGCTGAATAAATAAGGACACATGAAGTTGAGACTTTTTCAGAAAACTTTGTTCTTTTGTGTTCTGCAAGAGGACAGTTGCTTTGTTACAGCTTGGTTAGATCTGAAGTGTGAGTGAAGTGATGTTGTCTGAAGTGATGTTGTCATTCTCATGGAACATGGTCATAACTGTAGTCAGACTACATGCCTTGTTCATCCTACATAAAGTATTTCTCAGAAAAATTGTGTCTGAGCCGGGACATTAAATGCAATCTGATGCAATTAAGATAATTGGGAAACAAAGAAGCACTTTGATTTCTCTCACTCCTATGGTAGAAGGATATAAAACTGAAAGAGAGGTAAAAACATTTTATATTTTCAGATTAACTAAATGCAAATTTATCAGCGTCATCCAAACTATGATTGATGGGAGCTCACATTCTGCCATTATTCACCATTTCCTTCAGTCAAAACATGAGTCACCTACTCCAACAGTGCCTTGGTAAAGAAGGTAAGTACACTTAAGGCATCCTCTGACAGCATTTGCATATAATTTTTTTTTTTTTTTGTGATAGCTTCCTCTCCAACTCTAATTGTGCTAAGTGTCAATGGCTCCAAGAGGGAGTAAAAGTTTAGATATTTCTATGCATAGTTTCTCTAAGTGATCATTGGTATGCATATAATTCCCAGGCACTTATTAATGAAAACTCTTTCCCATCAGCAGTTTGTCCCTCAGAGATCTCCTAGGAAAATGTTGCCACCTAAGAATCTTTAGCACATCAAGCAAAAATGAAACAAAATGCTCACCTAAGGAAAAAAGGGCTGAGACTAACATTTAGGTGTTGCTTTTAGTCACCAGCCGAGGCAACACACTGCAACTGAAAGCTGTTATCTATATCCTGCTGGAACCATACAGATAAGCAACCAGAACAAGCATCCCCAATGACCCAAGGATCTGGGGTTTAGGTAAGAGCTGCATAAGCCACCCGGAGTAAAAGGGTATAAGAGAAAACCCTTTCTTTTAAAGCCTGCATACCTCCAAAATATTAATGATATCACTGAACCATTTTCTCATGTTAGAAATGTGGAAGCTTCAAATGGACAAATGATCTGTATCTTCTCAAAAGCTGTCATAGTACTCAGATCTCACTGTTTCAATAACAACATTTATTAAAATTTGCCACAGTCCTTTGTTGCCATCTCATGGCATCTATGCTTTTGCATTAGTAGTTTAATCATTTATTGCAATGGTTTCTTGCAGGTGTAAATTTCCATGGCTTGAGACCTTGATAAGATCAAATCTATCCTGTAATTTATCGGAACACTAATGACAAAAAAATGGACCATAATTCCCCATGTACTTGAAATGTTTATGTTGAAAGAGCTGCATATGAAAGGGCACTGTGGATTAACAAGAGATGCTACCACGTAAGTAAGTTGCGGAGGCTCCCTACTTTTCTTACAGTTCATTGGGTTAAGAATGGATTTACTCTATAGAAATCACAGCTAATCCCTGTTCTTGGTGCACATGACAAGTATTGTGGTGTCTAAGTCAGGCTTCAGTTCTCACATATGCAAACAGATACAGGATCTTTCATCACTGAAGAAGTGTACACACTCCCATGTAATTGAGAATGGAACAACTACCAAAGAAATTATAATAAAAAGTCTTGCCCTGTGACATATAAGCATTAGAAAATAGTTGCTTTAATTGTCACATTGTGTCCAAAACCCACTTCCAGTTTTCCTTAAGAACGGAAGCGGTTTTAGACATGAAAGATATGTGCCGAATTTTGCTGATAGCTACTGTCTTTATTCACTCCTGCTTTTAATTTTATATGGGGAAGTTCTCTTTCCCTTCCTTTCAGCTAAAGGAAGAGTTTCCTTCCTGTTCTAGCTTCAGAGTTAATGGATGAAATTTCTTTTTTTTGTTTTGTTTAGAGAAATAAGTATAGAGACATTTTGACAGAAACTACTACAACAAAATGCTTTTACTTCTGCCCAAAGGCTGTGAGCAACCAGTATGCACTGACCTTCTGTAGCAGAAAAATCTTCACATGTGTAACCTCATCAGAAAGATCCTCTTCTGGCAATCTAGCAAACCTTATCTAGGACTGAAATAGAGTTATAAAGTGCTCTCTTATCCATCCCTCATGCATCTTGACTTACACCTGTTATAAGAGCAGGAAGCAGTTTAGAGAATAAAAGTTTATAATCCACTTGTTTCAATGCTGGTCAATATAAAAGAGAAATTTATAGCAACAGTCTTCCAAGTGGAAGCAGCCAAGAAGTTGTATTCACTCTATTATGTGCACTTAAGGCAGTTGCTCTTTGCACAAAAAAAGAAAAACAAACCAGTAAACTTTACTCAACTTATGTTTGATTGCAGTCAAATAGCATTTGCAAGCCTTGGTGTTTGGACTTACTGCAGAAATAGAAAAGGGATTTTTCATGTTGTGGGTAAAACAGAAAAATTGAATTTTGTCAACAACTCACAACATTTATCCATATCATGTGAAAAGTCCACTTAAATGTGGACATTTGCCAGAAATACCAAGTTTATATCCTTAGCACATAATTTTTCTATTTATTACTTTTCCACTTTGTTCCCTAAGGTCTTGCTCTTCCATTTCTTATTCATTGTGTTCCAAGTGGCCAAGAAACTAATGGTAAAAGGAAAGAAATTTGTTGCCAGACAGATCCCATTTTGTGCTTATACAAAAATCAGAGACATATGCCTCATTTGCATATGAAACCAGAGGCAATTCTATTGGGAAACCAGTTATGTGTTTTGTGTTTGCAGATTTTGCAAGATGTCCCCACAAAATCAAAAGTTTCCCTCAAATGTTCTCTGTAAATCATCTTGCAGATTTACTGGCAGGATTATTCATATCGAGAGCTGCAGCTAACCTGTCCAAGCCAACGCAAGCTATGCTGGTAAGGTCAGTATGGTAAAGATGGGACTACCCATGGAGAGAGACTTCCCTGGAAAATCCTGGGGCTGGGAGAAGTGTTCGTGAGATCCCCTACCTTTCCTAGCCCTTACAAAATGCTTTGAGTCAAGGTGGCAGCATGGAACTGCATAGTGTTGGGCTGCAACAGTGGTATTACTCACTGGTGAGAGACTGTGCTATGCTGCCACCTGTGAAGGAGCAGTCTGTCTTGACAAGGGTTGAGGAGTTTCGACCCAATGCCATCATACAGGCCAGCTCCTCTCGGCCTGGCCTAGGTCTTCTGGTTTCTTTCATAAAACAATATGTTTTGTTCACCATCCTGTTTCTAAATGCTTTCCCATTGATGATAACACACTGCAGTGTCTGCATATTGACAATATGATCACAGTAAGGTAGATGATTTTTATTCCTTGAAAGCACTTGTTATACGGTGCATTATGTTGCCTTTTTAAAATTTTATTTAATCCTACACAGGCAAAACACCAAGCACAGCAATTCTGAGAAAGGACTAGAGGAATTTACCCCACCATCAAGTGCCTATTCAAAGTAAATGCCTCCTCCTATCTGAAAATGTAATAAGTACTTAATGCCATGGTCTAGTTGACAAGGTAGTGTTGGGACATAGGTTGGACTTGGTGATCTCAGAGGTCTTTTCCAATCTAGTTGATTCTGTGATTCTGTGATTCAAGCCTAAATTGGAGAAGAACAGAGACATTCACTGCCTAGTTTCTTCTTAAAGTAACCCAGAGTATTTGCAGAGATGCGCCTGCTCTGCTTTCCCTGGATTATTGGCTGTAATACAGCAATAACTGCTTAGTACACCCAGATCATACTTAATTTTAGCTTCTTCCTGGTTAGTCATGACAGGAAAGTTGACATTGCCTAATGTGCCAGAAATAAAGGTATTTCTGCTCATTGTCACATTTTCCATAACTCCAAGTTTAAAACCACCTGCTTCAGTGCTTTCTTCGTCATATTTTCTGAATGTGCTTGCTTTCTGTCTATTTAGATGATGGAAGCAAAACATTTTCTCTGAAAGCTTTTAAGCTGCTTTTCCAAAAACTAGGATCTTCTTTTCCATTTGTTTTCAGTGTGTTTCTTTAGCTAGAGCAACCTTGCAGGGAAGTCTAAGGGACTTTAGTCCAATGCCTCTGTAACTAGTTGTACAAAAGGGAGCATTTAGAGATTGAAAGTACCTGTTCTCCAGGCTGAGGCTTGGATTTCATTATCCTGAGCAAAGAACATGATTGGTCCAGTGTCTGGGGAATCTCCTGATGGAAATTTCTGTGGAAATCACCTGAAAGCACAGAGCTGCGCTAAAGTAGTCCTGCTGGAAAAGGGCAGGTGTTTGCAGAGGGGTGGTTTGCCTGCTGACAAATAACCTGCTTTCTTAGGGGAAATAGTCCTCCTGCACCCTAAAGGATCCTTGAAAAAGCAGCTGTGGTAAGTTCAGTCCTTCGATGGGTTGAGTGGTATTTCCAGCAAGGAAAGCAAAGACAGTCCCACAGACAAGTCTTGGGGGGAAAACTTGGCATTCAGAGTACATCCTGTAGGAGCACCTGATCCCAGACAGTGGCCTCCGAATGAAACATGAGATGCTGCACCACACTAAGTGGTGTTTTTTCTGGATAACTTTTCTGCTCCCCCCCCCCGCCCCGAATTTTGTAAGANNNCCCCGCCCCGAATTTTGTAAGATTTTGCTAGTTCCTTGCTGTCCACCAAACAATCATTAAAACTACTTGGTGTCTGTCAGCTTTTTGTTCTGTACATGCAGATGGAAGCGAGCAAGATTCCCTTGCTGCAGTCCCAAGCAGTCCTTGCAAAAACAGCCACTATGATGTCAAAAGAAACAGTAAATCTCTGGCATAACAAAAGACAATCAAAGTGACTTGCAAAAAAATGTTAAAGTGGTGTTGTTTTCCCAACACACACACTCCACAGTATTGTAGAAAATTCCTTAAGCAACAGAAATGGAAAGAGAAACAAAGTTTAACATTTCAGTGTCTTACTCAGCAAAGTTTTCTGAGGAAAACAGATCAGCTGAAACAGTAAGCTTTGTTAGCTTTTCCATATACTTTATTCAAATAAAGACATGTGAGCTACATATGTTCCTGTTTAATTTGAAGATTTTATTCTAAATGCCTTTGATGTACATTAACTTGATATTTTTATTTATTAGTTATTGAAAAGAGTGGCACACAGGGATAAGTGTGCTGTAAATCAGTGCGGTATTTATTTTGCAGAGATTTAATCGAATGGTAAGGCTTGCGTAGAGGGAGGAAATATCTTTCATAAGCCTAGCTGCCATAGTTGAAAAAAAAAAAGGACACCAATCTAAAAGCTTTGCCCATTTTTCCAATTAAGTTCTTCAGTCTAATAAAAAAATAGTGCCCTTAAACCACAAAAGCTACAGCAACACCAATATGATGATAAAAAAGATTAATCTTTCATGCAGACATGGCCACAAACTATGTAAACTCATTGTCCTCATCTTCCCCTCTGCCCAGAATATAAAATATGGTTATTGCATTCTCAGCTAATGATTTTGTTAGAAGAGGAGAGGCCATACTTGATGCATTTCATGAGGGAAATAAGTTTAGGCAGATAAGACCAGCTTGTCTCAGCCCAATGGAGCAGGCAGGAGGATGGTGTGTGCAGGACAGCTGCAGTGTAACAGAGCACATATGACCAGGAGCAAACTCTCCATTTCAAAACTTAAGCACTCACAACAAAATAAAAATAAAGCCCAGCTCTGTGATCCTTGTTTAATTGTTGCTCAGGCTCATCAAAAGTTGCAGGATTGAGTTTGAGTGACAAGCTTAGCCTCCTCTTAGGGCAAAGGTTTGAAATTCCTTTACCTAATGAGTAATTGTATCATACCATGCCTGCTGAGCTGCTAATAGCAAATGAGAGACATTTTGGGACAGAAGTAAGCTAGGAATCCTTTCTAATTAAGTGTGCTGCTCTCTGAGTCTCTAGGTAAATTCCACCGTACTTTTTAGCCCATGCTTGCATACCACACCTTTTTCTTCCTTTACTGTTTTTCCTGCATGCTCTCTCCACTGCTCTGCAGGCAGAAAATTCCACTTGAATTCCTTTTGTGTCTGGTCATTCCATAGATTAAACCAGAGCCCCTCGGTTTATTATTAGGAATGCAATCATCACTGCTATTAACATATCCCTGGAGCCTTTCTATTTTGTGTCTTTTGTTTTATGAAGTCAAAAGTCCTGTTTCCTAAATCTTCTTAAACTACGATGTGTGAATTTATGCATCATCTGATTTGTCTTCTTTGTGTCTTCATGAACATGCCATTCTGCCCTATGCCCTCAGTTCCTCTCACATCCCCCATGCTTCCCACCATTACAATATGGATACCCCTCTCCACTGTGCTTCAGTGCCCCTAAATCTTCTGGGCAGCACAAGCTGTTTCTGGCTGGCATGTGCTGCATGCCAGCCAGCCAGCTAATGTGCACGTGGGGATGGGTCAGATGGCCACTTCCAGACCCACCAAAGCTTGAGCTCTGTCTACATTCCCTTGAGGAACAGATGCTACTCCGGTTCTTGTTTTTCTATGTGGACAAATGGCTCAATCAAATGTTTGGGAACTGAACAATTTCGAACCCCGTGCCTTTCCACTAAATCTGATTGAAATGGGTGAATTCCATTGCAAAGCTCTTAGGAAAAGAAGAGACAGATTCCTGCACAAATAGGTTGCGAAAGTCATGTAGAAATAAGTTTCTTAAGAAATAAGGCTAAAAATCTAGTAGCCTGGGTGGAGAATGACATCAGGGAAGCTGGATTTGGCTTCCTGATTCTGAGACTCAGCCTGTGCACTGCCATAAATAATGTTGCTGACAGGCAATTTTAAATTGCACAACAAATGGACCAGGGCAGGGCTACTTGATGTAGCCGAGCAAAGCACATACCCTGTTCTTTCCTGCTTTTCTGCTCTTTGCTGCCAAATGCCTCCTCCTCCCCCTTCCCTTACACAACTAAGTGTAAAGAAGAGGTCTGCATTAGCAGGCTTCTCCCGTCCTGAAGGGAAAATAAGTCCTGATGGTTATTGCACCCCTAAATCTTCATGTGCAAAATACAGGCAACTGGAGTGAGTGGATCTCAGGCTGCAGTGTTGACACTCCCCCCCCGCTTCATCTAGAGCCAGCTCTGGTGCTGGTCTGCATCTGGTTCTTGTGTGTGGTTTAGTTCTGCTACACCTAAAACTTCATGTGCTCCTGGTCATACACAATGGCTACTTGTAAATTCTGAAGTAAAGATAATAAAGTAGTGGAGGCACAACTAAATAAATGGGGAAGACTAGAAAAGTAGGGATTATGGCTGTGAAGCAAAGTTCATAGTGCATGGTTCTTTGAAAAAATTTTAACAGAAACTAGCAGAAATTTTTTTAAGTCTTTGTTCTATTCCATCTCCCTAGAACTTCCTTCATGATGTGAACTGAAGCTGTTTAGGCACTGGAATTTTGTCACTCTTCAGATATTCTAATTATCTGCCGTAACAGGAGCCTGGTTTCCTAGTGCACTGTTTCTTTTTCCTCCCTTGAGACTATTTCTGGCATGTGTTTCTACCTCATTATGCGAACACTGAGTGCAAAAAATGTCTTTAATGTTTCAGCAAGACCCTACCTAGCTTATCAAGTAAATACAAATGTGTAAATCTGTAAGAAAATCTACTGTCCTTTTTTCTGGCACGTTTTCCCTTCAGGATTAGCTTGAAAAGCACCTTGTAACATGTATGAAAAAATTCTGATTTCCTCTCCCTTTTGTGCTTCCTTACCTGACACATGTAATGTGAAGCATTGCTGGCTTCATTTCTTTGCTCTCCTCCATTTGGAGCCGAGTCCTCACTGATTGTGATAGGTCCAGAAAACCAGAAATACGGAAGAGATCTTAAAGTCAGATTTTAAGTGTCAGACAAATTTTGAAAAGACCAGGTTAAGCTCATTGCAATATTGTAAACAGACTTCAGGGATTTCAAGGACTATTTTTAATTAAGCTGAAACATAGTGGCAATGCCCAGAATATTGCTGATATTTGGAGCCTCTGAGACTCCTTATTCTGTATAGAAAATTAAAGAATGTTGGTATGGTTAGATGAGCAGAGGTCCTGAGGACTTTGCAAGGTGGCCACAAAAAAGAGAGGCCAGCAATGGTCTCAGAGAGGAGGCAGGAGGAGCAGGGCTGCTATGGGGAGCAAGGGGACAGCAGAGTGGATACCCCCGTGCAGCCAGAGGTGGGCAGGGACAGAGGTCTTGCTGCATGCCCCAGGGAGGGTTGCCCCTGCTGAAACTACCAATATGGAGGCTGTGGCAGAAGCAGCAGTGAGCCTGTGTATCCTGAGCTGTGACCCAGGGAAGGGAGGCACCCAGGTCAAGTCATTTTTCCATGCGGATTCCAGTAGCTCTCCACTTTGCTGCCTGCTGCTTTCTCTGGCAGTGGAAAAGAGCTCTTCACGTCTGCTTTGCACTCGTTCTGTTGGGTTGCGCTAAACCAAAAACCAGCCCCTTAATGTGTGCGTAAAAGATGTCCAAACACCCATTTTTGAACTCCCAAGTGGGCTTTACAGCTTCTCTGCTGTCCCTGCCTTGCTTTAAAAGTATGTGCTAAACTACATTGTGTACACAAAGAGAAACATGCCAGTTTAGTGCAGAAGATAATTAAGATTTTATTGAAAACATGCACCATGAAGAATGTCTGCTTAAAAACTGCCTGACTGCACGTAAGTGTAGGCTCTACCTTTTGTTTTCAGCTCAGGAATGAGAAAATGACACAGCAAGGATTTATAAGGAATGCTTATTAAGACACAGCAGTTTCAAAGAAGAATCTGAACTGCAACATGCAAAAATACTTACGGTGTTATGAAGCAGGTTGGAGCTGCAAACAGACTGTACTTTCTTGTTCAGTAATTTCACTCCTCGCAGCTGCTAACAGCTGACTCCCTGCACTGCCCTGCCCAAGAGCTGTGTATGTGTATACATACATATATGTCTAAAGGAAAAGAAAAGGATGGAAAATACTTTGTTCTTAATGGGAAAATGTCCATCTCACTAGCTTTAAAATGGAAAGCTTTTTCCTCACAAAATGGAAACCCTTTAAAATGTAAATGTGTGTAAAATAGGCCCCCACAAAATCTTTAAAGAACAAATTAGCTAGTTCTGTGGCATCTCACCAGGCTGTGGAATTTATGAAAACCACATTCCTTGGATTCTAAAACACTGGCCATCCCGCTGCTCTTTCAAATAACGTTGATTTTGCTGACTAGTTTCTCTGAGAGCCAGCACAGTTGTCTAATTGTAAGTAAATAATCTCAGAACAAATCTATGTTTGACATACTGTCATACTAGCATTTACTGTTTTGCAAAAGGGATTTACTTCAAGGATATTGAAAAATTCCATTGGTGTTTAAGGGGAGTAGCAACTATGACCCTCTATAAATCAAAATGCTTGACCCTGCCATATGATATAGAAGATCCAAAGTATTTCACATGTTCAGATCAGTAAAGACAGAAGGAATCCCTCCTTCTGAAGGTGCAGTATTATGTTCACACAAACATCCGCAAGGACTATAAGGGTTTACAAGGGTTAGCTCTTTAAAGCTGACACTCTTCAGCTCACGTGCGGCCCCGATAGCTTCTTTGGGAGTGTATAAAGTTGATTATAAAAGTCTATCCTTGCAGATCATATTGCTAGGAAAGGACATATGGGCCACATTCAGAGATGCTATTATATTGCTTGAGAAGGACACTGGTGCCACTGTGATGTCAAAGTTCAAGAGCTTCATGAGTTCTTTGGACCACCTACAACCTGAGGCTGCCAAGTCCTAGTATCCTCTATACTCAAGGAAACAAGCAGTCATGAAACCTAGTCTAAAAGCCTGGAGTGTGGCCCACTACTGCTCTTCTGAGACCCTTGCAGGGCAGTCTGGGATAATACAGACTGGACCCAAGCTCCAGTCACCACACTGATCTTGAATATAATGCCAGAGTAGTGGTGACACCTAAGACAAGTGCCTGCAGAGAAGGATTTTCTCTGGCAATACAAGCCAAGACCTAGTAACCTGGCACACTAGCAAGCTCTGAAGAGCTCATCAAGATTTTGGATGAGGACACCACAGCAGCAACATAGGCACAGCAGTCTGCATGGGCCATGGTGCCTGGGAGCCCCAAGCCTTCAAACCTCTGAGCCTTGCAGAGAAGCTATGAATAATCAAGACAAGGCAGATGATGTGGGGTATCTGAAGTGTAGGCTCAGCTCCAGGGATTGCGGCCAATAAGCTGAAGGCCGCTGGACCCAATGTCCATCTCTCACTTTTTGAATCAACATAACAAACTACTTCATGTGTTATTCCATCACAAGCATGAAGATACGGATCCATACCTCCCTGTGTGAAATTCTTAAAGAGCTGACATCTATGATGTCATCATTGTAGTTGCTGTTTTCATTTGCCTTGGCACTGCTTACCGTAGCCGTTCTTTAACATAGCCATGAAAAGAATACATCCTTTTCTAACACAGCCACTGTTATCTCACAGTCACTGTATGACCTGCTTGAAAGGAGGTGCAGAGATCATACAAGTTCCAGTGACTCCAGGTTTACCCCAGCACGATGCTCTGTTAAACCAGCACACCTTAGTCAGGCACAGACCAAATTCTGAGCGTGATGCAAAATTCTCAAAGATGTGTGCTTTGGCCCGTTAGATGTAGGCTGATGTTTGAGGCCTTTTAAGAAGAACACTTTCCAGGTTCTTTCCGTCTTAGTCCCAGTGCTGAATCCAACATGCCTTGTACCGTTAAGCATAAGAAGGCAAATAGGTGACAGAACTTCACCTTTGACTTCAGACCAAGAACAATGAAGTTTTCATGGTTTATTTTTACAAGGTGGAATATTTTTTCTTTTTACTGTGTGTTTACTGTACACGGAGGGGAGAGCTTTACCCTGTGACATATTTTAGTTCTAACCCCTTTAATATTCCCATTTTAAAGAAGAGACAAAGCTGGCTTATTGTGAGCAATTTTAATAGAAATATTCATAAGAAACAACAAAAATGTGCTATGACTAATGAAAGAATTTAAATTAGCTATCCAGATGTCTAAAAGTTCCTGCTAATAACCAGTTTGTATTTTTCTGAAAACTCAAACTATTGAAGTATAGTCAGCGTGGTGGAGGTGTATAAAGTTTTGTTCAAATTCTTGGCTCCTGCAGGGAAAAAAGGTCTCTTTGGATTTGTGTACATCTGGTTTTATCTGAAACTAAAATCCAAAGAAACTGAAGCTGGAACAGGTTTTGGTGTTGATTCAAGTGGTGCATGAAAAATCAGGTCAGTTGTCTCACTGGATCAGTACCAATTTCACTATTTCCAGTCAAAGAAGTTATGATGCTTGTTCTTAAAATATTCTTGAATGGAACTGCATAAAAAAACCTCATCATGTCAAGCCAGTTCTTCTGGACTTGTGTGTTGCCCATGGAGAGATCACTCATAAATGCTGCTAACAAATTTGCCCTTTGTGACCTCATGCTGTGAAGTTACCTCAATAATTAAAAGAGTTCCTATATCAAATAACAAAGCCCCTTTTTTGACAGTGGAATGTGTAATGTTTGTAGATTTTCCTCTCCAGTAAGCTGTCAACATTTTCAAAGCAAAACAGGAAGACATCCAGTGGGGAGATCACAAGGTAAGGAGTCAGGAGGTCTAGGTTTATTCCTGGCCCTGTCACCATCATATTACATGATGCACAGCTCCGCTCTGCTTCATTTTCATCATGTCCCACTCTACAGCACTGTTCCTGATGGACTCTGTCTGGGCTGTGCTCTGGGCGCTGGGGACCACTGGGAAAGCACTGGTAGCAGGAGATGTTCACAGTCATACAGAGTTCCTGGGCACATCCAGCAGTGTGAATTTTCTGAAAACATGAACAGCCTGTGAAAAAAAATTGTACAATTTTTTGCCTTTCTGAAAAGTTCAGCTGCTTTGCAGAGAATATTAACCGCTTTCCCATGAATGTGTGTACTGGCCACAAATGTGCCATTATAATAGTTGTCATTTAATCCAAGGTTTGTCTTAAGCAAAAAATGTTCAGCAATAATCCAATAATATTTTGATGGGATCCCAAATGGCTTCTTTTTTTTTTTTTTCTTTTCTTTTTTCAGGCTGAATTAACAGTTACGTAATATAAGGAAGTTTTTTTTTTTGCTTTTGCTTCCTAAGACATTTTTTGTTAGGCACTGTGGAAAAAGAACACCATATAACAATTCAAAATGAAGCCATCTGGCTTTGTGTCCATCTAAAAATGTTTAGAAATATCCCACAACTGAAAGAAATACCAGGCATTATTTCCATGGCACTTCTTTTCTTCAAAGGAGCATAGCATAGGTATACATATTTAAAATGAAGTGCCTGTTTCTTAATTTTTTTTCCCCACAACATTTCATTACTTATTTGCCTGTGTTTCAGCTATCTTGCCTCTGCTGTGGTGAGCCTTAAAAATCAGAAAAAAATTCTCAAAGCCATGAGCTTACTGTGCAGTACGTCAGTGTGAGCTCCTACCTTGCAGCCAGCAGAAGGCAGGTTACCCAGTTGTCACTGCAGGTAAACTACACCACATGGAGCAAAAATGGAAGGGAACTGCAGTTATCACCAGGTTGCAGCCCTTAATTTACTTCAAAGTAACTTGTTGGCTTGTCCCATACTCTAATAGGTTTACACTTCCAGCCTGGGAGTGCACTGGATGATGCAAGATGAATATGCTCCCACATGAAAAATGTATCTCTGTCTGTTGGCATTTTGATATGGCTTGTGGGAAGAAAAAGAGCAGAAAGGATTTCAAGCTTAAATTCATGCTACTAGGAAAGTCTTACAATTATTCTACACCCAGTGTTCCTTAGTGTGTGGTCTCCAAGACATCAGAAGAGAGACTGTGAAACAATTGTGAAAAAAAAAAACAAGCAACCCAACCAAAAAAACCCCACAGGCATGCACACAAATTCCCACAGATGCAAACAAGCAAGCAGGCAAAACAGGAGAAAATAAAACTGATCAATCTGGTTTTGGAGCGTAGCCTTAGTATTTGGCTGTAGTGCAAACTGTCTTGGCAAAGTGATCCTTGGACCTCTTTTTTCCTTCCCCAACTCATTAGGTGGTACTTCAGTAAAGAGGACTGATAACACTGACCAACACTTTTAGTGAAGATGCAACTGTCACCAATATATGGAGTTTTGTACTCGCATGGTAAAAGGACTTCACAGAACATCAAAATAGACAAAGAGTTTGTGCAGACCAGTGCTTATTTTAATGCTCCTTTCTGTAAAGACATAGGCCAACAGAATGACTCGGGCCCTTCCACCACAAGGAGGTAGGAGAGCTTTGATGAAATAGTTCTGCTTGGAAGTCAAGATGGACACCTCTGTAACTGCAAATATATTATGGTTAGGAGGGAATTGCATCCCTCTTGGATTCTTCTCCAGGAGTTGGTACCTGTCTGATGTTATACAGTGAACTGCCCCTCATGTGATCACAGAAGAGACAGGCAATGGCCAAGGATTTGTGCTGCTGCAGCTCCCTTCGTCCCTTCTCTCCCACCTCTGAAGGAAACTGCAGGGGCCAGACAGAAGGAAATACAAAAGACCTTCTACAGGGCAGCTGTCTTGGTCTCTGCACCTCTTCAGGCCCAAGATGTACACAGCTGAGTAAGCAAATCTGTAAGATAGTCAAGCTTAAAGTAAAATAATTACATTAGTTAATTGTTTATATATCAAAATCCTAATTGATATATAGCAGTCAAAAATTATAATTTAAGCCACTCAAAGGATGAGAACAGTTTGGCATATGCATTAGGAATCACAATTTGTTGTCTCTGTTTATAAAAAAAAAACAAGTCCAAGGAGCCTCTTGCCTTCAAAGAGTGGAGCCAGGGGCAGGCACCAGCAGCGGTGGAGCTCCAGCATATGTGAATGGACTCCGTATCAGGGTAAAGGTTCTTGTACTGGGGATCCTGATGTTTGCATGCACACACACACATGCTCAGCTAATGCAACTCTGCTGATACTATCAACAACTTTTCTTCTTCTTTTTCACAACCATCTGTGGTTTTGACTCATTTATTCCAACTCTGCCCAGCTAACTCTGCCCAGCTATCTAAAATTAAAGATCTTAGATGGCTTTCCCCTTTTTTTTTTCTCTTTAATGTGGTTTCATTACATTCTGTATTCCTTTCTGCTCTTCTGACTGAAAGGAGCTCATGTAGGTGTCCTAAGTCAGGACAGAAGAGTCCAGAAATGACACTGTATGGTGTCATCTTCATGTAGGCAAATGTGCCTGAGAGAGTATTGAAATCTTCTGTGTCTCTGCTGAAGACAGAAGTCTTTTCCTTGACTGTGGTGACACAAGTGTTTTCTTTGCCATTAGCTCACCATGTGGGAATCAGAGGCTTAACATGCATAACAGTGCAGCAAAAATTTAGAATACGCCACAAAGCTTAATGACAAAAATATGTGTAGAACCAAATAAATCAAAATCTTACTTTTGGACTGGTTTTTGTGGGTGGACGGTTGTTCTTTTATTTCACTTTAAAGCCTTTATTCCTGCAATAGAATGCTATCTGCTTTGGTTTTAATTTGGTCAGCTTCACACAGTTCTTCACATGCAATAGTCTATAAAAGGCAAAAGCTACACTAACCATTAGAAAATAGATTTAAGATACTTCTTTATCTTTTTTTTTAAGTGTGCGGTCTTTGCAGTTTGACAGAAAGTAATGGCTTTTACACATCTTGGAGGGTTTAGCACCAGAGGCCTCATCAAATGGGTGTCTCTTAATCACACAGCCACGCAGTTAAGCTGAAAGAGATTACTCTTTTTAGAACAAACTCATAAAAATATGTCTTGTTGAGGCCTCCCAATATGATGTAATACAAAAAATATATATAAACATAAGAATTATTCAGTGAAGTTTTGCAGTCTTGACAAACTACTCATTTTAAGATGGATCTTTTTCCTGAGAGTGAAAGTTATTCTTAGCATCAGAACAGAGCCATTTTGAAAGTAAAATAAGTGAAAGGCGGGTTGTATTTATTCATAAGTAATTTAAATTTGTATATACCTTGCAAAAAGTTGCAAATTAAGAAAGTCTGTTAAATTTTGCATCAACATGTAGAGAACTGCAGTAGAAACATTAGGACAGGATGAATGGAAAAGGAATGGAAAGGTCAGGGTGGACAACCACCCAGAGAAGCAGCAGGGGAAGGTATATAAGCACAACATCTGCTGACAGGGCCTGGGTTAGCAGGCCCTGAAGAACCCAACTGGTCCGTGTGGCTTCCCAGGGCACCCAGACTGGGAGACACAGCGTTGGGCTAAGCTGAGTAACTAATGACTCTCAATTTCCAGATGGGATGAAAGAGGGACATACAAACCCAGGTCATTGTCATCAATCTAAGAAGGAACCAAGACATTGGGGTGAGGACTTTACAGGTGGCATCCCTTGTCCTGTCTGCCATGGAGTCTCAACCAGATTACCTAGGTACTCATATCTGGATGCCTGAATGCATCGATTTTGGTACATACCCCTCCTACTGCTCATCAGCATCAGCATGTGGGCACAAGAGTATTGTTGAAATTTACTCCATTTTACAAATAAAGTCACCTTCCTCTCTATACAGCTTTTCCTTGATCTTTGCTAGATCACCGGTACTGTTATAACATTATTTCTTACACATGTATGGAAAATTCTGGCTTTCAAAAAACTTAGTGTGTTGTTATGAATCAGTGATCACTCTGCCACCTGTTTGTCATGAGCACAGGCAGGTTCCAGCATAATTTGTCTCTAATAGCATACAAAGAGGCATCCAAACCCATCACATGTTTGTTTAACTGTATTGGATTTGCACGGCTTTCCTTTCTGCCAATGAAACACATAAAAAAAGGTAATCCTCTCAACATACAGTGAAATCCTGACTCCTGAAACCAGTGGTAGACATCCCATTGACTTCAGAAAGGCCAAGATTTCAGCGATAGCTTCTGGTCGTCCAAGCTGTTGAATGTGACAGCTTAAAACAAAGAATGTCTGTAAAGATGCCACCTTACCAGGTTCTTTAGAACTAGCACCATCAAAAAGAGCAAAAGCAGTAAAACTGCTCTGGAAAGAGTATATTCAAAGAGCAGTTGAAGTTCAAACATATATTTAATAGCTTTTAAAACACAAAATAATACCTGCTCCTATAAGGGATGAAAAGTAAATGGCATCTTTCCCATTGATTTTAATGGCAGGTCAGTCCACTACTCAGGAAACAAGCAGCAATACCTACATCCATAACTGCATATGTCCTTCATATACATGTTTTAATAAATTGCTGTCTTAGAACAGCACCTGAAATACTGGCTGACTTTTTCATCAACGTATTTTCCAATGCAATAGTGCCCTTTTCATCAAAATTTAAACATTTTAAAGTATGTTGATATAAATCAACTCCAGCCCCAAAGGCTTTCCACAGAACTGTTGACTATTTCGAGAAAATGAAATTGAGCATACACTACAAAACTTCATGTTGGCATTCTGAAATTATGTTCCTGTTTGACTTGTATTAACTTTAAAATAATTTGTATAACGTACGGCATGTTATATACTACTGCAATTAGCAGATGACAACATTGCCCAATGTAATATAAACTAACATCATTGTTGAAATATTTTATTCCCTTACTGGGTGTTACTATCTTTTAAAATCATTACTGTGCACTGCTTTCTATCACTGAATGAAACCTCTTTCCTTGATCACAGTGTCTCCCGTTTTTTGCAAAGATCTGGTATGTCACTCCCATCCAAGTATTTCCTGTTTGTGTTGGAACTGAACAGTCTGATAAATTGTTTCAACACAACAGAAACCGGGGACAGTTAGACCGAGAAGATAAAATGCTTTAATGTGTAATAAACAGAAGCCAAACATAATGATTATTTTAAACAATATCATAAATGTAGGCTAACAGGAGTAATAAACTGATTTAAAAGCACTAAAAATGTCATAAAGAAATATCAATAATAACATGTAAAAGCATAAAATATTAAATACAGCAAAAGCTTAAAAATCTTAAAAATTTCAAACTCCAACCCAAAATTTACAGTTTTCTAAATAGATCATATTTTTTAAAAAAATTCTGCACCATGGAGTGTAGGAAAATTTGATTCAAATGTCATTTATCTTCTAATTCAGAATAAAATCAAATTTTCAACAGTGAAATTTCCTGTGCACATAAATTCCCTGTTTTGATCAGGACTGATACTTACACAAACAAGTTAGAAGAAAATTTCTCTTTTCAAAAAGCGCCACATGTTACAAAATTGCATGAGCCCTAGTGAGCAGTTAATCAAAACTGTTTAAATTCAGAGTGGTATTAATAAACCATGAAGGAATTCAGTCATTGTTCCAATATCAATTCGTATATCATCACCATGTACGGTGTAAGACTATATACAGATTTCTTAATAGCCAAAAATGCTGCCCATCAGCATAATCAGGAAGTCAAAGTAAAGCTGTGTAATTATATACAAGCCATTTTAGTTCACTCCTGCCAAGTAAAACATTAGCAAAAGTAATGTCTCCATGACCAATTAATTCCTGCAGAAGGCTTAGCGCATCGTACCGTGAATGAGGCTCTTCACCTGCGATCCTCAAGCTCCCCAACCCCACGATGTCTGCACATCTGTCCAGGCTTGTGTGTGATGAGATCAGACATTGGTTGCTGACAGTTTGTAGGACAGCTAAAGATGCTCAGTTACCAGAAAACTCACAGTTGTAGACCATCAGCAACAACAAGAGGAGAGAGCAGCTCTGAAGTAATTCAGCAGATTTGGTAATGCCAGGGTCTACAGCTAAGTGAATACACCTGAACATATCATTGGTAACAGTGTTTTGCATGATCAGCATAAAGTTGCCATAGAAATAGCAACAGGGACTTTTTAATCTGTACTTTAGAATATATATATATTTTTAAGAGTAATTTAGGTTAGAAAAGGCCTCTAAGATCATCGAGTCCAGCACTGCCAAGTCTGCCACTAAACCATGTCCCCAGGTGCCACATCTACATGCCTTTTAAATACCTCCAGAGATGGTGACTCCATCAATTCCCTGGGTTTAAAACATCACAAAACTGTTCACTGTATAGGGTTCACCTGGACACATACAAGTTATGAACTTTGAGGTTTTCCATTCATTCTTTGCAGTTATTAGTTTCAGTCCTGTTTGCACAAGACTCTCCAGATTCAAAGTCACCTTTCGGTAAGAGCAACCCATTACGAGAACTGCCACCACCCCGAAAAAGGCTTACAGAGGTATAAAATGCTTCAGTCTACTTGTTTAGATGAGCAGATCATATTCTGAAGCTGCATTCTTCACATTTTTACCTCACCATATAAGAAAACCATTTCAAGATTTCTTGCCTGGTGATCAGATGGCCACATAGCTATGTCAGTGGATGAATCAGCAATTGTTTTTCTGGGGCCACTATCAAAATCAGCAAAAAAGATCCAAGGTGCAGAAAATGGAGGGCTCACAGAAGTAGTCTGTTTCTAACCAGCTGAAAGAAGCTGGATCATGGCCATACCTAGTAATACAGGACTGTGCATTGTACCTGATGTCAGTGCAGAGGATTTTCATATTTCATGGATTTAAAGTTGAATTGTGACTGAATTACACTCTGAGAAGACATAATGAGGGGCTTAGACTACGTATTCTCTCAAATAACTTATGTAAAACTCTTGTTTGTGATTTAGCTTAGCTCCAGTAATTCATTACAGGCACTATGGAGGGTGATAAAGACGATCGGAGGGCTCAAGCACCACTCCTGTGAGGACAGGGGCTGAGAGAGTTGGGGTTGTTCAGCCTGGAGAAGAGAAGGCTCCGGGAAGGCCTCATAATAGCCTTCCTGTGCCTAAAGGAGGGATACAGGACAGCTGGAGAGAGACTTCTTACATGGCATGTAATGATAGGACAAAGGGAATGACTTTAAACTGACAGAGGGCAGGTTTAGGTTAGACAATACGAAAAAATTCTTCACTGTGGAGGGTGGTGAGGCACTGGAAGAGGTCGCCCAGAGAAGCTGTGGATGTCTCATCCCTGGAAATATTCGAGGCCAAGTTGAGCAACCTGGTCTATTTAAATGTGTCCCTGCCCATGTCAGGGGGGTTTGAACAAGATGATCTTTAAGGTCCTGTCCTTTCCACCCAAACCATTCTATGACTTTATGATTCTATGTGGAACACTCTTTCTGAAATTGGAGGCTGTACTTCCATGTCCCTTTTCTTTACCCCAAGGTTGCAAAAAGGTCCGAGGCATCACGAAGAGTTACCAGAACATATTCTTAATCATAAGGAGCTCATTCCCTGCAGGAGAGGGAAACGAGAGGTGGCTACAGTTACGGACAGTGCTCCCGAGCTGACTCGATTTGCTGGCAGCAGCTCAGTCCCTCTCAGGGAAGGTAATGTTTGTTCCTATAGCCAGCAAATGCAGCCAGTTCTCACACTCATCCCGTGAGGCACCAAGCTGCTGCTGAATCAGGGTTACACAAAGACAAATGGGCCCAATGGGAAAGGGCAGGGAAATGGAGACAGCTCACACTCATAAAATGAGAAACACAGAGTTAGAAGAATTACAGAGACTATAAAAATCATCTGCACTTTGGAAGGTCCTTCTACCAGCAGAGCCTGGGAAGTCCTTTCCCCACAGTAATTCCTCTTCTGTATCATCCAAACCTCAAATTCCTCTCTGGAAATGAGTGTGGATGGGACTATATTTCCCTGTGGTTATTGCTGAATGACTCAAAACTTTTCCCTCCCTTTTCCTGTGAGACCGAGGGGCCACATCAACCAGCAGCAAAATTTTGTGTTCTGTGTTTTAGTTCTGTGAAAGCAATAGCATATGGGCCAACAGGGCATGAAAATGGCTTACAAGTTCCAACTTTCTTTAATTACAAACACAAACACCATCAATATGTAAAATAAAAGACAATAATATAAAGTTAGGCTCTTTGGCTGGGTTAATAGAAGCTTGCAGGGGTGAACAGAAAGTGTACTTCGCAGCCAGTGTCCTGCCTGTAGTACAACATACATATTGTATTGCCACAAACACCCCACATCTGATGTACACTATCCTGGGCATATCTCCAGCAGATTCTTTTTAGGACTTGTCTGGAAAGGTCAAGGGAGAGAAGATCCCTGTCAGGGGAACCTCATACCCTCCCAGCTGAATGTAGCAGTGTCAGCAGATGCAAGGCTGAGCAATGACTTCTTTGCCTCCATCTTCACCGACAAGGTCTCTCAGACCTTTATGCCTAGCAGCAACGATTGGCAAGAGGGAAACTAAAAGAAAAGACAAGGAATTGAGTCAGTGGTTCTTTGGGAAGCCTTGATGTATACAAGTATACAAGTCCATGGAACTAGATAGGGTTTGTCCAAGGGTCCCAAAGGTTTATGTCATTGTAATACATCATTGCATATCATCTTTGTCATCTCTGGAAGGTCATGAAGACTGGGAGAGGTTGCTAATGACTGAAGAAAGACAACTGTTGCACCCCTCTACAGAAAGGGTGAGGACAGTCTGGGAAACTGCAGGCCAGTAAGTCTTATTTTGGTCTCTGAGAAAATCCTTGAACAAGTCTTGTTGGCTTCTGGGTAGATGAAGCAGAAGGTGGTAACTGGAAACAAAGGGTAAATAATGTCTGGCCAGCCTCAATGCCTTGTGATGAAATGACTGGACATGAGGATGAGGGTGCAGGGGATGTCACTTATTTTAGGTATAATTTTAATTTGGTTTCCCACAATATATCTGTATTCAACATGGGTTGTTTTGGTCAAGAGGAGTGGACTATCAGATGGATGAAGGGCATCCATCTGATTATCAGGTTCAAAGGATAGTGGTTAATGATTCCTGCCACCTTGTCTTGAATTACGATCAACATCTATCTTATCTTACATCTTTATTACTGACCTGAAGGAGATGAGTTGGGGTGCACTTTCATGAAGTCTACAGATGAAACAAAACTGGGGAGTATATTCACTGTGCTTGGAAGCAGTCCTGGGATCTACATGGGATAGAGGACTGGGTCAACAGATATGTTTTGAAATTGAAGACCAAGTACAATTTTCTGCTCCTAGAATGGACAAATCTACTGCAATGGGACAGGCTGGGGACTGGGAGTACAGGGAGCATCTCCACAGGAGGGCCATATGGCTGAGGAGGACAGTGAGATGAACGCGAGCCAGCAGCACACTCCAGGAGGTAGGCAGGTAATATCAGCTTCCTACAGGGAAGTGAGGGGGAAGATGGAGCCGGGCTTTTCACAGTAGTCCAAATTGTGAGGATGAGAGACAACAAGCATGAACTGAAACAATGGAGGTTCAGACAAAATATAAGAAGAAACTTTTTTAGCCTGAGTATATGCAGGCAGGGGCATGTGTTGCTCAGGGAGGCTGTGCAGTATCCATCCTTGGAGGTTTTCAAGAGCAAATGGGTAAAACACTGAGCAACCTGGTCTGGTCTCACAGCTGACCCTACTTGGAACAGCAGGCTGGACCAGAGGCCTCCTGAGGTTCCCTCCAACTTAAATGCCTCTGTGTTATAATTTTGCTACCCAAGTGGGTTTTGTTCTCTGATACTTCTGCATATATTTGCATATTTCTTTCTGTGCAAGTACCTTGATAATATTTATTAAATAAAAAAATAGAACTTCGTTACACAGGCAAGTATCTCAAGGGGAAAAAAAGAACATTATGAACAGATCAGCTGCCTGTTACTGATTTTAAAGTATGCTTTCTGAAGTCTAATACAATGCAAAACCAGTAACACTCCTTCACTCAAGAAAAAAAATAGATGGCAACAGAAGAACCAAGCCCTTCCATACTTAAACCTATAAACATCCCCCAGGAACAATGGTCAGGTGGTGACTCTGATACATTGTTTTGTTGTCCTTCCCCTGGGAAATATTTTTGGCTTGTCTTGCATATGCCACATGGAATGAACATGGTGTCTACTGCCGCTCTGCGCTTCACAGTTCTCCCTGCTCTTGCAGTTCTCCATTGTCCAAGAATCCCCAGAGATCTCCAGATCATAAGGAAAAGTTTGATTAAACGTGTGTATGTATATATTTGTTCTGCAATTCATGATGATTTTTACAGGCTTTGACCAAAAATTTCTCTGTCAACAAGCATACCTGGTCTCTTTCCATGAAGAGAACAGCATTACAAATGACACCATGAAAGCTCTGCACTTCAAAGTGTTATTTTATAAATGTGTGATGGAATCCTTTCCTCTCCGCGGCAACAACAGAGCTGGTAAATAATGCGGAGCTTTGCTCTTGGTCTCTGTGCTTTCCCCTCTCTGGGAGGCAGAGCCGGTGACCTCGCTGTGCTCTGTCAGCTGCAGCAGATGTGTTGTTGCTAGAGCACAGGGGAGGTTTTTTCCAATCCCAATACTCCTGCTGTAGCACCTGCATTGAAATGGGCTAGTAACAGCATTTGCTGAACTTTAAACTGAAATGCTTGGAATATCCTTTACACAAAGACTCTACAAACCAGCTGCGTGCTGAGCAGTCATCTTTCAAGTGAGAAAAGGATAGTCTATATTCTGCCTGGGGAGGTCTGGTGGATAATGCTGAGCAGAAAGCACCAGCTGTAGGCTGTAACTCCTTGCTCAGCTGGGCTTGCAGGTAATTTTATGTGGATCTTGGACAGGTATGGATGTGTGTATGTGATTTCTCGTAAGTATCTCAAGTAGAGAAAACTGACTTTTCTGTTGTGGGAATAAGCTTTGTAGGGCTTTTAGAAGACCTGACAGCCTGGAGTAACAGACGAAAGATTAAAATCATCTTGTTCCCTTGTGTCCTCTCCACAGATATCTCCAAACACATCTGGGGTTATATCTTACCTTCACAGGTTTGCATGACAGATGGAAGACTAAAATCACTGGGCACCATGATCATTCTTTCTTCATTCCTCAACTGGTTTTGGCCTTTCCTTAAAGTTACCCAATACTTTCCATTATAAGGACCTTACAGCTTTGCCAAAGTTCAGTTATTCTAGCTCTAATTTCTCCTGCTGGCTGGATGCCTCTGGCTGATTTTGTTTGGACTTCTTTTGATAATTTTTTTGGAAAATTTTCAGTCATTTCCAAGAAAGAACCTCGGGGAAAATGTATATATTGTTGTCTATGTCAATAGCTTGTAGATGTTTTCCTTTAAAAAGTCTCATTTCCCAGGCTTTGCAGCACAATCCTGAAATCTGGTGGGTAAATGATCTTTGTGCCTGGAATAGCTTTTTCTCTTTTCCAGTGAACGTCTGCATAGCACAGAAGCAAGATGTCAACCACAGATTTGTATAGTGAAGAAAACTAAGTCTTTTAAGAGTTCTGTCTCACTTGTCGTAAAGGTCAGAGAAGAGGCAGAGGAAAAAGAAATTATTTTCAAAGCTGGTGTCTTCAGTGCTAGAGAACAAGACTGACTCTAGCAGGCCTGTGTGATGGGAGCTGGGTCTGGTTACAGAAGAGGTAATTTTCTTCACAGTAGCCTGCATAAAGCTGTGCTTTATATTTGTGACCAAAACAGTGCTGATAACACACCAAAGTTTTTGCAGTTCCTGAGCAGTGCTTGAACGGCATCAAGGCCTTCTCTGTTTCTAGCTCTGCTGCTCCAGTGAGTAGATAGGAAGGAGGCAAAAGACTGGGAGGGGAGAGCTGACCCAAACTGCTCAGTGATATTCTACACCATATACATCATGCTCATCAAGAAAACAGGGACTTTTTTGTCATAGCTGCCGCTTGAAGACGGACTGGGCATTGCTTAGCTCATGGGAGGTGATGAGTGACTGCCTTTGCATCAGTTGGGATTTTTTTTTTCCCATTCACTTATTAAACTACCTTCCTCTTGACCCACAAGTGTTTCTCACTTTTGCCCTTCCAATTCTCTTTCCCATCTCTCTCAGGGAAAGTGAGAAAGCAACTGGGTGGGGGCTGAGCTCCCACCAGTTGGCCTCAACCCATCCCAGTAACTCAGTGACATCCTAGTTTATTGCTACCCATGTTTTTGTCAACAATGCTGATAAGAAACCTATAGTATAATTTGCAGAAGGGCTGAGCACTGTCCCCTGCCATGGAAGTCAGTGAGATCTAGCCTTCAAGCATGTAAAATATAATGCATGACTGTAGCAGAATTGCAGGGTTTCTGCTATCAGTAGCACATCTCTTGTCCGGATATCCCGGTCATCCACACTGAGATTTCACTCAGAGTATGCCAGGGTTGCTCTTTGCAGGGTCATACACATGGAAAGCAGGGAGAGAAAGGTCAAAGGCAGCATCATGTGTAGCTGAGCCTCGTTGTGCTGTCACTAGGACTTTTAGTGAGGGTCAGGGTTAGGGTTGTAATGAAAGCTCCAAAGCTTTCATTCATATTTTCAGTGAGTATCTAATGCCCTGTAATCTACCTGAAAGAAGACAGAAACGCTGCATCAGAAGCAACTGTTGATAATATGGTCTCAGAAGCAATATGAGGAACTACTTATCACTACCTTTCTTTTGGTTCATTTGTTCCTTTTGAAGTCCACTTCCTGTAGAAAGCAAGACCAATGTAATCCCAGTAAATACTACTAAAAATACTTATTAACATGGATATCTTTTATTGTCAGTATGGCCTAACAAGCAAAACTTCAAAGTTCAACATTCTCCACAAACATTAATTTACATAATTTACAGATGTGTTCTACATAGTGAGCAAAATATTTTGCAGTCATAATGTTCCCTGATTTTCAAAGGGGTTTTTCTCACTTTTTGAGTAAAAATTCAGAGCTGAGGAGTTGTAATTTAAGATTCCCCTGGACCTACTTACACCCACTTGTTGAAGCATCAGAGAGTCCTGATGGGTGGAACTCACAGGCTGAGGAGCCAAAATATATTGCAATAATGTTAAGTTAATGTAGGGAGGATTCACTGTATTTTTATTTGCTTTTCTGCTGTGCTTCTCTCCTGTGATCAAGCAATATACAAGCCATATTCACTTAGTCTCTGTTTCACTCTGAGATCTGCTCTGTCAGGTAAGAGGTCAAGAAGACCATATATGATATTCCAGTACCTGAAGGGAGCCTACAAGAAAGATGGAGAGGGACTTTTTACAAGAGCATATAGTAACAGGACAAGGGGCAATGGGTTCAAACTGACAGAGAATAGGTTTAGATTAGATATTAGGGAAAAATTCTTTACTGTGAGAGTGGTGAGGCAGTGGAACAGGTTTCCCAGAGAAATTGTGGATGCCCCATCCCTAGAAGTGTTTAAGGCCACTTAAAGTGTTAAGGTTGGATGGAGCTCTGAGCAACCTCATCTGGTGGAAGGTGTCCCTGTCCATGGCAGTGGGGGTAGAACTAGATGATCTTTAAAGTCCCTTCCATCCCCAGACATTCCAGGATTCTGTGATTGTATGATGCATTTGGACTTCCTGTGTGGGTCTGTATTGACATAACCAGCAAATCTGGGGAGTGGACACAGCTGAACCAAGTTATGTTGATGTCTTTAAGTAGATCACACTGGCTTCCACTCCCTCTAGTGCCAGAAGGCCTTATGGAGACACTTCTGTGCACCACCTTACCTCTGGGAAAAGTTGCACAGCCAGACAGGAGCATGCAGAACACACACAGCTGTCCCTGAGCCCCAGACGTGTGGCATGTAACAACAGCAGAATAATGTTCCTCTGGGCTGACACAGGCCAATTCTAGGTTCCTGCTTGCTGGCTCCTACTGAAGATAACCAGAAGCTGAACATCACTGGCATTTGGACAGTCTCAAAACATGGAGAGAACTTTGCTGCCTTCTATCAACATGAATCAAACCTTGGTCAGTATTTAATATATTCCAGCTGAAGAGCTGACCTGGTTAGAACTGAGGCAATAAGAACCTATGGCTGAGGAAATCAGAATTATTTTTCTGTGTATGTTGAAAGAAACACACACTATGAACAAAGAAATGTTATTTCTAATGTATAAAAATATGCTTCTGCAGAGATCCTAATAAAATTGGCACTAATTATTTGGTCTTGGTCCTTCTGTCTTCAACATTTAAGCAGTCTAGCAGTAATGGAATTACTTTTCACTATGGAAATTTTGGAGCACAAATGTCAAATATTTCATCAGTTTTGATATTCAACAGACACAACAGCTAGAATTGTTTTAGGCAATTTTGACAAAATACTGTGCAAGTAAATTGGTCTGTAAATTGTCAGAATAAAATTTCCCGAACTTTCTGAACTGCAAATAACCACCCTTCATTAAAAATATTAATAAGCCCCATAATTATGTGTTGTATAAAGTATCAAAAATATGAAAGAGCGGTCCATAAATATCATCCGCAGGTAGTCGTAATAGCTGTACTTCTGATTGCATTCCAGCATTTCATTTTTCTTTAAATTTAATGAAATGTGACTGTCCAGCCTATTCAAGAGCTGTCTTGTGTTTTCCTTCCAAGAAATCCAGTTTCTGAAAGAAAAAGGTCACAGCAATTTAAAGACAAGAGAAGTTGCACATTAGCCTTCCCATGATCAACATCCAAACCATAGCTAGGAACAAGTCTGTATCTCTGAGTAATCCTGGCATACTGAAAAGATAGCCAGGTGTTTTGCTGCTTACAGAATCTCTCTCAGTCTCACAGTTAATCAAAAAGTAGAAAAGGAAAAACAAAACCCCACCTCATTTGCCAGAGACAAGTCAAGACAACTAAATACTTTCAAATTATGATGCTAATTACCCAGATTAAGAAAAGGGTCATCTGCAGATTTAACAAAATTATTAAAAAATAACTTCGCCATTTGTTCAGGATCATTTACAAACTCATTAGCCAGATACAAGGATAATGTCTTCACTCTGGGCACAGGTCCAAAATGGTCATTAACAACAATATGAAATTGTTGCGCAGAAAAAGATTTATCCTTAAAGTATGTTATAATACTCAACTCTTACTTTTCAAATGCACATTTTGTATTGAACCCAAATGGCACTTACTTCAGACAAATGATCTTCCACATATGGTTCCTGTGTCACATGCAGTTCTCCTCAATGATGTATGCAGCTCTTTTTCAGATTTTTTTTTTATTTGATTCTTGCCCTTTGTATTGTACACGGGCTCAGGCTATGAGAAGGCTGTCAATCAAAAGAGAATGCCACACATACCTCCATGTGCATGGACCAGGCTTCCAGCATCTCCAAGATTTGCCAAAGAGCTCAAATTTTGTAGGTTCAGCTCTGGGAAGGAGCCAGGCAAGGGCAATGGTCCGTTGTGAAGTAGAATCAAAGGAAACAGGAACTGAGCACATTACCTCTGGGTTTAAATCACTTCAGCACAGCCCACACTATTTATTCTTTATTATTTACATGGAGATTAAATTTGCCTCTTTCTCTTTTCGATTACTGCTGAATTTGAACACATTTTGCAGAGTAAAAGTGAATGTGAACCATTATAAATGAACTTCCTTGATATTCAAGAGAAGACTGTAGCAAGGAAAAAAATAAGCAACTCACACATGGTTGGTAAGTGCCTAAAGTCACACTATGCTACAGCAACCACAAAGCACTCACTTGGGTAACTTATTTCAGCATTTGATGAATAAATTGTTATAGTTCCATATAAACAAGCCATATTAAGGCAATATGTAAACATTTCTAAAGAAAGATGATTTGTTTAGATCTTCTAGACCATCTCTGAGGCTGAATCTGGCTGCAACATGTGATCACTTTGTGACAGTCAGCCTGTTGTGGTAGTAAGCTGTTGTTATATTATTATTGTTGGATGAAAAAATAGGCCTCATAATTTATGTCCTGAACTGGAGTAACAAAAAAGCCCCTAAAATGAAGTATTTATGTGAAAATAATTTCCCTTGAACGCTGTATACAGGTTCCTAAAAATAAAGAATATGTAAATATGCTTGAAACTTTTTCTGAGAAGATAAGTGCTTTTCACCAGAACGTCAGTGTAATTGTGTTCAGCAAATTTCACCACAGCTTTAAATGAAACTTGAAAAACATAAAAGTGTATAAAAACTTAAAGCCTGTGAGGGCCCAGGACTGGGCAACGCAGTGTTATGTTACCCAACATAATACAAACCTGTATTTTATACTGTATTGAAGCCTAAGAAGGAAGAAATTTTATACAGAGAGAGTAATCAGACATTGGAATGGGCTGTCCATTGGAATGGACATTGGAATGGGTGGTGGATTCACCATCCCTGGAAGCTTTTAAGATGAGATTGGATGTGGCACTTAGTGCCGTGGTCTAGTAACCACGGCGGCGTTGGATCAAGAGTTGGACTTGATGATCTCGGAGGTCTTTTCCAACCCCATTGATTCTATGATTCTATGATTCTATTTACGTGTGCATTCAGCAGTTTACCTAGCTAACAGGAATATCTTTTGATCCCTGTGGAATAAGAAATGGAGGTAAAGTTTAAGGTCTGGGCAGTTCAAATTCATGGGTAGCTCACACCTAAGCAGAAATAAGAGAAAGAGTCTGCAAGTAGCACCGATTTGGTTGTTCAGGGTCAACATCTGTCTGAAACCCAGGCACAGAAGGCATGCTGCACTTGTTACCCAAAATCAAGTATGCTGGGTTATCTGCATAGTAGCTAGGGATGAAATTTGTATTTATATTAGCAGAAGATCATTAGCAATTCAAATATATGCATTTTTACATAGATATTCTCATACATTCCTAACATATGTATGAGAAGGCCAATGTGGAATACAACTTACAAGATTAAAAGCCAATATAGAAGCTTACTTTAGAAATATGAAGTGTCCCACTCTGTCTACAAATTAATAAATATTTTCAAGTCACAAGAATGAAAGTAGATCCCAGGCCTAATGAATCAATAATAACTCTATATGAATTCAAAATGCTAATTATTTTTCTTTCAATTAGTAAGGAACATATTTTCCACAGGTGAAGCAATTCATCAGTCTCGGCAATTTTGGTTGCTGTCCTTCAGTACACGAATGTTACTGTATGAAAAATCAGGAAAATGTTATAAGTTACTACTTTTGAAGAATTTTCTAAATTCCTGCACAGTTCCGCTCCTGGCACATCCCCTGATGACACAGGCTTAAAGCAGTATTCTTCTTTCTTCTTCTTTTTTTAAGCATTTCTTCTGCACTGTGTTTTCAAACAGAAGTGTTTTTCCTAAGGAGAAATGGAGCTTCATTATTGGTTTCATCCCATTCCATGAGAAGTGATGGAAAGATTTCTTCTTGCAAACATGCTCATGCATTTTAGATCAGAGTCCAGATAGCTTTTGATTTCAAAACCTGAATTATATTGATTCTTCAAACTAAAGATTGTAAATTAGCTTGGAATTGAAAATAAATCACTCTGGTGAGCAAGCACGAGTCTGCCTTATCAACCCTGTAAGAGCTGTGCTCCTAATCCAACACAACACTACAGGGCGTCTGTAATCACCTGATTACAGATTTAAGTGTTTTACTCACGATATTCCACTCAACTACTACAGCATAAACTAAAAGCTGAGTTGAGTCTCTTTGATATCTGAGCCCTTCTTTAAAGCAACAAATGGCTACTGCAGCTGGTATGCCAGCATTTTTGTCAATCCCTGACTAAAGGTACTGCCTCCAGATCAGCGAAACACACACATCAAGCAGATGTCAAGCCATCAGACCAAACAAAGTAATTCAGATTTCTAAATCTGTTCTATAATTTTTGTTCTAGAATGACTAATTTTTGTGGATTTAATTCCTCCATTCCTTGCTGAGGCAAGATTGTACCCGATAGGGTTTCCAATGCGTTCTGAGTCAGTACACTGTGGTCCTTTTCGAAGCCACAGACCCTCTGAAAAGACCATGTAGTATAATCATTTCTTTGGGCACCCCTACATTCAACAGACTGTGATATCTCTAATTGCAAAGGCAAAATCATGTGCTTCTCCTCTTTGCATTAGGAAAGACTCCCTGATGCCTCCACTACTTTGTTCATCCCCAGAACAAAGCAGTGCACATTACACTAGTTCTGCTTCATCAACACTGATGTTAATACTCAAAGCTGGGTCATAAACACTTATCACTGTCTTCAATGGCCTAAAACCAGGAAGCTTTGCAGAAAATAAAAATGCGCCTTTCACGAAAACAGAAACCTGGAAACGATCACTTATTTCTGGCAACATCCAAACCCAGAAAAATAAAAGATGACTGGCCTGTATATCCCTAATCCCACAAATATATACACACACATTCTCCAGTGTGTGTACTGCACGCAGTCCCATTGAATTCAACAGGACTACTCCTGCCCTTCATTCAGCACCAGGGTGAATTTTGCACATCCTGCATCCTCTTCCCAGCCGACAGATACGCACCCACCGCTTCAGGATTCCGCGGTCGGCGTGTCGCGGTGTGAGGGTGGCGAGCCTGGAGGGGCCACGCTCACGAGAAAACCCCCAGGTGCCTGCCACGAGCGTGGCAAGGGAGAGCAACATTCTCCCTCCCAAGCTCCTCAGTCACAGGCGGGTGCCCTGTGCGTCCCGTTCCGAGCTGCTCCTCACGGGCAGCCCTTGCTGACCACGGCCCCGCAACCCGGGAACCCCGCGGTCCCGCGGGACGGGGTGCGACCCCCCTCCAGC